>HG995328.1:6260991-6860991 GCA_905333045.1 Lysandra bellargus
ATTAGTGTGAAAGCCCGAGAAAAATTAAAATGGCTGTCATTTTACAACCGTGAGAGAGAGAAAAAAATTTAGAGCCAATTTGTCGATAAAATATGCCATAGATCATGACATTAAAGGATCGGACACCGGTGTCGGGACACATTGTATATAATACCGAACACGCCACACGGCACGTACGGCTCATGTCGTGTAAAGCTGATCGCACATATTTTCTCGGCACTGTATGCGCCGCATAGTAACCGAAATGCGGCGCGTACGGTGCGGACGAATGTGCGAAGTTTCACATCATTATTCATTTCATACAACGAATTTTAAAATGCGACGCGTACGGCGCGGCGCGTCGTGCTGACTTGCTGCAACGTAGTTACGCCAAGTGCTGTTTCTTAGCGAGCACGTTTTTGTGTTACATTTTTTTTTCTCGCTCTATCATTACGAGACAGTTTTGTGAGGTGGGACGAAGCGTGTAAACTACAGGCCCACGTCGAAAATGGATGGGTCATATGAACCACCTGGGGACGTATATAGGACGATATTAGAGCATAAAATAATAAGATTTAGCACTATGCCGTCACTTGTAAGCTGTCCAACTGAGTGCTGGTGAGAATTCAAAAGTGCATGTAGGGTGAGTACATTTTGGTCATATGATCCTGTACGGCATTTTAACCATCGATAGACACATGAAAAATAATAAGAAAGCCCGCAGTGCCGTACAAAAATGTTATAGCTAGAGATTTGAAATTTATGTCTATTGCCGCTATAACAACAAATACTAAAAACAAAATAAAATAAATATTTAAGGGGGGCTCCCATACAACAAACGTGATTTTTTTTCAATTTTTTGCTCGATATCAATAATGGCAACAGGTAGACACCTGAAATGTTCAGAAAATACTGTATTTTATTTTTAATTTAAAAATCAATAGTAACATTTTTAAAAAGAAATAATTAAGGGGGCTCCCATACAAAAAAAAAGAACACTATTTTGCTCTATGATGGTACAGATAGTACAACTCAGTTGTGCGCGCGGCCCTATATGTGCGTGGGCTTGTAAATATACAACTTTCATTCGTGTGGCAGTGACGCGGCAGTCGTCGTCCGAGTAACACGTGTTCTTATCGCTTTTTCTTACGGGTACAGTCGTTTCGAAAATGTCTAGTTCTACACGGAGAAAATGTTTAAGGAGTCAGGTAAATATTTTTTTATTTTAAATTTGGATGTAATTAATGTTTATTATGATTCCATATACTAAAAAATATGTCCTTGTTAACTTTTACGTATTATTGTTTTAGACTCGAGGAACCATTGCTAAGGTATACGAATTTCTGAAAAAAGATGCGAGAGATATATTGGAATTAGTAAGTGATCCAGTTTGCAGTGCAAGTCCAATTTTAATATCGAAATTAAGTGAACATTTAAATAGCGTACGGAAAAGAACAGCAATGGCAGTGGGGGTTTCAGAGAGAACAATTACTAATATATTGGCTGAAGGAAAAGAATCTGACTCTAAATTTAAATCTCCGCATAAAGACCGTAAAAAACGTTTAAAGAAGTTAGAATTAGACAACTTTAACGTCGATGTTATACGTTCCACTATTCAAAATTACCATTTAGAACATCGTGAGTTACCTACCTTGCTAAAGTTGAAAAGAATATTTCAAGATAAACTTAACTATGATGGAAGTATTTCGACTCTGCGTACAGCTTTGTTAAAGTTGGGATACAAATGGCGAAAAACTGTGGATAACAGACGTGTTATTATAGAGCGGCATGACATCCAAAAACTACGATTTTCCTACCTAAAAAATTTACTCAGATACCGTCAAGAAAATCGGTGTATCGTATATACAGATGAGAGCTACATCTTAACTAATCATGTGCAAAACAAAGGATGGGGTAACAAAGATGGACCACCTTTAAAGAGAAACCTGTCGAAAGGACAAAGAATTATCATTGTGCATGCTGGTTCAGAACAAGGTTTCGTACCTAACGCACTATTGACATACAAAGCAAATAGTGTTTCTGGTGATTACCACTCTAACATGAACGCAGAAAACTATGAAAAGTGGCTAAAAGAACGTCTAGTACCGAATCTTCCACCTAACTCTGTGGTTGTGCTTGACAATGCCTCATACCATAACGTTCAAAATGACAGAGCCCCAAATTCTAATTCCAAAAAAATAGAAATGGTGAGATGGCTGACAGAAAAAAACATAGCTTTTAATCAAGATATGAAAAAAATCGAACTGTATGATTTGATTAAAAAAAATAAAGAAAAATATATCTGTTACAAGATTGACGACATACTTCAGCCATATGGCATAAAAGTTCTTCGACTGCCACCATATCATCCTGAACTAAACCCTATAGAAAATGTGTGGGGAATTTTAAAAAATTATATTGCTTCGCATAATGTCGATCAAAATGTGACGGAAATAATGAAACTCATAAATGAACGTTTAAGTCAAATTGATGATGGGATGTGGGGTAATACTTGTCGACATGTACAAAAGAAAGAAGAAGAATACTATAGAAATTTTGACATGGAGTCAGAATTCATAATTAACCTTGGTGAGAGCAGCGAATCCGAAAATTCATCATTTGATTTTTCAAGTAGCGATTCTGAATAATGTTCAATAAATAAACATTAAATTACGAAATAACTCTTTTTTTAAAACCCGTATATAACCCGTAAATAACTCTATTTGTATTTGTACCCGACTGTACCTCTTGTCACGCACACAAAGTCACTGTATATGTACAAGGTTTACCCACACATAGGGCGGCGCGCACAACTGAGTTGAACTATCTGTACGGAACTTTACTTACTCTGCATTAAAATGTACGGCATAATTTTTTCGTAATTTATTTATCTTAATACTATTTAAGACGAAGGAAAAAGTAGAAAATTGCTTTATTTTATTAATCTATGAATATTTAAAATTTCAGATCTTGTATTTCTGTTTATTTTTTTAGAACAGTTTCTTTTGAACAGCAATACTCTATAACAATTGTATTTTACAATATCATATTAAAAATAAAGTCGCCGTACAGAATCAAATAATTTTACAGCTTAAAAAAATCAAGTATACTATGTAATTAAGATTATTATTAAAATGGACAAAAAAATTTTACGGCATTATTTTTAATAGTACTTTTGAGTGCTAAAATAATGTTTGGAACCGAAGCTACTAAGTACTGTTTCAGATGACCCCCCGGACCCCTGAAAAACAGGGGTTTGTAACCCTCGATTTTTTTCTATTGTTGCATTATTTTTGTACGGCGTTGCGGAATAATTGATTCGAAGCTGTATCCAAACAGTATGAAACGTATGCCGTATAGAATCAAATGACCAAATTTACCATGGAAATTGGCTGAAAATAAAATAAAAATACCACCTTGTTGGCGCATCATTTTTGTACGGCACTGCGGTCTTTCTTATTATTTTTCATGTGTCTATCGATGGTAACAATGCCGTACAGGATCATATGACCAAAATGTACTCACCCTACATGCACTTTTGAATTCTCACCAGCACTCAGTTGGACAGCTTACAAGTGACGGCATAGTGCTAAATCTTATTATTTTATGCTCTAATATCGTCCTATATACGTCCCCAGGTGGTTCATATGACCCATCCATTTTCGACGTGGACCTGTAGTCTAGTGTACTTTCCAGCGATGGTTTTAGGCAGTATTACGACGTGTTGAATGTAAGAATATGTCAGATGTTTTACATAATTTGCTGCCACTGTTGTTTTTGCTAGAACACAATATTATTACGTTGTACAATTTTTACCTTCGACTACATAGGTTTTCCAATGAAACCCCTCACTAATAAAAATATTTACACAGCAAATAATTGTTCAAGTTCTGCTTGCCTTGTCTGGTATATTGGAGACAGGAAACGTCATCTGACGGAGTAACGGCCGCATTCAGAGACATTTAACTACGATTAACCTTCAATTTAATGAAGAGTTTGACAGATAATGTATGGTTTATGTCAAAATCTTCATTTAATTACAGTTAAGTAATTAATATTCGTCCCTAAGGGTGCGTTTCCACTGAAGCGGAGCGGAGCTTAGCGGTGCCCGAATTGACCAATCGTGCTATTCCAGCGGATTTCAAGCATGGTGATTGGTCAATTCGGCACCGCTAAGCTCCGCTCCGCGTCAGTAGAAACGCGGCATAAGGCTGCGTTTCCACCAGAGCTGAGCGGAGCTGTGTTGCGAGGAATGTGTTTTTGAGAACCAATAGCATCGCCGCGCTGAGCGATGTCATGGCAAAGTGATGTCAATGATGCAATTCTATTGGTTTTCAAAAACACATTCCTCGCAACACAGCTCCGCTCAGCTCTGGTGGAAAGGCAGCCTAAGTGCGGCAGTAAGACACCGGCTGTCTCGAATAGTCCCTTTAATAGTAAAATATTTTGATTAGTAAGGGGGCTAGAGTATATTATGGACATATTATTATTATTTTAAGGCATACAATGGAGGATACGCGCAAAAATATAGTGTTTAATATACATACTAATAATATTTCAATCATAATAACGTCATTGTTATGACATTTCCATACAATATGTTTTACAATAATAGAATGTTCTATGTTATAACAGACAATAATGTCATTGTTATGAATTATGACATTTCCCTACATGTTTTGCAATAATACAATATTCTATGTTTAAATAACAGTTAAAACAATGATTGTGTTATATAGATTTGTACTCTTCTTTACAAAAAGACAGTCATCTGAAACAATTTGTGTTATACAAAATAACTTATGTTTTAATTAAAGAAATAGCGTGTGCAGCGAATATGTGAAAGAAATAAAAACCATGTTTTAAAACCTTCAGTTTGTCGTTTTGAATTATCTAAATCACGCCGACATAATAACTTCACAAATTAGGCGTTAAAAGTTAATATTTTGCCTTTAGAAATAATATAATATAATAAAATATTTTTATATTAAAATACTGATATTAAAATGATAAATCAATAAAATCATTTGGAAGACATTCACACTACTGCTTACTCTTAACGGTTTACTGTTTTCATCTTCTTTCATGTCATAAAATTTGAAAAAAATCTGTTTTGTAAATATTTCACAATATATTAAATCCTTTTAAGAACTTAGTAATAAAAATAACTCAATAAATATTAAGATTCATTACAATGTTATGACCAAATAACTGTTAACTGGTTTGGTTAATATAATAATTTCGGATTTATGAATTGGATGGGCAGTGGGCACTGTGTTAAAAAGCCAAATCATTTTCTTACAATAATGTCTATAAAATGTTGGCAAAATAATTGCTTATCAGGAATTAGTATATTTTATTTTAAAAAAATTATGGATTTTAAGAAGTTGCAAGAAATTGATTAATGTTTTATCTCATCAACATTTTTTGCATACTATGTAGGAAAGAACTATTCTTACCAATCATGTTCTAAATCCTACTTCTTGTGCCAAAGGTGTAGCAACCCTGTACATAATCGTTACTTATTCAAAACTTCTCACAGCACGCTTTTTAAATATGCTAAAGAGTTCACTTAAGATGGTTGTCTTTTTGAGTCTGCTCAAATTTTAAAAATTTTAAAGCAAAGAACAACTAAAGTGTGGCACCCGAGGACTGCCGCGGTAACAGGGACAACATTTTTAGGTTTTGTACACAAAGGGTAAAAACGGGTGTCCCGTTTTTACCCTTTGGTTCGTTTGACAGACGAACAGAAGACTTCGTTTTCTGTTCGTCTGTCTGTGCGTCTGTCTTTCTCCAGACTGTATCTCAAGAAGCGCTATAGCTAGAGTTCTGAAATTTTTACAGATTGTGTATAGCAGTTAGCAGCTAGTCTAGTCGCACGCACACAAATACCGTGCTAACGTCTGCCGAACTAAAACGACGCTAGACAATGCACGGTTCTCAACACCGCACCGCTGTGCCGGTCGCAGTGGGTGGTGTTAGGTTTATTTTCGTTATAGAATTTTTCATTCAGTTTTCGGAAACTTTTCATTCGGTCGCCGCGCTCAAAACCAAAAAAATCTATGCAATAGCTTTTAAAATTCTGAAAATTTAAGAAAGTCTGATTTGTCTTTCTCTGTTACATTTCTGTCTTCTGTCACATTGGGAAGTTTACATGACAGACATTTTTATTTGTAAGAGGGTGTGGCGGTACCCACAATTAGCCTCACAATCCTGCATCGCGCTATCGATGTTTCGGAGAACGGCAAGATATATACAACGTCTGAAATGACGTCAGTGGGCTTCGGCCTGACCTCCATATGATACCCTTTGAAATGAAAGCTGTTTTCTGTGCCTATTTGAAGCGGAATCAGCGCCCCAATGCGGGGGAAGATAAGTAAATCTGACGTAAACATGACGTTTAAAAGTTGCCATATTGGCGTTTTTAAACGTCATGGTTTGGTTTCTACAACCAATAGCGATTGAGCGGCCATTTGCAAGTTACGTCAGATTAAGTTCTCTTCCCTCGCATTGAGAGCGCTAATTCCGCTTCAAATAGGCACAAAAAACAGCTGGCTATCTTATGTTCAGCGTACTTGTATAATAGAGGTAAGTGGGCCTGACCGAGTATGCTACCTCGCTCGGTCGGAAGATCTTCCTTTTCGGCCGCCACTTACTTCACTAAAAGGGAATGGTTATTCCTTACTTGAGCAGACTACATTTTACTAAATATTTTATTACCTACTTTGATCTAAAATCGTTCGATAGGACCGTTCCTTATCACTTTCGCTTATCTATAGACCTGTTACGTTTGTGAACACCGTCAGTATTGCCAGTCAAAGTTTTAATTTGCAAGAACATTTTGGATACCGCCATCTCACGCCCAGCATGAAAATCTACATTAATTACGGTTCTAATTTTCAAATCCCGTCAATAAATATTCTTACATATAGAAACCAAGACTGACAAACTTATTTTGTATGCACATACCAGAAAAATGACAATGCAAAAAGCAGAACGAGCGTAAGGGCCAACCCACACGTACCATAACCACACGACAACCGCAACCACACGACAAACACACGACGTGGTCGGGCGTATATTTCGTATTGTAAATGAACTGGACCATTCACATGTACCACATTTTGCAGTCGTTGTCGACCACTTGTAAAATACCGACCACATCGCAACCACGTCGCAACCACGTCGCAACCATATCGCAACCACAACGTTGCGTCGATGCAACGACACGCCGCCCGCGCTCTCTCCCCGAGCGAAACTTTAACTAGAAAGAAAGAAAAAATTCCACGCCTCGTTTAAATTTAGAAATTCAAACGAGGCTTGGAAATAATATAGTCCGGGAGCCCTAGAACAATTTTTATTTGATTACCATCAAGCTAATTTTTTGTGAGTAGCTTCATTTTGATAAAACGAACAACATTTTTATTTGCGAAAAATGTCGAAAGTGGTAGCTATCATCAGTCAAGATTTTTTATATGTAGATATTGTGTTTTCATAATTCATTAGAGCTGTACCAAAAGTTGGTACTGAGTAACGGGTAAATTTTCCTGGAAAGTGGGAATTCAAAACGTGTTATCTACTCTGCGTAAAATGAAGTGTTGGAAACAAAATATCTTTTAAGGCCAGGCCAGTTCGAAAAGACTGATTTTTAAGCTTCCAGTCTGAAGAAATTATGTGGAATTCTCTTACACCAAAATTGATGTAGACTCAAAAAGAAACAAAGTAAAAAAATAACACATATATCAAGGATAGCAACAATAAAGTGTCCTCTTCGAAATCCATGACTTTGGGCAAGACGTGTTTCCGCTATAAAAGCCGGAGTCGAACTACAATAGTTCGACTTGCACACGACGCAACCACGTCGCAACCACATCGCAACCACTGGCCGTCGTTTTGTCGGTACCACAACGCAACCACAAAATGCTGCAGCGACACCATTCACACGTAACCACAGCTCGACGACATTTTGTCGTTGCGATGTCATGTGGTTGTGGTACGTGTGGGTTGGCCCTAATCTTAACTTTTTGTTATGTTACAAAGCGAATTATTATGTAATTTAAATGTTCCTTACAGTATGAAAATATAGCTATTAAACTTATCTTTTTACGATTCATGATATCCACAATGACATGAATCAATAGGGCCGCTTATTTAATAATTTATGAGATATCGAAAACAGAACATTAATTGCACTAATTAATAATTTGTAAAGGTTCCCCTCTAGAGCAGAGTTTCATAAGTGAATCCACGCCCACAATTGATATCAAACATGCAAAGAAATGCTTGTGTTATCGCTTTGCTTGCTAATAGAAATATGGAACCCACTTTGAGAATCCCTGCTCTGTCTTACGCTACTCTTGCGAGGACCTATGTCGGACCAAATCTAACTAAACTAAATAGTTAGATTACACTCACGTCAAACGTTACGTTGATGGTATACGCACACGTACGCATGTTAGCACTAACGCACTAATAAAGTTGACGCGCACGCGTTGTTGCGTGTACGGTACGCACACACATACGCTCAGTTCATGCAAATTTATAGTCATGTTACGTGTTGGTAGTGCGCACGCGTGCGGGCGCGCGGGTGCGTCAGGGCGAGGCGAGCGGCGCGCGGGGGCGGGGCGACTGGCGGCGCTGGCGTGCGAGGAAGGACTGGCCGGCGGACAGCGCGGCGAAGCGCGAGTCGACGGCGTCGCGGTGACAGCGCGCGCCGAGCTCGTACCACGCGGCTACCATCAGCTTCTGTTCGTTTGCCCGCGCGCTCTCCTCGCTACCGTTGGCGCTCCACCTGTTACATTATATAAGTATTAGATTAGAACAAAAAATATCAATATCTGATATCATAGGACGGGGTCACTCAAAGCGTACTTTATTCAGGGGTATCATGGGGCGATATTAGTTAATTATTATATCTTAATTAGTACTTTACTATAGGAACAATTCACTATGAATTGGTCGTATAGTATAGAACTAATTCAGGGGCGATACCGAGATCAATCATAATTATTATCACTAAGCCACTGCTATATTATGATCATTATAATTATGTATTTTTTTTTTGGCATTTTTTCAATTTTCAAACACTACAGATAGTAGGAAGTGTTAGTGAGGCCCGGAGAGGTTCAATGAAATCTGCCACCGAAACCGGTGTGGGAGCTATTATTATATTAATTATGTATTTAATAACTTACTCTATCTGTCTATTGTTATTTGCCTGAGCTCCTTCACTGCGGGAAGCACTTGCGATGGCGTTGCTACGTGAATAGCCCAAGGTTATATCTGATAGCGATTGGTGACCTGTAATGAATTATTAAAGCTATATAAAGATTGCTATAACTTTTAAGTCAGACTGAAGAAATTAGTGTAACTACAGCAATAGGATCAAAACCACACTGCAGTCATTTTGTCCAAATACCGTATCGGATAATGATGTGCGTCACGATTGCTCCGCCACTTTATCTAAACAGAAAGAAATTTCGCCAAAAAAATTGTCGAAATTTGTCAAAATCGAAGCGTACAAACCAAAAATTTGTCAAAGTAGAAACTAATAAGTTACAAGGATTTTAAGTTGGCCGCGCGAACGTAACGTGGACGATTGCGCGGCCATGAAGATCTCAGGAATCACGTAGGTCAGAGATCTTATTTCTTATGTCATATAAAGACTGAATTTGTCAAAAATTGTCGAAAAAGTAATTATAAACTCTAATTCGATATTTTAAGAAATATTTACCTAAGAAGTTCTGGCCGCGCAATCCTCCACTTGTCGTTTTTTAATGTGGATTATATCTTTATAACTTTCGACTAAGTACAAAAAACTGTTACAGGAAGAAAGGTCTTAATTTGTCGAAACTAATGAAAGCAATAAATACTACAAAAGCTTAGTAAAACAGACAAATCAGTCCGAAACAATAAATACATGGCCGCGCGGTCGAAACGTTACTTTGTACGCTGATATCTCAGTATCTGTAATTGCTAGGATTTCGGTGTAAATATCCATTTATTCGACATATTAACCACATTAGAATGACATATCGTTTTACTCTCAGAACAGATATAAACGCATGTTATCTCGAAAAATATGTTCTCTCGTACAATGTTCGAGTAGGGTAACCATAATTTTGATTTGATTTGGTTTTGGTTGGATTTGATCTTTTGCTCTACTAGACGAAAATGTATCTATTTCATCAATAATACCAATTTCGACCATTTACTCGTAAAATCAAATTTGGTAAGTTATGAGCTACAAAAAAAATCATTAACTTAGTTATCGCTATGTACGTTAAATATGCAGACCAAGGTGAACTAGAGTGAAGGAAGAAATGCAATAATAAAAAGGTATACATTATCTCCCTTACCAGGCCTCTGTCACTAGATGTAGTTTACTCACGCTAAGTGCCTACCGCAAGCCGGAACATGGTTGATCCATTTCGCAGTGGGTTGTCGACCATCGAGCGCGACGCGCTCGTACTAATATTAATTGAATCGATATGAATTTGCCTCGTAATTTGTGTAGTGTACATGGATGTAGACCAGGTAGAAGAAGAAAAAAAGGAAACATATCTTTTTTCACATTACCTAGTGATGAGGACAGGCGACTGTCATTGTTTTTAATTAGATTTTAATTTTTTTTTTTTTTTGATTTGTGTTGCTTTATGTAACATGACTATTGACTAAAATATTTACCTAAATCTTATATCCTAATAGCACATATTACTAAATAGTTACTGCGTAAGTAATAATACCTACTTGTACTCTTATTTATTCTGAGCTAATAGTATGCATTCAGAAACATTTTATGGGTAGCAACGTCAGTCTTTGTTTTTGATAGAGGTACAAAATTTGTTTTTTGTTTTTTTAGTAAAAGTTTACTTTTACAAAAAGCCATATTTTAAGTTTACTTTACGACTTCACATAAATAAATTATACTCAAAAGTAATATAAGCTATAAATGTAGTTTTTTTATTGAATGTGATTAAACATCTTTGAGTAATATCGTTCGCTAAAGTACAGTAGGTTTACAAGAAAAAAGTTGTAATTAAATATAATTCTAAAAGAAGACAACCCCGATTTGGACATATTTGGCCAGAAAAGATTTGCAATAGAAAGTTATGCAATAGAAAGAGATGCAACATATTGTAGGTAAATATAACCGTAGGCCAATTTCTACTTCACTAAAAAAAGTCAAGGATCAATCGCTGAGCGATTAGAATTGAACTTAATCGTATCCTAGTAGGAATCAAAATTTCTTTTAAGACTTTTCTAAATGATTCTTCTGTATTTGTACTCTTATTTATTCTGTACCCTTACTAATAATTAATTAAAAGAGTAACACATTGAATAAGCTATAAAATGTTTTGTCCTTTTCTGTCAAGCTACTTTTTCTATACTTATATCAAACAAGGACAACACATTGTATATGTACGTATACAGTGTGTAAAATATTTACACAATGAATACGTGATACATAATCACGTATTCATTGTGTAAATATTTTTAATTAGTATTTAATATAAATAAAATAACCTTACATAGAGAAAAATACTTTTGAGTATAATTTATTTATGTGAAGTCGTAAAGTAAACTTAAAATATGTTTTTTTGTAAAAGTAAACTTTTACTAAAAAAACAAACAACAAATTTTGTACCTCTATCAAAAACAAAGACCGACGTTGCTACCCATAAAATGTTTCTGAATGCATACTATTAGCTCAGAATAAATAAGAGTACAAGTAGGTATTATTACTTACGCAGTAACTATTTAGTAATATGTGCTATTAGGATATAAGATTTAGGTAAATATTTTAGTCAATAGTCATGTTACATAAAGCAACACAAATCAAAAAAAAATAATTAAAATCTAATTAAAAACAATGACAGTCGCCTGTCTTCATCACTAGGTAATATGAAAAAAGATATGTTTCCTTTTTTTCTTCTTCTACCTGGTCTACATCCATGTACACTACACAAATTACGAGGCAAATTCATATCGATTCAATTAATATTAGTACGAGCGCGTCGCGCTCGATGGTCGACAACCCACTGCGAAATGGATCAACCATGTTCCGGCTTGCGGTAGGCACTTAGCGTGAGTAAACTACATCTAGTGACAGAGGCCTGGTAAGGGAGATAATGTATACCTTTTTATTATTGCATTTCTTCCTTCACTCTAGTTCACCTTGGTCTGCATATTTAACGTACATAGCGATAACTAAGTTAATGATTTTTTTTGTAGCTCATAACTTACCAAATTTGATTTTACGAGTAAATGGTCGAAATTGGTATTATTGATGAAATAGATACATTTTCGTCTAGTAGAGCAAAAGATCAAATCCAACCAAAACCAAATCAAATCAAAATTATGGTTACCCTACTCGAACATTGTACGAGAGAACATATTTTTCGAGATAACATGCGTTTATATCTGTTCTGAGAGTAAAACGATATGTCATTCTAATGTGGTTAATATGTCGAATAAATGGATATTTACACCGAAATCCTAGCAATTACAGATACTGAGATATCAGCGTACAAAGTAACGTTTCGACCGCGCGGCCATGTATTTATTGTTTCGGACTGATTTGTCTGTTTTACTAAGCTTTTGTAGTATTTATTGCTTTCATTAGTTTCGACAAATTAAGACCTTTCTTCCTGTAACAGTTTTTTGTACTTAGTCGAAAGTTATAAAGATATAATCCACATTAAAAAACGACAAGTGGAGGATTGCGCGGCCAGAACTTCTTAGGTAAATATTTCTTAAAATATCGAATTAGAGTTTATAATTACTTTTTCGACAATTTTTGACAAATTCAGTCTTTATATGACATAAGAAATAAGATCTCTGACCTACGTGATTCCTGAGATCTTCATGGCCGCGCAATCGTCCACGTTACGTTCGCGCGGCCAACTTAAAATCCTTGTAACTTATTAGTTTCTACTTTGACAAATTTTTGGTTTGTACGCTTCGATTTTGACAAATTTCGACAATTTTTTTGGCGAAATTTCTTTCTGTTTAGATAAAGTGGCGGAGCAATCGTGACGCACATCGGATAATGTGACACAATAGGGTCTATGATACATGGTAAAATAGTACGTAACACATAATTATGTAAAACGTCAGATACTTGACGCTACAATGTCGGACCACAATTATTTGGCTTCGCTCATAACGAGCTTGTCTAATTTGAAATGACGCGCCCCATCACTTCACTTGTTGATATAAATGAAAAAATTTGTACTGTGAATACGATTGAGGGGCGCGTCATTTTAAGTTAGACAAGCCCTACCTAGTTTGGATAGTGATATCGGGTTATAAATACCATAATAATTATTTAGAAAAATATTTACTTATATTTACCTGGTGTAGTACGAGGGTTGAGGGACTTCACCACCTCCTTGGCCTTGTCCAAACACCGCTTGTACTTGTCCTCAGTGGCTAGCAGCTCGGCGTCGCGCGCCGCCAACGCCTCCTGTAACTTCGCTCCGCGCCGCCTCTCTTCGGCCAGTAGACTCTGTAGCTCTTCCACTTGCATCGCTAAAAATATATACATTATGCTGTAAATATGATAGTAACTATCATATTTACAGCATAATGTATATATTTTTCTACTTAAATCTTAAGTATCAGATAGTTTATATGGAACTAGATGACGCCCACAACTCCTATGCGCCAAAAAGGATAAAAAGTAGCATAATATGTCCTTTCCCGGGGCTCAAAGTATCTCCATACCCAACAAAATCGGTTAAGCGGTTTGGGCGTGAAGAGGTAACAGACAGACGGACACACTTTCGCATTTATAAAAATAATATAAGTATGGATTTGATCATTAACACGAGAAAAAGCTAGTCATGAATGAGTTTAGTTTAGCGCAGGAGCCTTCCAATATTCCATCTTCACCAAAATTGATGTAGCACTTTAAACTTAAGAGGTAGAGAGATAGACTGGCAGACAAAAAGACAAACACATAGACACGAGACAGACAGGTGGATGTTTGTTTGTCTCCATACAATATTTTATCAAATCGTTTCTGCACTGAAGTGTAAAGAGGTAACGGAAAGAGGAACGGATAGACTGGTAGATAAACAGATATACATATTTTATATATTTACATTTCTTCTGGCTCTCCTCTGTGGGATAAGCGAGTCGCGCGTGCGAGGCCTCTATGGTTGCCTCCAGCTGCATTATCTTCTGGTTGGCCTCGCGGTTCAGAGTGCGCTGCTTCTCGAGCCGGTCCGCGTAGTCTTCTAGAAGTTCCTACAATAATAATGTTTATAATGTTGCCTAATGAACGAACTTGAACGAGTTATGAGTTTTTCTCAACAGTTTAAAAACCCCAGGTTATTGAGTAATAAAGTTTCTCTTGGATTTTTAAGTTCAGTATTTCTACTTAGAGCATGGACTATATTTTATTTCTAAAAAAAATCTAATTAAATTATGTGTATGCTCCGCTAAGCATTTAGAATCGCGTTGAAGTACTGTAGTCTATATGGCTACTTTGTGTAGTCTATATGGCTTAGCATTGTAATATGCTACCACACAAATAATTACAAAGTTAAATAATGGGTCCTTTCCACAAACTAGCGTAAACACGATCGTAACATAATATTCATGTGCGAGCAAGACACAAGTAGCAATAGCATACAACTACATACAACATTTTACGTATTGCACGTCTTTAGTCATATTCATACCTGAACTGATGCTTGGTCTGCTTGTGACTGGTTCTGTCGTAGCAATTTGTTCTCATGTTCCAAACGTGTCAATCGCTCTTTTAAGTCGTTTGGTATTAGCTCCCGTGACACGTTGTCCTCTGTCGCGCCTGAAAAGTATGTCATAAAAAACTCAATTTAAATAAAAGAGCAAGAAATCTATCTGGTAACACATTCACGACTAAGCCACTCAGTAAATTCGGTACGATATCAAATATAAAAAATTTCTACATCATAAAAAATAAATTATTGCGTAAGATCACGGGCGACATACTTTAGTATCATAATATTATACTCAAACTAGCTGACCCGGCAAACGTTGTTTTGCCATATAAATAATTTTTGGTATTCTTTTTGGTATTTGGCCGATTCTCAGACCTACTCAATATGCTCACAAAATTTCATGAGATTCAAGCCGTTCCGGAGGAGTACGGGAATGAACATTGTGACACGAGAATTTTATATATAAGATTACTTGATCATTACGGGTAATAGCATTTCAAAACAGCCTTAATTGAAAATAGTATTTCATTATACCTGTAGTGATAGTAGAATATCGCAGGTCCTCTACAGTTTCTCGTAGGGTGTCTCGCTCTGTCATCAGTGCGTCTCTTTCCCTCTGCAAACTAGCGGCCGTGTTACTCAGTTTCTTATTCTCAATCTCCAATTTGTCAGCTTTCGTTATTTCTGCGTCCAATTTCTCATTGAGATCCGTCACCTACAAAGAAAAAATTACAAAGTAAAAAACAGCATGGCCGGTTTGGGCCACTTTTTTAAAATTTTTATACTTTTAACATAAATTTTGATTAATAAAAATCTCCCAACAAAGTTTGTTTTCTTCCGTCATCCATCAGGGAGCCTCGCAAAATATATCTGTCCACATCAAATTAAGGTCCGCCACTGTACGCAAAGAACGTGTATTGGAGCGTACGAGGGTGCACGCGTGCTCGCCTTATAGCCACTGCACTTTGCGTACATATTCGTTTCGAATCTAAATCTGATGATGATTCTAGTCTCATGTCGAAAAACCGTCGTACTCGTCATAGACAATATTTGAAAATATTGTCTATGACGAGTACGAAAATACTAAAACAATTATTGTTCCTTGTTTCAATGAACACATTCACAAAACTTTAACCAGATCTTTTGAATATTTTTAACATAATTATACAGTATTCAAACCTGTTTTTTGTATATATCCAACTGAGCCCGTAAGGCGTGCGCCCGCGCAGCCGCCTGCTCATGTTCAATAGCGCGTTGCACGTGCTCGGTATTCGAGCGCTCGAGAAGTTTCACCTGAAATAAGTTTTCAAGACAATAGTTAAGTTTTATCTACAAAGGTTTTTAAAATACCAGATCTTTTATAGACATTGAGTGTTATTATTATAGAAACTTGATTGCGAGAAGATTTAATTGAACGTGATGTGCAACAAAACACTGAGGGCCTGTTTCACCAATTCCCTATCGGGAAGCGGTGAATAAATAGCCTTATCAGGCTATTCACCTAATTTACCCATTAACTTGACAGATGGAGTATGGAGAATCTGTCAAATAAGCCTATCCGGCACCTTATCAGGAAGCGGTGAAACAGGCCCTAAGGCTTCTTACAGACGAACGGCACTTGTCGACGGAGGACGTTAATTGACTTTCGAACTTTAAAACACTTTACAATACCCGGCAATAAATATTGCACATCGACCTTTGGAAAGAGACAATCGGCTAATTTCGGTTTCATAGAGCGTTATCTTTGTAGCACACACCTATTTGACATTATGTCAGTCGTTGTTCAAATTCAATAGAGTGCAGTCGCGTCCAGTTCAAAATATATATCTAGAGTTGTTAGCACCCCTAAATTTGCTACAGCTGTAATTTTCCAAAAGAATTTTAAATACGTAAACATAATTTGAACACCCTTTATTTTATTTTATTATTTATCTTATTTTATTTTACCCGAACATAAAGCCATAACTTATAGAAAATTCGGTGTATTTTATACAAAGAATAATAAAATTGTCAAAAGAAGCAAACCATAATTGTTTTAACAGCTCCTAATATAAATCGGACTTTTTGTATTTCGTGGGTAAGAGATAACGCTCTACAGAACCGAAATTAGCCGACTGTCACTTTCCAAAGGTCGATGTGCAATATTTATCGCCGGGTACTGTGAAAGGTTGTAACGTCAGAATTTGACAGATGCACTTTTTTATTGAATCCAATCGGACGTCACCTGTCGCCGCAGATCGACGTGCTCCTCCATACGCTTCTTGTATGAGGCGACGGTGGCCTCGAGCGCGGCCGCCTTCGCCGCGGTCTCGCGTAACGCATCCACCTCGTCTTTCAGAGCTGCGTTCTCCGCTGCTGCTATCTGTGACATTAGATTTTTTTTCAAGGTCAAGATTTTTTTTTTGGAGTTTACTCCTTAAGAATCGATTTTCATATATAAGGCGCCCGGTATGAGAAAAATCCGAGGGGTAAAACCTACTAACAAGTAACGAAAATGTGTCACCTTTAGTGCGCAACTTTCTAATTTGTTTTAACAAGATTTGAATGCACAATCCTTTAAAGTTTAAAGAGTGGGTATTCCCGGGTAAATATTAGGTATACATATAGAATGTACACATTATTCAGATAAAAAAGTAGTGGAGTAGTAGATTAGTTCAAATTCGGGGAGGGTGTAGCCGAGGTGTTGCCTTTGATGTTAGAAGAAACCCCGTTCGTCTAGGCCTATTGGAAGCTGAGTTATGGCCGCTTTTGTTCGACGTTTGACAGTTGCCGAGCTGTCAATGTCAAAGTTTGAATGCTTGTAACTCGGCAACTATTTGTCCTGGATATGAGTTTCTTCGGCTTAATCTTCCTGGATTTTTCTCCTCTATTCGATTCTGGCCTTAGAATTGAGAAAAAAATTGATGTAAACTCCAGTCGTGCGTCGGAGCTGACACACTTTTTTTCATTTTTTTATTGCATGAATTCTTTTTTTAAGAGACTTGTGATAATAATTGCCTGAGCGTATGTGTTAACCACCCCGCGCCACAACAGTAGGGGAGCACACATTAGTGTTGTGGTGGAACTTAACTAGGGTAAATGACTAGTAGATTGGGCAGTACTAGTCATTAGAAAATGCACAAAAATACCATATTTATTAATGTTGCTTTAAAAACTGACTGTTTTTCTTTAAAAACAGATGTTCTTTTACTTTAAAAACAGGAAGTTTTTAAAGCAACATTAATCAATATTGTGTTTTTGTGCTTTTTCCAATGACTGGTACTATCCAATCTACTAGTCATTTATCTTATCTCAAGGATAATCTTAATTAATTAATTCTTATAAATATTGTAAAACTTTGACCAAAAATGAGTAAAAAAAACCTGCAACCAGAAAACTGAATTTTTGGTTTGAATAAGGTACTGAGATTTTGTGTACTAATCCTTCGATCGTGGATTCTTGTAAATCTATTGTTCTATTGTGTCTTGCTCACCGGTGAGCTTATGGGGCTTCATGGGTTAAGACGTGAAACATAGAAAGTCTATTCTGTTATTATCTAGCTACTAATATTTAACAATAATTTATTGTTAGCTTTCGATTCAATTACCTGAAGCTCCTCATTTCTGAGTTTCAATAACGCGAGTTCCCTTTCCAACACATCGGCTCTCGCTCTCTGATCGTCCCTCTGCAGTTCGACCTTATCTAGTTCGTCCTTGAGCGCGTCGAGTTGCGCGCGCATGTTGCTGTAGCGAAGCGTGCCCGCGTGGGCGGGGCCTAGCGACGCGCCGCCGTCATCCATCTCCCTCACATTAGCGTCCATCTCGCTCTCGCGGACCGCCGTCAGTCTGCTTACCTCGCTGAGCAACGTCATCTTCTCCTCTTGGAGAATTTTAACCTGGAATCATGGTTTTAACTGTTAAGAGTATTTTTATTCTGTTATGCTCTTTGCTATGAAGAATAAGAGTTTAAGTTATGACAATAAAGATTTGTATTTGTATTAGTATGTCTATATATGCGTTAAGTGCAATAATTACAGCCCCTTGCTAATCATGCGACATAAACTGTTTACAGACGTTCTAATAAAATAATGTTCTGTCATTATATGTCAAGCCGCTTTCCTAAAGTTAGTAACACAGTGTAATATTTTTTTCATCTTATTAGAATTTGACCGATTCCACTATTTTCGATCTAATACATTTTAGGACAAATTCTTTCCCAATTAAAAAACGTTTATTAACATTATATCCGTCATAAATGCCGACATAAGGCCCTGAGGAGTTCCGGGCGCTCGCTGAATTTAGAGGTCGCCCATCGCAATACCTCGCCGCCTCTCGGTACTCGCTCCACTTTCACTGCCACTATCTCGCTAATTATGTTCAAAACTATACTTACGTCAGTTTAATTAGATTTAACAGTAATTGGAGTTCGGTATTTATTGCCGTTATGATAAGGCAGAGATGAGAAATAAGAATTACTATAGGAATAAACCAAAATGTAATGATTATTATTTTCCTATATCTTTTAAGTATTTTTTGCCATTGTGTTGTCAAGACAGCGTCAAAGTATTTACTGAGAAAGTAAATAAGTAACCGTACGTACGCAAAGACGGAAACAAATGTTTTCTTGGCCTGACCTTTTCGGTCAATGTCTCAGTGTTCTAAGTCTTCCTTAATTCATGTCATTGGAGACATCTTAAATATTTTAAAAGTTAATTTAAAATGTCAATAATAATTGGAAAAATGTAAATAAACGATAAGTCATGCCGTGTGGTAAAAATTTTGCGACGAAGTTGGCGACACACCAAGCTTTTGGTGTCCACTGTGTCCTTTTCACACAACGCAAGTACGTAAAACAATAATTTTCGATGTTGCAAATAGACCAGTCCCGACTTCATGCGCGCAAAAGAAATTCTCGCGGGAACCGACATTATATCGGGATACTTAACGTATAAATTACCTCCTTTAACCCTAGACTACGGAAAATGTATGTACCGAATAATTAAAAATGGTCAAGACTCAAGAAGTAGTTATTTTAAGTAAGCCTACTTAAAGCAAACAAACAAGGAATAAGGATGGATGTTTACTCTTTTATTTTGCATTTACTTTGGCAAAGAAGTAGTTTAAAAGATACTTAAACCTACATGCCTATTATACTTATTGTTCTCGTGGGATATCCTTAATTCTACTGATGCCAAGGAAATTCTATTCTATTCTCTTTAGGGAATGTTATTCGAATATTCGAATACCGCTTTTATTCGAATATTCGACGATTTTATTATTCGAATATTCGCCAAATTATTTTTCGAATAATTCGAATAGTATTTTTTTTTGTTTAAAATGCTATCAAACATAAAATTAACATGGAATAAGAACATAATTATGTTTATTTCAGAATGAATATTCTACATCTTTAATGATATACATAATTTATAAATCTGTTTTTTATCTAACTAATGAGTTTTCGACCATTCATCGTCGCCGTTGACCATGTTTTAGACGTTATTTTGCCTAAAGCCATGCAAATAAAGATACAAACTCCTTTCAGTCATGGATTTCAGTATCGTCAGTAATGGTCGCTCACGATCTGTATCCATTGACTTCTTTCAAGCTTTCTCAAATTTTTTGTCTACCGTGGTAACTATATGTATCGCGGACTTTAACCCATCAATCCCCAAACGGCACCCGGCTGTCGCATAACAATTGAAAATCTATCGTGTCTGCGAATCCCACGATCTCACGATACATTATACGCCAGAAGGGTGTATAATGTATATAAAATAAACTCGTTTTAAAGAAAGTAATAGATGTAAGTGCAATATTGAGAGTTTTAAAATATGTAGTTAAAATAAAAAAGATGACTTTTTTATACGCCCTTCTGGCTTGAAGCTCGCGATCTATGAATCGACAAGTTGATAAAAAATTGCTATTCAATAACTTTACCGCGGCAGTCCTCGATTGATAATTGAAACAGTTAGTACAGTATCAAATCACCCACCGGTTCCCTCGAAGCCCTGATCAACTTAACTCCGCTTCCTCTGCTTGTTCAGATGGAGGCCAAGAAGGTGGCTCTCAGGGCTAGGACGGCGGGCAGGACGAATTGGGCCTCCACCCCCTTTCGACAGCTGGAACAGTCTCTCAGTGAATTACCTGTCGTAGCCATGCCATCAGATGCCATGATCAAGGTGCATAGCTTTTCAAAGCAATACCAGGTTTTTATACCTTCCAGGGAGGACTGGGAAAGAAAAAACCCAATCGATGTAACGACATAGTTTGGTTCACGGATGGATCAAGGAAAGACAACCGTGCGGGGGCCGGATTCTACGGAGGCAGGCCACCTAAAGGCAAATACGCCTGTTTGGGGGAGTTTGTGACCGTGTTTCAGGCTGAAGTCTTCACTATCCTCGGTTGTTCACTAGAAAGCCTGGAGATGGCCCTAGCTCATTGAAACGTTTTTATCTTCTCCGATAGTCAAGCTGCACTTAAAGCACTGACTGCCGCAGAAGACGTTTAACATGCTGGGAAGGAACACCAACATCCGCCTAGTATGGGACCTCTGGCCTTGAACACTCCAAGGCACTAATTCCTGGCTTCAAAAAGAAACTATCAGAATTAGTGCTCACCTTGGGTAGGAACTAGGAACCAATTAAGAATCCTTACCAGAAGCCTAACTGGGCACTGCAAGCTCAACAAACACCTAAACAGAATGGGTATTTGTAGCATAACGACTGCAGATTCTGCGAGGATGAAACACCTATTCGCCTTCTCCTCGACTATCCTGCTCTACCAACCCCAACCATATCGTTCAATTTATGAGCAGTATTGGGTTGGGGATGATACTCTAGTGCGAAGGAGTCACAATAGATCCTCATGGGTCGCAATGACGTCAGGGCTACAGAACTAACCTTCCTTCCCCCAGGGCTTCGTTGCTAATTTTTTTTCTTTGTTGTGGCGTTTGTTTTCTAGTAACCCTTTTTTATAATTTCTAGCCACGTTGACACAGGTCAAGCCGCCTAGGTGAACTAGGTGAACGTGGATCGAAAACATAAAAAAGAGCAGAGCTGGCTTAGTATTAATGAACAGATATCGTAACGTCGAAAATCATAATATTATTATTTAATCTCATCTGCTGCCTAGCAAGACTAAGCAAAATCACATAAGAAAAGAAAGAGGTGCTACGATAGAAAACGGTTTACACTTTACAAGTCTTTCTTTTATTGCCCAGCTGTAACCTTAAAATATACATTTTTAAAGTGTTTAACAATAAAAATTAACTACGTCATTTACAAAGATTTATGTTGATACAAGTAAAAATAAGAATTGCTTACTTCATAGTATTAACAACATAGGTTGTACATGGTTGTACGAAGCTTTTTGTTACTTTTATTCAGAGTTTAAAGCATTTTTCAAAATTTTTGAATTATTCGAATATATTCGAATTATTCGAAAACTTTTGTAAAATATTCGAATTATTCGAATAGTAAATTTGTCGAATAATAACATTTCCTAATTCTCTTCTAAAATTATACTAGTTGAGGCGTCGTGTTTACCTGCGCATCGAGCTCGTGGCACCTCTGAGCCAGGGCCTCCTTCATGTCCACTTCCGATTCCACGGTTGCCGCTTCCGGTATGCTGCCGCGGTTCGGCCCCAGCGTCAGCGTTTCCAGCTCCTAATTCAAACCCGCCAATTTCGAATTACGAACATGTCAGCCAGTAACAAACATCTACTGCGCTGGAATTTCGAATTAGGAACATGCTGCCAGAAAAAGAACTATTTTTTAATCACGCGAATATCGAATAACGAACATGTTATGTGCCAGTATTTTTTAAACACATTCACACATTCGTAACACACGATCGAAACGTAACTGTTGAATAACCCGTGAAGGATATTTGGCGCGTAACTAAAGCGCTGCCGACATTGGACTAGAGCAGTGTTTTTGCAATATAACAATCACTTTATTTGCGATAGAAAATCGCGGTAAGACTGATGCCGGCACTTACTTGTATGGCTTGCATAATAGACCGCTGGCACGCCAGCTCGAGCTCCATAATTCGCGTGATGTACTCTTCTTTCTTGTTGCAGTTGACCGCACAACCTGATGTTGATTAAGTCGTCAAATATATTAACCAAAAAATACGTACAGCGTAACCATTTTTGGGATCTATTTAAGTTAGTAAAAACATGGGTTTTTTATGATCCCCTAAAAACAAATAGAACAAAAATTGCAAATAAGCATGTTTGCACACGGCTTGGAATCATTATAATTTTTCTCACATAAAAACTCCTAGAACATGTTAAGAAGTTCTCATTTAAATAACTAAAACTATTCTTTTAATTAATAGGTTATAAAGAAATGAAGTAGAAACTATCACTTACTAAGAACCAACTGAAGCAGCCTCCCCAAGTCTGCTGGGTCCGCATGCTCAGCGATATTCACCAAGTCAGGCCTTGAGAGCTCTTGTAAACTTAAATTGAGTATATCCTGATGATAATCTAAAAGTTGCGAGAGTAAAATTAAGCATACAATTAAAAATTTAACCCATCAAGCCCTAAGCGGCCCCCGGCGCGGCGGCCGCATAACAATTGAATATTGGAGCATTAAAGCTAATTCTTCTACAATGGAACTTATAAACCTAGTAAAATTAATATGTTTTAATTCTAGTATCAAAAAGATACATTCGCAGCACAACTCACAGTAATCTATACAAATATTATAAATGTAAAAAATATGTCTGATTTCTTGTTATATTTATTTGCTGAACCTATGTAGATAAAATTTGTATGACAATTATACTAATCCTGGGAAATTACTAACATGGAAAAATGCATGGCTTATAATGTAAATTGATTTTTGGTCAAACAAATTACAGACAGCATTAGCAATAGTTAATAAAGCTATTAACCGATCAATCCCCAAGTGGCACCCGGCTGCCGCATAAAAATTGAAAATCTAATGTGTCTGCGATTCCCATGTTCAAGGTGTTAAGAGCCCGGGTTACCCTCGAAATTCTCATACATACGTAATACCAAAATCATTTTGTCATACGAAAATATTTAACATGTTTGAGTTATTTTTCAGCTTAAAATAGTAATTACCTAGGTTCCTGAACAAAAATTAACTTCAAAATATTTCAACTCTAAAAAATATTTTTTAGTATTTAAATATTTTGTAGTAAATTTACTGCTAAATATTTAAACACTAAAAAATAGAGTAAAACACTAAAAAATATATAAATGAATAGTAAATTTACTACAAAATATTTAAATACTAAAAAATATTTTTTAGAGTTGAAATATTTTGTAGTAAATTTAATATTTATGTGTATATTTTTTAGTGTTGTACTCTATTTTATAGTGTTTAAATATTTAGTAGTAAATTTAGTAAAAAAAAATTATACACAAAAAATTTTTTTTGCTGTTTAAATATTTTGAAGTTAATTTTTGTACAGGAACCTAGGTAATTACTATTTTAAGCTGAAAAATAACTCAAACATGTTAAATATTTTCGTATGACAAAATGATTTTGGTATTACGTATGTATGAGAATTTCGAGGGTAACCCGGGCTCTTAATACACCTGTATTAAGGCGACGCCTTGATAATTTGGCTGTAGCGATGCCGATTTTTCTCAGCAATGACTAAAGCTAAGAAACTATAGTTCATTGTCAGTATTCATCATGTCTTTGTCTTTGAATTGCCCATAGCATAACACGATTGGACAACTTTTATAACACAGAATTATCAATCGAAAATACCTCTGTAAAAAAAGGGATTCCTATTTTTCCAACAGAGGAGAGTGATTTAAGGTTCCAAAATTTGTACATAAATTGGTTGAAACATACACTTTAATATGTGCATAGCTTATATGAAATGTATTTATGGTTTTTAAATTACGCGACAAAAACCATTTTGTCGCTTATGCCCTTTCCATTTTTGCTGTTCCATTGCTTGTTTTCTATGAGAGGCCGGCCCGGCCTCTCATAGAAAACAAGCAATCTAAGACAACACGGTTTCTTACTTTATCGCGGCGTCACCTTAAGTGAACACATACATATTTTCTTTACTGAACAGTACATACATAGTTGCATGGTATAAAAGTAAACAATATGTGTATATGCAAATTAAAATTATGAAATAGGAGAAAGCCAGCAGAAATCGGTTCTGGTCCATATACTGTCTGTGATAATTCAAGACGTGAGTGGAAGAACAAGGTAAGTAACATGAAAAAATTTCCCGTTTTTTTTTTTGCTTAATTATGGAGGATTTCGGGCCGGAAAAAATATTTGAAATAAAAAAACTGTGGATTATATGTGTAGCCAGATATATTAGCTAGGCTATGAAGTAGATAAGAGTAAGTTTTATGAAATAATATGGGAAAAAATGAGTTATTGTCCATATGTTACGAAATGTTATTTGTTCGATTCTTCCACTCACATCTTCAATAATTATTATTCATTCATTTTCTAATTATTATTAACTTACTATACTTATTTGTGTGTTTTGATAAGCTTGTTTTATGTCTATAAAGCATAATATACATACATGTTTTTTTTGTTGATTCAGGTCACTTACACAGATACAACATAAACTAAAATAATAATAGTTTGGAAATGTGTACAATAAAAGTATTAGTTTTATTTAATACAGGACAATATTATACTTTTTATTTCCTTTATTTTAAATAAGCAACAATGCTATACAATTAATATAGTCTGAAAATATCTATTTATCTAATTGTAACCTCTTCCTACTTAAACCATTGAACCGACTTATGCAAAATTTAGAAAGGTGATAATACTTTGTGTCTGAATAGGACTTCTTGTGATTATCATATTATTATCTGTGCCAAATTGTATGTGCCCATTCAATGCAAAGTTACAAAAAAGCATTATTTGTGCAAAAACTTAAGCTATTACAAATTGATGGCTCATGTTAGATTTTTACAACAAATAAATATTTACTTACCAACCACACCATCCAAAATTTTCTTTAAATTACTAACTTTTAGCCTCCAATTATGGCCCACATCAGTTTTGATTTTAGAATTCCAGACAGATGTGAAATACTCAGGAGCTATTTGTGTTAGGGCTTCTGCTATCGCCACTCCATCGGAGAGATCTAGAATTGCAACATTAGATATCATAGTGTAGGTTTATTGCAGCATGATGACTACTGCAGTCAGAAACAACTTTTACAATCTAAACTAATTCAAAGGCTTGATTCCTTTTTAAAACTTACTACAATGTTTTTAATAACGCTTTTTTAAGAGTTTATTGCTTCACCTTGAGGATTTCCATGTCTAGCAGTAAGATTTAGGGTCTGCAACCATTTGATTAGATTGTCACACAAAGCTGAGCCATTTTCCCCCATGTTGATCAATTGTTATTAGTATTATTTCTTCAAAAAATGATTCACAATAACAGAAATTATAAATTTAGCATTATAATAAATAAAAGCGAAATAACACACTATTAAAATAAAATAAAATTAACAATTTTCGAATACAATTCACAAAAATGACGTAGGTATTCAGTGAGTTGTGTTTACTAAATGTCAATGTCATAGATCCTTCTACTTCTTAGTTTTTTTTTATTTTATATTTAGTAATTTGCCATACAGTAACAGACTCGCACTTGCGTGAGTCATGACGCGTAGCATCGAGAGGCCCATTAATCATTAACCTGCGGCCCGCCGAGACTTTATCAATGGCCCACGTGAAATTAAGCAATTTGGAAATTCACATCCACCGGCAACATAGTGCAGTCGTCATGAACATAATATTTTATTTTTCAACACAAAAAATATTGGTTGCAGGCGCGGCATATTATCCTCTTTGGTGGCAGCCCGCGACACCAAGACAAAAACATGTTTGTGGCCTGTATAACAAAAAGGTTGAGTACCACTGCAATAAATCAAGTTATTGAATACCTTGTTTATTAGCTTTTAAGTTTTATTAGGTAAATCTATTTTTACAATAACATGTAATCTAATTTCAAAAATAAAAATAAAATATACATACCTAAACAATGCTAGTCTTCATATTTCGGGTCAAATAAAACAAGATATTTTTCAAATAACATTTATATTAATTCTTCATTCTCATTCACACTGGAGTACTCTAGTGGCAATTCACAGCCCATATACTTATTTTGTGAAATTGAGTAACCTATAACTTTATTCCACAGTCTATCTTTAGTGAGTAGATACGGATTACAAAATAATATAACTGATATTTGAGCTCTCGTTATTGCTACGTTCAATCGTTTAGGGTTTCTCAGAAAACCTAAAGCATGTTTCAAATCTTCTAATAGATGTGATTCTGCCGATCTTACAGTAGATATAAGTATGATAGGCCTTTCTTGTCCTTGAAATTCTTCAACTGTACCAATTTTTGGTAGGGGTAGTCCCATGGAATCGAAAAGTAGTCGTAGGTATTTGACCTGAAAGAAAAAGAAACTTGTACAAAAACCTGAAAGAAAAATACAACAGGTGCTGTCCAATGGAGGGGTAGTACAAGGGACTGGACTCCTTCGAAAATCATTATGACTATGTCCACACTGCACAGTACACTTGTACTATCAGAGAAGTTGATTCCTATGCAGATGGCGGACCTAAGTAATTTGGTCGCGTTACGTCAAACCCAGCCGACCGATCACAGCTAACATTGAATTGACTTATGCCGACCACATGACCAGGCCTGTCACACTCGCGCCTGTAGGCATCGAACTGTAAGTACCCCCTTAGGGGGGCACTTCAGTAGGGACTCACAGGCGAGCGGTGACGCGCGCGCACGAGTTTTTAGTTGATCGTTGCATGCCTACCTGCGTACTTATTCATTCGCTGTCACAGAATTGATAAATTAATCTGATCACAATGGACAATAAAAAAAGGGCAAAGAAATATTGAGCAGTGTTTTTAATTGTCTTAACACGGAATGTGAACCAAATTTAATTTTCTTTAAGCTCCCTAAGGACGATGAGAGGTAAGAACTTTTTAAATTGTTATTATTAATATTTATTATAGGTTTAAATTTTGTACAATTTATTATAGAGTAAAATTACGATTACTTATGATTTAAATAGTTTTAAATACTAGTTGAAGTAGAATATATTAGTTGGGTTACCTTAGTAGGTAGTTAGGTACCTACCTTTATTAGTAGACGTATAATTAATAAATGTATTTCATTGTCAAAAAAACACATTAATAAGGTTATTAGTTATTAACTTATTACTAATAGTAAGCATCGTAGGTGTAGGTACTATTCGAAACCTCATTTGTTTACAAAAATAACTAAGTTATACAAACACTTTAAGTAGGTAATATAAGACCGTTTCAATTATTAAGATTAAGAATAAGTAACGGTACATCGAATCTAAGTACGCGTAACTAGTTACACGCGAATTTATGATAATTAAATATACGTAGTACTAAGACATACTATCTTAGATTATTTCGAGTTAAATAAAATGTAGTTAATGAAATATAAAGATTATAATATTATTTTTAAAAAGAGACAACCCTGATTTCTTCAGAAAAGGTACGAGTTATGCGATAGAAAGAGAGCGGAGATGTAGGCAAATATAATTGTAGGCACCTAGCACTGCGCGGTCGGAATTTGAACTTTATAGAATCCGTAGCATGAGTCGTTAATTCCTTAAACGGGTTTCGCCAGTGGGAATTCTGTTGGTACAACTAATATATTATATTCTGTGGCATGACTTAGATCCGCCATCTGCATAGGAATCAACTTCCCTGATAGTACAAGTTATTGCAATTTGTAAGTACATCTAATATTATAATTATTAGTAAATAATCGACCAACTGCGAGTCAGACTCGCGCACGAAGGGTTCCATACCGTTATAGAGCAAAAATAGGCCAAAAATTGTGTTTTGTATAGGCTCCTATACAAAAAACACATTTCTGGCCCTTAATTTTTTATTTTATTTAAATATTATTATTAATTATTAATACTTCAGTCGGAATTTCCAGGAATTGCTATTGTATTCTATTGTTGTCGCGATCACCGGTGCTCGCGCGGGGCCTGAAGGATTAAAGTACAATTATATTTAAGGCCTTCGTGAAAGTTTCAAGTACCTACCTCTTTATCATTATTGATTACAAGCAAAAAAGGCCAAAAAAATCACGTTTGTTTAATGGGAGCCCCCCTTAAATATTATTTTTATTTTAGTATGTGTTGTTATAGCGACACCGGAAATACACAATCTGTGAGAATTTCAGAACTCTAGCTATAGCGGTTCTTGAGATACAGCCTGGAGACAGACAGACGGACAGACAGACAGACAGACAGACAGACGGACAGACAGACAGACAGACGGACAGACATCGAAGTCTCATGAATAGGGTCCCGTTTTTACCCTTTGGGTACAGAACCCTAAAAAATGCTGACTGCTACCACGTCTGCCATTAAGCTTTGAGTCACTTAAATGAAAGAGAATGCAATGCAGTTTGACATCATATTAGGTAGAGATAAACTACGATAACATGGCGTGCCCCTCCAAATAACTGTTTCAATGTGTGTAATCACATTCTTATTAAAGAGTTTGTATGTAGTAAGTATTCAACCAATCAACCAGTACTCGTAATTCCTAGATTTATTGGTCAGCTAATCATAACTAGCCGACCGCGGAAGACAACGCACTTCAAACGTTTCGAATTTTGGAGGGGCGCGCCATGTTATCGTAGGTAGTTTATCTCTACCTAGTTTGTGATTGAACAGACACATAATAAAAGTAGATGTTTCACAGGTGTCGATCGAATACCCTCTCCAATTTGGACAAGCGATCTTAAAATTCTGTAATTTGTAGGTAAGGTTGCTCATACAAGCTATAATAATAATGATTATTAATGTTATATTAATAACACAATATTACCTGTGCAATATATGGAGTAATAATACCAATTTCATCCGCAATCACATCATTCTTATACAACTTACAAGCTGTTAAAGCAACCATAGATGCTTCTTGAGGGTTATACCAAGATGGACTATCCTCAGCCCGGGTATTAGTTCCATTAATGCCGTAAACAAAAATACCACCACCATCATTAATATCTGGTAACTGGAAAATGCTAGAAGTAGCTTTTTTGAGCCTCATTATTTCTGAAATATCTTTCGCCATTTTGACAACAAGTGAGCCATCATAAAACATTTCACTGGGTAGTTTCAAAACTTCTTCCAAAGACCTATAATTATCATTGAGCTTTGTTACAAGTCTATCGTCAAAACCATTTTTAAAAGCATCTTTGTCCTTTAGATAAGGAAATGTTTGTAGAATTCTGCATAAATACGACTCATCCATGAAATATTCTTTACAGTATTTTGACACAACAACTGGTCCCAGTTGCATGGGATCACCTGCAAGAATAATTTGCCCATACTCTTTGTCAGTAAATGTCAGAGGTACCATTATTTCTGGCTCCGTCGCTTGACCAGCTTCATCTACTATGACGTGAGTGAAATGTCCCCTTGGTAGGTCCCAGTGTTTCATTGCGCCGAGCGAGTTGCATGTGCCTATAGTTACTCTATGGCGACCGATAAAAGATTTTTGGCAACACAAATTCATATTATCTTTCACTGTGTGTTTAGACTTTGCTGAATTTTCAGCAGATATATCTATTGTAGCACAAAATGGTTTTATTGCTTCTGGAATTGTATCCGAATCAACTAAATAATTAGCGATTATCCTCACAACGGAACCAGAGAATGAATCTTTATGTTTAATCAGTCTTTCTGTGACCAAATTGGAGGCACTGTTAGATGGAGTGGCAATCAAGATCCGACTTTCTGTAATTTGTGTTAATATTTGCAGGACTGTTTCTATGACAGTGATTGTTTTTCCAGTCCCTGGAGGACCAAATATGATATAAGGCAGAGGGCGGCACTCTCCTTTAAGTATATTAGTTACAGCTGCCCTTTGATCACTGTTAAGATTGTTATTATACCATTTGATATTTTTTATTACCTCATTTGTTACTTGCGGCGGTCGTAATTTTAATTTAGACGGAAACAAAATATCCGAACCGAGGTTAGATATTGCAAGGTTAATAGCATGGTGTGCTCGTCTGTAAATTGTTCTGGAGAAGTGGAATTCAATAGAAACATCACTACCGCTGTAACTGCTCTGAAATTGAGGGTTAAATTTCATAAGCACTAAATTTCCTCTTATTTCGTGGATAAAACCTTCATATTGACGGGCTTCCTTATCCCAAGCATCTTTTACTAGTGCCCTGTCTCCTTTGATCAATGAAGGTCTTCTCTCCGCGAGTCCAGGAATTTCGATACCCAGGTAATCCTGATACTTTAACAAAAATATATTACTTTTGTCATAAACTCGCATATTAATATTTGCTTCGATTTCTTCCATATACAACAATGTATGCCATATGTCCGTATAGTTAAATACATTTAGCTCTTGATTAAGACATGGCAAATTATGATCGATTCTTGATAAAGTCTTCTCATAACGATTGCCAAAATTTTCATCATTTGGATCTCCTAGCAGAACAGACCAGATTTTATCGGGTATCGGAAAATTGCCTATTCTAACAGCTATAAAGTTACAACTTCTTAAAGTTTTTACTCCAGGAACAAATGTGGGATCTTTTTGTCTGATATTTTGCATATTGTCAACTTTTTGAGATTCAGATAAACCATTACTGTTTTCATTAACATTGCCAATACTAAAATCATTAACAACATCTATTTCTATAATCCTCTTTACTTGAAATCCTCTAAATAGTAAAATAAATGTTTCTCTTGAAGTGCCAAAGAATTTTGGGGTGCATTCAACCGAAAACACGAAAGTATTTCCGGATTCAATTCGCACTGGAGAATTCAAGAATGGCTTCACATTTATTTGAGAATCTCTTTTTTTGCCCAATATTATCCATTTATTCAGAACATAAGTTTGTTTGCTTTTGTTAGTTATTTTTAATTGAGTGGTATCAGTTTTGTTCACGTTGAGGGAGAATTTGAGAGGATAAGTAACTTCAATGTTTTTATCTTTTTCAACTTTAAGGTGGTCATCATCATTAGACTCTGTTATATCTGAAGTAATTTGGCCGTTAATAAGATTGTTATTGTCTAGTAACAACACTTTAAGAGCTCTCCATACACAATGACCTTGAGTACTTTCAACAGCTTCAACCATAACCTACAAAAAAATTAACATCAGATACAATTGTGTAGGCGAATATCAAAACCCGGCAAGTCACACCCATACTCGAAACTCAACTAATGATATTGGAAAAGTTCAATAATGGGTTGACTGGAAAAAAATGCCTAAACTCTAAAAGCATTAAGCCAGCCTCTGTACCTTAAAAAGTATAATAAAGAAAAAATGGTTTCTTAAATTTTACCTTGGAACCCTTTTGCATCTCCACTCCATCCACAATGGAGTCTTTATTGAAGTAAATGTTTTTATCACAAGTGCCATATTCACCAAAATATTCTGTTACTGTGGCACTTTTTATTTTAGTTCTCAGAGCTTTGAATGATATTACTTTTAACACCTGAAATTTTGAATGTAAATATTTTTTTAAAAACTTCTTCTTAACTGGCTCCTTGACAGTACAAACTTAAGAGCCCGGGTTACCCTCGAAATTCTCATACATACGTAATACCAAAATCATTTTGTCATACGAAAATATTTAACATGTTTGAGTTATTTTTCAGCTTAAAATAGTAATTACCTAGGTTCCTGAACAAAAATTAACTTCAAAATATTTAAACACTAAAAAAAAATTTTTGTGTATTAATTTTTTTCACTAAATTTACTACTAAATATTTAAACACTAAAAAATAGAGTAAAACACTAAAAAATATATAAATAAATAGTAAATTTACTACAAAATATTTGAATACTAAAAAATATTTTTTAGAGTTGAAATATTTTGTAGTAAATTTAATATTTATGTATATATTTTTTAGTGTTTAAATATTTAGTAGTAAATTTAGTAAAAAAAATTTATACACAAAAAATTTTTTTTAGTGTTTAAATATTTTGAAGTTAATTTTTGTTCAGGAACCTAGGTATTTACTATTTTATGCTGAAAAATAACTCAAAAATGTTAAATATTTTCGTATGACAAAATGATTTTGGTATTACGTATGTATGAGAATTTCGAGGGTAACCCGGGCTCTTAAGTGCGACCGCACATCGGAGACACGACTGTAGTTAGACAGTCTTGTTTCACATTGAGGGGAGGTCAAATGGCGAAGCCCCTTCGTGGGAAGAGCTCAGGCGGTTCCGGAGACTCGGAGACCAGTGGCTGCTGAGGAGGTGGGAAGAGGATCTGGCGCAGACCCGGTACGGTAAACGTACCGCTGAGGCACTGCGTCCAGTTCTTGTGGCGCGGATGCGCCGCAAGAAGAAACCCCTCACCTTCCGCCTTACGCAGGTACTCACCGGGCACGGATGCTTCGGTGAGTACCTGTGTAAGGTCACCAAGAGAGAGCCAACGCCAGCCTGCCATGAGTGCGGCGCTGCGGAGGACACGGCCCAGCATACCCTTGAGGTGTGCGATCGTTGGGCCGTGCAGCGCCACGATCTTGTGGCAGTGCTAGGCGGGGACCTCTCGCTGCCGAGCATGGTGCACTGCATGCTCGAGAGCGATGAGGCCTGGCAGGCGGCGGTCTCTTTCTGCGAAATTGTTATGTCGCAGAAAGAGTCCTCGGAGCGGGACAGAGAGGACGATCCCACATCTCTATGGGAACCTCCCCGGCTTAGCCAGTCCCGGCGCCGAGGGGAACGCTTAAGTTTGCCTAAGCGTTCCCTTACTTTAGTGGAAGTCTGGTCCGAGGTAGACCGGCCAGTCGTGGCCTGTGTTTGTTAGATCCGCGATATCCCTCCTCTATACGGCTGAAGGCGAACCGCAGGTGGTTTTAGTGAGTAGGAGTCTCACATACCCCCGGGGTGCTTCAGCTAACTGAGGCACATACCCAACCCGGGGGACCCATGATGGGTTTCACCTGCGCATCAAAAAAAAAAGTCTTGTTTCACATAGTCAAGTCAGTCTTACGACACAATTAAAACAGTTGTGTCTATCATGTGGTGCACACCAAGTCAAAACTGTCTTGACTACGATGACGCAACGCATACAATTGTATAATATTAAACAGTAGAGAACGCCCGGACAGAGTAGACAGAATTATTATAGATGGTATGCCGACTGAGCCGGGACACAAAAACATGGCACGACGTAGTACGGCGCCGTACGGCACCGTGTCGGACGCGCGTCGTAAAAAACCACGGCACGGCGCCGTACGGCGTCGTACGACGTCGTGCCGTAAAAACTCACGTAGATTCAAGATGAGTTTCTACGGCACGACGTCGTACGACGCCGTGCCGTGGTTTTTTACGACGCGCGTCCGACACGGCGCCGTACGACGCCGTACGACGTCGTGCCGTGTTTTTGTGTCCCGGCTCAGTCGGCATACCATCTATAATAATTCTGTCTACTCTGTCCGGGCGTTCTCTACTGTTTAATATTATACAATTGTATGCGTTGCGTCATCGTAGTCAAGACAGTTTTGACTTGGTGTGCACCACATGATAGACACAACTGTTTTAATTGTGTCGTAAGACTGACTTGACTATGTGAAACAAGACTTTTTTTTTTCACGCGCAGGTGAAACCCATCATGGGTCCCCCGGGTTGGGTAGTTAGAAATTTTTAAATTTGACGTATATGACGAAAATCGCTACGGTTGTTAACTTGTCACTACGAACTTAAAACTATGACAATATATTAAGGGCCCCCGAGACGATCTAACGGTTTGACTCAAACACGTAAATTTTGATCGTTTACAAAGCTAGTTTGAATGGTTTGTCAAACATTTACGTGTTTGAAGCTCGTTTGATGAAATTTCATATTTTTGTTGTGTTTGACGCGCCGTTTGATCGTGTTCCGATGCGTTTGAACAAATTTTGTACCATTCTTTGGAGTAGGTTTTTAACCGACTAAAAAAGAGGAGGTTATCAATTCGATGCGTATGTATGTAATATTTCCAGAACTGCCCAGTTTTCGTATATAATGTTAAGGGCCCTCGAGACAATCAAACGGTTTGACTCAAACCATTTTGATCGTTTACAAAGCTAGTTTTAATGGTTTGTCAAACATTTACGTGTTTGAAGCTCGTTTGATGAAATTTCATATTTTTGTTATGTTTGACGCGCCGTTTGACCGTGTTCCGATGCGTTTGAACAAACTTTATACCATTCTTTGGAGTAGGTACATTATTTTTAACCGACTAAAAAAGAGGAGGTTATCAATTCGATGCGTATGTATGTAATATTTCCAGAACTGCCCAGTTTTCGTATATAATGTTAGTCTATATCAGCATCTGAACAAATGTGCAAAATTTCAAAAGTGTATGTATGTTTTTATGTTTGTGTTCACATATCTCCGGAACTACAAGTCCGATTTAAATATTTTTTTGTTGTACTATAATAGGTACCTATTGTTTAACTTGGGAGACTTCTGCAAGTTTCATCAAAATAGGTTTAGTAGTTTTTGAGATAGGGAATTTAACTCTCAATTTCGTACAATTTTCAAGTCGGTTTTATCTTTTATAATATTTATTCGTCACAAGACGTGTACTCCACAGCGAGTATTGAACCAAACTGCACAGTTTCATTTGACAAACCGTTCAAACCGACATCAAACGGTTGCATCAAACACGTAAGGTTTTACAGGCATTATGGGTTTCCTATTACTGTATTTCTCTGGGATGTTAAACATGTTAAACACGTTAAAAACGGGTTGTGAAACACGTCAATTTGAAATAATTTATATTTTAAACAACTTAGGTATTTCAAATAACAAGTTGTATATTAATAAAATTAAAACCGAGTGCATTTTGTGTCTATTGCGAGCAGTTCTGAAAGATTTTAGGTATAGATATAGATAGAAAAGTTCTCATTCGGATAAAAATAACTTCAAAAATAAACGGGAAAGACTCGACGGGAAAGATAGTAGGTACTTGGATCACTGGACGTGTTTCTCTTTTTGGTCGTATTATTGTTTATGTTTTGGCACATGTGATTAAATCTTATTTTGAAATCTATAAGACGTATTTAAAATTAAATTATATCAGCCAGCGCGAGGCACATTCCATTCATAATCTTAGTGAAACCCGACGAATTTGACATAATAATATATTGAAACCTGTCCGTCTCTTTGCAGTCGAAGTCCAGAGCTCGAAACCGGTACTTTTTTAACCAGGTTAAAACGCTTAACCAGGTTTTCGGATAAATGCTCCTTCAGAGCGAAATAGAGATGCGAGCGGTATTGCTTCTGAAATTAACCTGGTTAATTTTTCGCGGAAAGTAACTCTCTGAACCGGTATTTTTTTAATCAGGTTAAAACGCTCTATAACCAGGTTTTTGGATAAGTGTTCATTCGGAGCGAAATAGAGATGCGAGCGGTATTACTTCTGAAATTAACCTGGTTAATTTCTCGCGGAAAGTAACTCTCGGAACCGGTATTATTTTAACCAGGTTAAAACGCTCTATAACCAGGTTTTTGGATAAGTGTTCGTTTCTGAGCGAAACAGAGATGTGAGCGGTATTGCTTCTGAAATTACCTGGTTAATTTCTCGCGGAAAGTAACTAGTGGAGTGATATAATATACAAAATAAATAATACCAATATTATATTTTGAAAAATATAACCTAAAATAGCTGAAATAAAAGCTGCTAAATGATTAAAATTCACCCTGTTGCTACTGTAGAGCCACCCTAATTTAACCATAATTTAACGCATTTCAGCGGACACTTTTTACATACAGAGATAGTTCTCCTCCATCTACACTCCATAGTTTTTATGTAGTGAATTTTGTTGTTAATTTTTACTTTTAATTTTTATCAAAAAACCTTGATTTACATTGTTAAATAAACAAAATTGAAATTCTTGTTCTCCACTCACAACAGCCTAGCGAGAGGCATTTTTCTGAAGAAACACTCCGTAAATTGTCAAGAATAGAATATGACGTAGCATCAATATTCCGAAAATTTCAAAGGTGAGTAGCTCTAAAACTGGGGGGCTTATTATTGTGGTGATGATACAAGGGGGTTTTACCCCTCCCCCCCACCCTCCCTCCTAAACCTTTTTCTAAACCTTTACCAAGTCACAAAATAATTCAAAATATATATCATATATACCTGGTTTGCTGATATACCTGAGGGTTTATTATTGTTTTGCTGAACAATTGACTTTATTTCAATCCAATCACCCTGTATAGGTACAAATGATCCTTCTACATCATCCAAGTTAAATTTTAGGTCACTCTCATTGATGAAAACAAAACGCTCCTGTCTGAATTTGACTTGGCCCACCAAAACATGTTCGATGACATCAAACTTCTGTTCCTCCTCTTGGAAATCATCACCCCAATGGTAGCCTTTATTTTCTATGATTCTGACTACTACAATGCGCTCATTTGGATCTTTATAACCCAAATATATAATATTGTCACCTACATTAAGTTTCAATGAACAATTTGAAGTGTCATAATATATGTCTCCATTGATAAGAACATAATCATCACCTTGATCTGTAATTATTCCTAAAAAGAAAGGTTTTAGATTTAGTTATAATATTACTTAGCTATAATATTGAACTAGGAGAATATATTTACTAAGCAGGTAGAACTTTGTCCTAATTTATTATTTGCTAAATTGTTTGTAGATAAATTAAACAAACTTTTACCATTTCTCTGAAAACATTTTGTGTCATCTGGGATGGTATTGGTTTCAGTAAAAGTACAAGGCTTTTTATTTTCCTCCTCAATTTCCAATCGTAAGAGCTCATCAGCTAAAAAGTTTTCTTTATCTTCGTCAATCTCAATTTTGTTGCTATTTATGTTGAATACATACTTAAAAAAATCAAAGATAGTAGAAATCATTTTTATAAGTCTTTGTATTGTTAAGGTAAACTATTGCATGTGACCTTTTTCATAATCATACTTCCACTCAGAGCTTTTAAGATATTCTAATTCTTTTCTCAGGGTTTGAATTCTTTTTTGGTGTATTTCTTTCTGTGCATTTTTTAGAGATTGTTCTATACTATGTCCAATGTCACCATGATTCAAGGACTGATCAAAATTTTGTATCCTTTGCACTGTATTCTGTATAAAATAAAACACATTATAGAAAACACACTTGTGATAATATATAGTACGTAGGTTAGACGATCAATTTTTCATCTGATTAATGGAATATTGATGGTTATAAAAAGTTCATATTAAAAAAATACGATCAATCTATCAATCCGTGAGTTTTCGTCAATCTTTACCAGATTGATGGATCATATTGATGAAAATTTGACCGTCTATACTCTAACCTGTGTCATACAATTATACTACATACGGGAACTGCCTGCCAGTTCTTTAGGCTGGCACTTGGTGGTCAACTCCATGTGTCTATATTATTGTTATCAAAGAGAATATAATCACTACATTTTAATTGTTATATCGAAATACATTTCCAACTTACTTGAGGTGTTTCTTGATCTGATGTAGAGAATGTAGACTGAGAAATGTTATTTGAGGAAGAGGACATTACAAATCACAAACTTATACCGATTTTTTCTTCTCTTTAGTTTATATACTTGCTGTGATTTTTGTTATCATCACAGATTAATTTATGTAGCAAGCTACATTAGTTTATAATCATTAGGAAATTTAATTATTTTTATCATGTACTTTCGCAATTCGCAAATAATTTCCAGTATATATTTTTTTTAATTTATTGGGAGCTGGAAACAAGTCCTTTGCTCCAGAAAAAATACATTAATAAACGTCAAATTAAATTTAAAAAAGATTAATGTCCTTCTTCTTTCTTCTTACTGAGCACTATTTACAAAACACATTAAAAAAAAACTAGAACTAAAATATCACTTTAGAGTCTAAAGTGATATTTTAGTTCTAGTTTTTTTGTTTTGTTTTGTTTTTAGTGTAAATAATTCCTAGTCTAAAGTTTAGACTAGGAATTATTTACACTTAAAGTCAGTAAATATTATTTCATTGCTTATTTTTTAAAGTTTTTTGGCGGTTTTTTTTTAATTTCTTAATTATTTCATGCTTTTTAAACTTGTGTTGGTTATAGTGCAGATTAATTCCTATAAACAGGATCAAAATATATTCTAATGAATACCATCTATGAATGTCCTCTTGGACGAGGCCGTCGATATCAGTCCAAACATGAAACCTTCACTTTGGGTTCATATGGAGCTCGGCTCCTACAGAATCCAGGTGATGCTGCAGCAGCAGCATGCAAATATTTACAGTTTATCTACGTCTTACTAGTTGTTGCAATTAAAATGAGCCCAAACACGAAGCCATTGTCTAAGTTGGTGAGGAGTTGGGTATCCATGGTGAGGAGATGCTGAATGTATGCTTGAATTTTAATAAATTGGTTTTACTTTGTAAGCTGATAATATCATGAGTATAATAATCAAAAATAGAAAATTTAAAACGAGGAAAGGAATGTTGATATGCTGAAGAGTGAAGATTACTGCTGTATTATAACTTTGTAGCTTTCAAATTATGAGTTTATAAGGCTTGAAATACGGTGAATTACGGTATCTTCGTAAGGAACGCCTTCAATCTATTTTCTAAGGATTTATTCATAGTGTACACGGAAAAAAGCTAAGATTGTAGAAGAAACAAAGCTAAAGAGCTAGACCCACATTTTTAAAGCTAACCAAGCGGATTTAGAGCTAAATCTAGCTCTAAAAACTCCGTGCTGGCAACACTGTAATAAAGTACTCTGTGGCAAATAACTTTAAATTTTAAAAGCTGTCAAGCTGTCAAGCACCTGTCAAGTGTCAAAATTCCTCTTCAACTTTTATTCTGGAATTTCTGGATAGAAAGGTCCATAGATAAAGTAACAAAGTATAGATGTAATCTTAACCCGTCATCGAGTGGCCATTTTGTGCTTATTTTCATAATATGGAAGTGGGTGTTTATATTCTTTAATATTTCTATTTGTCGATCATTTCGAAGCACATTATAATACAGAAAAGAAAGTCATTTAGTTCATGATATCGATAAACTATAGTTCAAGTAATGAGAATCCGTAAATACTACGTGTATTTACGGATTCTCATTACTTGAACTAAAAGCTATGCCATTTTTGTAAACAAATTATTAATTTATGTGACATTTTTACCACTAATGCCTTAAATAGCACGAATAAAGGATTATTAAACTTATAAATACTCTTTTTAGTTTACAAAAATACCGATTGAAAAGCCCAAAAACCGTTGTTTAAAACTTACGTATTTAATATTAAATCCACGTGTTTGAGGCATTCTTTGGCCATTCTTATGGTTTATTATTTAGCGGTTAGTTTTGTGGTTAATAATATGGTTTATTATGAACCACAAAACTCAACAATATCTAGCATAAAATGTTCACTAAAAACCTTTGTTATCACTTTTATTACATGAACTATGCAGACCGACTCCTTTGTTATGTCCTAGTAAGTAGGACATAACATGACACGCTTTTGACGCTTATGCACTGATATAAGGCTCTCTCCTAGTTTATAGTATCTCAATGGAAAGGTCTTTGGAAAATAAGGAAAATAATAATTTAAAATAACCATTATGCAAGTACTTATTATTCAGTGTCCTTAACCATTTTTTTTTGCATTTAAAGTATTTCTTTTGTTGAAAGTGGTCAAGCTTCAAAGCTATTATATTTTGCGTTTATCATATTATGATTTTGATCATAATTCACAGTTCACACTCAATGACTCAACTCTCAATGTAATAGTATATACTTAGCGTGTGTAGTGTATAGCGTTTTCGGCATCTATAAGTTATAACTGCCCCGGGGCACCGGGCAGGGCAGGCAAGGCGGGCCGAACGGAATACGGATACGAAAATAGCCGAAGCCCGAAGTTTAAATATGGACATATTTTCAACTATAGTCCGTCAAGAAAGTCATGACTCATGAGTCATGTCATGAAATGCGGGAAAACTTTCTAAACGTAATCACGCTTTTATGGTGTATTTTTTTCTTTGTATTTTCACAGAGAACGCTTATTAGTTATTACATTATAAACTTCTCATATTTTTTATTTCATTAAAAAAAATCCCGCCTGTCAAGACTCACTCATGACTCATGAGTCATGACTCATTTCTTGACATATTTTCGTTCGGCTATTTCGATTTTCGGTTTTGTTCGGCTATTTCCGTATCCATTCGGCCTGCCCTGCCCGCTCTGCCCCAGGGCAGTTCCAACTTCCAGATGCCATCATGCCGAAAATGCTAATAGGTTTTGGGGGGTGACATGCACAATTTAAACGACTCCGTTATTTATATTAATTGTTTATTGTTCAACGTGTAGCACAAGTCCAATATATGGTAATAGGTAACTTTCACAAAATTATTAATACAGAAACTACGAATAATAAAACCTAACGAAACGTAACTCCCATACTAATACAGTTTTAAATTTGGTTCCATTCGAAGTGTCATGTAACGTCAGCCTTTATACCGCTCAAGGTCACCTAAATATTTCAAATGTATGAAAAGTGAACCTAATGGCCCGTATTCGCTTTCATTAGTAATAAGTGCAAGTGATTAGGGCAAGTGATTAGTTATTAGGAAAAAGTAAGTGTGGACAGCGACTGTTTACTGCAAGTGATTAGCCGGCTGCGTAGTAACGTGATTAGTTCTGTATTCACTTTGATTAGTGATTAAGTGCAGGTGACTAGTACAGTTGATGAGTAATTAGTAGAAAGTAAGTGTGGACAGAGACTGATTAGTGCAAGTGACTAGTCGGCTGCGTAGTAACGTGATTAAAAGCGTGTTCTATTTTTTGCGAGTGCAAGTGCGTGACAGATGAAAACTAATTTTGGTTTCGTTTGACAGCTCGAGATTGTTACTATTATTCCGCTAGGTATATTAACTTTATGGGCCAGACTGACGTGGTGTGCCGTGTGAAGCGTCCATAGATATAGTATGTCATTATTAAATAATATATTAAAAGTACAAAAGGACACCCTTTCAATTACTTCCATACTAATCCATACTTATTACTTACTAATATACTAATAATATTATAAATGTGAATGTGTGTCTGTCTGTCTGTTACCTCTTCACGTTTATACCTCAGAAGTCAGAACCGATTTTGCTGAAATTTGGCATGGAGATACTTTGAGTCCTGGGAAAGGACATATAAAAATACTTCGTGGTCTTTATATATAAAACTCAAAGGTGACTGACTGACATGTTGATCTATCAATGCACAGCCCAAACCACTGGACCGATCGGGCTGAAATTTGGCATGCAGGTAGATGTTATGACGTAGGCATCCGCTAAGAAAGGATTTTGATCAATTCTACCTCCAAGGAGTGAAAATAGGGGATCAAATTTTGTATATAACAATACTTCTTAACGCGAGCGAAGCCGCGGGCAAAAGCTCGTTTTTAATAAAACCAATATTAAAAATGAAGGACATGTCAAAATGGCAGTTTTATTTTTGAAACATGGACGCTCGTGTTGACAGCTACTACTGAATTTACTAAATTAAATTACTAAAGAGCCACTAAACAAGAATTGGACACTACTTGCACTACACACCTGCATTCCACTGCCTCAATTACTAGTCACTTGCACTTGCACTAATCAAAGTGAATACAGGCCTTTAGTTTTTATTATTTGTAGTACAGAAACATAGAAAAATATGGCGACTGGCGACATGGACGTACAAAAAAAGAACGGACGGAATTTCGCTAAGAAACAATAATTGAAGCACCATAATGGCGGCAGCTTATGTATGTGTGAGTGTGTAAAGGGTTGCAAGGTGAATGCAAATACCCCATTTTTATTTAAAATTTCTCATTTTTACTAAATGAGAAGTGAAAAAAAATAACACTGAAAATGTAACAAGCATTGATAGTACAGGCCTCTACAGACGGGCAAACCCGGTACGTAGTGTAGATAGGCATAGGCGAGTTTGACAGCTGTCAAACTCGTATGCAGGTACTTCACTTGGTACGAATTTGACAGTTTTGACGGTTCGCAGCGTACCGTCAAATTTGACACATGGGCCAAATGGGACAATGCTGCCAATTTAACAAATATCTGCCTATATATAAGGAAAAATATTTGTGACGTTATCTGGGAAAAGGGACCTCATGGAGGGTTTTAGTTTCCGAGATAATCGCATTTAAAGTAAAGTGTCGAAAAAAATCATTTTTTTTCTTTTTTTGCTCCATATTAATAAACGGACTCTAAATTTTGATATGACAAAGACACAGGTTTTAAAAACGATTTTTTATAGGTTAAAATATATCTTAAAGTTTAGTAAAAAAGGGACCTTATTGTCGTTGCTGCAGTCGAGAATCGATTGCGGCTTTCTTTCGGCACAGTATCTACTGTTATACTACTAGTAATTTGCACCAAGCAGAAAATCGGTAACATTGATTAGAATATCTGGGGGCACGATAGTGCCCCCGCCAAGTAGAGCGCGAAGCAAACACTGCAGTACCATCATTTACAAGAACCATTTCACTGCATTTTAGGCCCCTATTTGAGAACCTCTAGAGGTCATTAAGTTCCGAAGTTAAGCTAAAGCAAAGTTTCTCATTTATGACACTTACTCACTACTCAAGATCATCAAAATAGAACTAGTACTTCCCATAAACTCAGAGAGCTAAAATTTAGCACAGAGTTTAGGGTTTAATGGCCATTTATAGGGAAAACCATAAAAATTAGCCAAGTGCGAGTCGGACTCGAAATTAGGTTTTTTGTATGGGAACCCCCCTTAAATTTTAATTTCAATTTAATCCTGATCAAGGTGATCAACCTGCATTGTCCTTACCAAACTTGGAAATAATACGTTTCCAACGCGGGAATCGAACAAAAACGAAAGTACCGATAAATTTCTGTCAGGTGAGTGTCATGTTCTAAAATAGCTGTCAGATTTTGACAGAAATTGATCGGTATTTGTTATGACAATCACACTGACACACAAAAGCCGCGCATGCGCAGTTGAAAAACCAAACGAACAAGGCTCTTGAAATTTCATTTCTGTCTATTTTCGTCACTGATCTCTATTATACACTTGTTTAATGGAGGTCAGTGATTTTCGTTCAATAAAAAATGTTGTCACAGCCATGGAATTAATATATACTACGTATAACTAGCTTTAGTTCCATGGTCACAGCTGTCAATCACTGTCAATGTCATGTTGTCAAGATTTTGACTGGTCAGTGCGCTCAGAATTTTGGAAAATTATTAAACCAACTTTTAAGGCAGAGTCTACGCCAAACAGGGACTGTAATACCGATATTTTTTGGTATCGATATCGGATATCGATATAAATATCGGTATTTGGGTATCTATTTTATCGGTATTGGTATCGATATTTTATTTCGATACAATAATATCGATACTATTATCGCTATCGGTAATGATTCTGAAATACCGATAATTTACTAATAAATTTCGCTGCTTTAGAAGAATAGCGTATTAATACCAAATATGTACTACAAAATTGAGTTTTCAACACCATTCAACGTAAAATGGACCTATTTATGCATACCAGACTCAGCCCACACGATGACAGTTCTGAGAAAAAGCCGTTTTTATTGAAATTGTGTACTCTTTAAAACTGATTGCAGTTTGTAAAGTTAATTAACAATAGTATATTTTGTAATTTATTCTGTGCGTACAAACATAAATATGTTAAAAATTACTACTATTTCCAACAAAAATTAAACAAAAACAGGAGGGTTCCTTTTAGCAAAACTATATTATTGTGGGATACATATAATCCAAAGCGAACCATCTCTTTAGATTTATTACACAAGTCAACAGGATTTTCGTGCATGAGATCTGTGCACCCGATTTGGATGTCTAACATCTAATTAGTTATAGAAACAACGATTTTAACTTATAAAATTTGCTTTTAAATAAACTGAGGCCTCACGAACTTTCAAATTTTGAAGAAAACCGGCATTTTTTCTTTCGGTTATGTAGTAATAGAATGAAATAAAATTATGTAATATATTCATTATTTTTTAGTTTATATTGTTGCTTATATTCCCAAAAAAAGATTGAAATGAAAAAAATATATACTTAATTTAGATTTAAAACTTATTATTTTTTTGTATCTAGGTGAGCATATCCTAAATATATCTTGTTGTATGCTTCGGCAGTAAGTACCTACCTGATATAATGTGGCACTCCTACTTTTTTCTGGTTTTTACAAGGATGTTTAAAACTAAATGATGCCTGCAACTTCGTTTCGCCAAAACTCGTTTATCGTGCGTGAACCGTACATTTTTCCGGGATGAAAAGTAGCCTATTGTCCTTTCCCGGTATTCAAAGTATCTGCATACCAAGCAAAATCGGTTCAGTGGTTTGGGCGTGAAGAGATATTAAACAGACAGACAGACAGATAGACACACTTTCGCATTAGTAGTGATGGTTTCAAGCAGCGTTGCAAAAATCTTAATGTAAAAAATAATGAGTAACATTACTCATATGTGAATATTCACGTTACTCATTACAAAAAAAAATAGTAATGGAGTATGTTACATTGCCATTTTACAAAATAATGAGCCATTATCGGACCTTCGTTGTCCATACTCATTTTAAGCTACGTCCGCACGTTTGGCGTTTGCTACAAACTCCAAATCGCCACAAATCGCCACAAATGGACACAAACGTTTGGCTTGATTTCGAAATCCATCCACACGCTTGCGAGTGAGTTAGTATGTTCTGACGCGGCAAGCATGACGGACGTCGAAGTTGCTGTATCTGCTATAAACATTTGGCAGTTATTTTTATCTATACATATAAATAAAATTAGAGTGTCTGTTTTGTAATATTGAAAGAATATATTATATACTCTACATACACCAAAACAACATTTTTTTAAATTTTTGTCTGTATGTCTGTCTGTCTGTCGGTTTGTTCCGGCTAATCTCTGAAACAGCTGGAGCTATTTTGACGGACTTTTTTTGGTAGATAGCTTATATAGTATTAAGGAGTAACTTAGGCTACTTTTTAACCGACTTCCAAAAAGAAGGAAGATATATTTTACTTTGACGCGGGCGAAATCGCGGGCAACAGCTAGTTATAAATATAAGAAAACTATATAATTAATATAATATAATTTAATACGTTTTCATTTGACCACCAGTCATTCATTTTTCGAAAGCACACACAGACATACTACGTACGTATAGCACGTCTGTCGCTTACAGAGCATCGACTAGAATGAACGCGCACAAACGTGTGGACGGGTGGCAAACGCTTGCGGCAAATTCCCTTTGATTTTCGTTCAAAAACCGACACTGGGTCGGATCGGCTACAAGTCTTTGCAAACCTAAACAAACCAAGCCAAACTCCCTATCCACACGTTTGTTTTTGTGACCGTTTGTGACGATTTGTTGAGGTTTGGCAAACGTGCGGACGGGCCTTAAAAGTATTGTAAGTATAGTAGAAGATTCGTCCTTGAAGTTTTGATGTCTCCGATTTAGTCCAGATTCGGGGAGCCGAGGTATTGCCTTTGAGGTTGGAAGAAACCCCGTTCCTCTAGTCCTATTGGGAGCAGAGTTATGGCTACTTTTGTAAGACATTTGACAGTTGCCGAGCTGTCAATGTCAAAGTTTAAATGCTTGTAACTCGGCAACTATTTGTCCTGGATATGAGGTTCTTCGGCTTGTTCTTTCTGGATTTTTCTCCTCTATTCGATCTTGGCCTCAGAATTGAGAAAAATTTTGATGTCTCCGATTTAGTTCAAATTCGGGGAGAGTGTAGCCGAGGTGTTGTCTTTGATGTTAGAAGAAACCCCGTTCCTCTAGGCCTATTGGGAGCGGAGTTATGGCTACTTTTGTAAGACATTTGACAGTTGCCGAGCTGTCAGTGTCAAAGTTTGAATGCTTGTAACTCGGCAACTATTTGTCCTGGATATGAGGTTCTTCGGCTTGTTCTTTCTGGATTTTTCTCCTCTATTCGATCCTGGCCTCAGAATTGAGAAAAAATTTGATGTCTCCGATTTAGTTCAAATTCGGGGAGAGTGTAGCTGAGGTGTTGCCTTTGATGTTAGAACAAACCCCGTTCCTCTAGGCCTATTGGGAGCGGAGTTATGGCTACTTTTGTAAGACATTTGACAGTTGCCGAGCTGTCAGTGTCAAAGTTTGAATGCTTGTAACTCGGCAACTATTTGTCCTGGATATGAGGTTCTTCGGCTTGTTCTTTCTGGATTTTTCTCCTCTATTCGATCCTGGCCTCAGAATTGAGAAAAAATTTGATAGATGTTTATGACGTAGGCGTCCGCTAAGAAAGGATTTTGATCAATTTTACCCCCACGGGGATGAAATTTTGTATTAAACTTCGTCAATTTGAAACCAATCGGGCTGAGACTTTGATACCTAATTAATAATAATACTTCTTAATGCGAGCTAAGCGGGCAAAAGCTATTTGACTAATGGGTGAGGCCGCCAATTTTTGCTGATATGACGCAGAAAAATTTTGCGAGAGAAAGAAAATCTACGCTGCTTGTGACGTTGGAGCACCTAAATTGTAGGGAATTTATTCCTCTACGTTATCATAGCGTTGAGAAATATGCCGTTGGAGCACCAAAATAATAGCGTAGAGGCTATCATAGCGTTGAGAAAATCAAACTTATCTCTGTAAATAATACACAATGTGGTTTTTATTATAGCCCCAAACATGGCCATTTTGACTACTCATATGATGCATTGATAGTTTTATGTGAAACACTTACATTTGTGTCACAAAAAAACTTCCTTTGAAAAAACTGTGTACACAGCCCGACTGAGGATCAAATGTAAACTGTCGAGAAATGGCGAATATTACGAGATTTTCCATAGAATACGTTAAAACTCAGCGTTGCCACTTCCCGATTTTACCTTCCCTAACACCCAACGATAACAATAAATCGGTATTATTGATGACGTTTAAAATGTGGGGTAGAATTGATGTTTCTAACGATTCATTTGATTTGAAAAAGTTTATAAAGAAAGTTATCTTAAAATACTATAAGAATTTGATCAGGTAATAGCCATTTATATAAGTATACATAACATATCAGATTTATCTTCAAATCTGTCATACTTACTGATACAACGACAGTTAAAGTGCACCTCTTCCACGGCGGATTGTATATTTTAAGCTATTTTCTTACCTTTTTTATGTTTAATTGTAACTATATTTTTAGACTATTATTGGAACTCAAATAATGCATGCTTGAGTACTTTGTTTTCTTCGTTAGAATCAGTTTTCGAGCATAAGAGAAACATAATACTTTTTAAAATACAAAGGGCGGAGAAAAATAATTGCAAAATCAGCAAAAATTGGCGGCCTCGCCCTAATATAGACGCTGATGCGTCTGAACAAATGTGCCCAAAAGTGTATTTATTTATGTTTGTGTTTGCATAATATCTCCGAAACTACAGGTCCGATTTAGGTAATTCTTTTTTGTTGTACTAGGTTTTCTTTAAATAATGGAATTCTGCAAGTTTCATCAAAATTGGTCCAGTAGTTTCTGAGATACAGAATTTTTATAATTATAATAATAATATTATTATAAAAAATAAATAGAATGTGTCAAACCAAATGCGTGAATCGTGATACTATCTCCTTTACGACCTGAAAACAACATTTTAGATGCAGAAGATTTTAGCAGATCTTCTGCAATTATTGTTCAGGTGACAGCGTTAAGGATCCGTCTGCCGTAATTATAAATGATGACTATTATTCAGATTCTAATCAAAGTGACTTAAATAGTAAGACACGCGCAAAGCAATTTAATAGAAATAACTTTGCTGAAAACACCAATCCCATGTTTCCAGTTGCGACTAAACATTCAAGTTCAAATCAAATAAGTACCTAAAAGGACCAATGCGAATAAGTACAAATTAAACTAAAGACGACAAACAAATTGTGAAAGATGATTACGAACTTCATCTTATGCAAAAACAATTAGCAAGGGATCAAAAACATGAAGGCAAAAACTATACTCATGACAATAATCGTACACTTATATCTGTTTATGATCTGCAAGCGACTATGCCTTGTCTTAAAGGTAGACATTTTCTTGTCCTATTAAGTTTAAGTGCTATTATTTTACTATTTATGATATAATAGTATTTTAAAAAGATAAAACCGACTTCAAATTTTTGTACGTATTTTAGAATTAAAATTCCCTATCTCAAAAACTACTGAACCGATTTTGATGAAACTTGCAGTATTCCCTAAGTTGAACAATACCTAGTACAATAAAAAAAGAACCACTAAAATCGGACTTGTGGTTCCGGCGATATGCGTGCACAAACATAAAAACATACATACATACATACATACACTTTTGAAATTTGACACATTTGTTCAGAAGCTGTTATAGATTAACATATACAAAAACTGGGCAGTTCTGGAAATATTACATACATACGCGTCGAATTGATAACCTCCGTTTTTTTGAAGTCGGTTAATTAAAACCAAAGATATAAACTGTTTCGTATGGTATGAAGGCGAAGCTAAACGTGAAGAGCTATAGAAATTGCTACCTGTGTACTAAAATTGACGAATTGTTCGGAATCATACCTCCTGTAACTTTTGCCATGTTCCACGCGAAAAATATACGTTCCTAAATACTTTGATGAGTGGCAGTCTTCCATCGTGCGTTTTTCGCGTACCCGTTGTTTCGCCTGCTAACCTTCAAGAGCAAAGCATATTCCCTCTTAAAAGGCTGGCTACGCACCTGAAACTCTTCTAATTTTGCGAGTGTTAAGGGCGACGGTAGTTGCTTTGAAATGAATGTGACAGTGTTCACTCTGTTATAGAGCGTCAAATCTAAAGAAGCCTCAGATCTGGTGTGATGTGTAGACCTGATCAATACACACAGATAATACAAAGTGCGTAGAAGACTGGTACTCGGCCTATAAAGTATAATATGAACTGACCCTTGCTAATCATTATTACCAAAAGTTTAGCAACTGCTACCGGCAGGAATAGAATGTGAGTCAACAACAGTCTTTTAAAAAAGTTATTCCACTTTTTTAAGTTGAATTACTTTTTTCAATAAAAGACTGTTGAAAATAGAGACTAGGATATAAAATTATAAAGGTTGTATTGTTAAATTATAAGCTTTTTTTTTAATTTTTCTGTTTTATTTTCGGATTTTTCAAGATTCTATGTTACATACGCGAGAGCTAATTTTAATAATGTAGTACTTTCGCATTTTTAGGGTTCCGTACCCAAAGGTAAAAAAACGGGACCCTATTACTGAGACTTCGATAACTGTCCGTCCGTCTGTCTGTCTCCAGGCTGTATTCCAAAAAGCTCTGTATTATCTAGACTTCTGAGTTTTTTACAGATTGTGTATTTCTGTTACCGTTATAACAAAAAATACTGAAAATAAAATAATATTTAAAATATCTTCCATTACTACCATTACTAATATCGAACAAAAAAGGCCAAAAACATGTTAATTGTTGTATGCAACAATTAACATGTTTTTGGCCTTTTTTGTTCGATATTAGTAATGGTAACAAGTAGGCAACTAGGCACTTATTTCACACATAAATTTTCACTTCAGTTACAATAATTATTATGTGTACCCAAACAATTATTAACATTAAAATAAAATGTATAAGGGGGCCCCTATACGAAAACTACAATTTGTTTTACCTATTTTCGCCCTACTTGGTAGATTATTCTATATTTTTTCTAGTTTGATTTTGTTCATTACTTGCTGTAAAACCAGTTAATACTACATTTTTCCATAAAACATGTTACATACAGTAATAATTTTTGTAAAAGAACGTCCGAATTGGTATTGTAACACTACTGATTTAAAATGAATGGTGCTAAGTTGTCACATCTCAAAATGTATCAGTATCACTAAGAAAAATATAATGAATATTTTATATTAATTTGAAATACACCACTGTTATTAAAAATAACCTTATTCTTTTCTACATTTTTTTGTAATGAGCCAGTAATCTTCATAAGTTCGTCTATGTTATTTCATTATAAGTCTGAGACCAAGTAGTCATTTTCAATATTTAAGTGCAAGTATTACTTTCTTAAAACATTTATTAAACATAGCTGTTGCTCGCGACATCGTCCGCGTGGACTTTAGTTTATAGTTGTTCCCGTACATCGATTGAATAGTTAATGCGCAAATCATAAAAGTATATTGTGTGGGACAATATTATACTTTTATGATATGATAGATGTTCCGCGCGGCTTCGCCCGCCTAATTTAGGAATGTAACGGAAACCGTACATTTTTCTGCAAAAAAGGGAACCTATTTCCTTTCACGTGGTCTATTCTTTATGTGTGCCAAATAACATAAAAATTGCTCCAGTACGTTCAAATGAGCCCTTTCAAATAATTTCTCCCGTTTTTTCCACACTTTCCACTATTTCTTCGCTGCTATTAGTCTTAGCGCAATAAAATATAGCCTATAGCCTTTCTCAATAAATAGGCTATCTAACACTGAAAGAATTTTTCAAATCGGAACAGTAGTTCCTGAGATTAGCGCGTTCAAATAAGCCCTTTGAAATAATTTCCCCCCGTTTTTTCCACACTTTCCTCTATTTCTTCGTTCCTATTAATCTTAGCGTAATAAAATATAGCCTATAGCCTTCCTCGATAAATAGGCTATCTAACACTGAAAGAATTTTTCAAATCGGACCAGTAGTTCCTGAGATTAGCGCGTTCAAACAAACAAACAAACAAACAAACTCTTCCCAATTATAATATTAGTACAGATAAACTGCAATATATTTTCCGTGGTTTTATTCAGTTTTTATCAACATTAGCGCAGTGAATAAAAAAATATCACCATTTGAAGATTTGAAAAAACTTTAAAGTGCTCTACTCAAAAACAACTGACCACGTACAGTTTCGCAAGTAATCGTTCGCTCGCTACTCGCGCTGCGCTCTTGCTAGTGATTGCCGCTCTGTGCACCGCCCCGCGGTGCGGGGTGCCACCGCGCCGCGCGCGCATGTACATGAGGCGTTCAATTGGCAACGTCGCCTCGAATACGGTATCGATATTTATATCGATAATTTTACCGATAACTTTTTACCGATATTTAAAAGGAACGATAAAAATATCGATATATATGTGAGGTATCGATACAGATATCGATATTTTAAATAAAATACTGTATCGATATCGGTCCTTGACGCCAGCACACTCTGACATTGGCGATTCACAAAGGAGCCATAAATAAAAAGAAGAAGAAGAAGAAGAAGTACTCTTCTGGTTTTCTTTAGTGTTTTTTTATTTTAACAAGTCTCGATACAAATGAGGTACTTATGAAAACATTAATTACTGTCTTAGGTTTAAGGATGTCATGAATGTAATGTACAATCCTAGTTCAATGTTTAATAAAATAATAATATTGTAAAGACAAATTCCATTCATTATGTCAACAAAAAAAATTGTATATAAATCAGCAAAAGAAAATAATGAAGAAACGGATTCCCTTAGTTCCCCTTGTTTTCAAATTAATCCCGATGTGGAACTAAAAGAAACCCCTACGACTGGAGAAGAATATTTATTAAATGTTATAAACGAAAGGCGACAATATTCGTTTGTGACTCGGTGTAACAAAGACTATACAAAATATGCTAGAAATCAATCGTGTTTTGTCAATGAGGTAATCTAACGTTTGTGTAAAAATATACAAATTCATTTCATTTTATTGACATTAATTTTTTATTTTCACCTACAGATGCCCCATGCAAAAGCGCCTGAAGTTCTAATTCCAACGATAGAATGGCAAAATATACAAGTTGCTGATTTCTCTGATACACGCATGTACATATCTCGTATGCTAGCAAAGAAATCCCTGTGGCCAACCAAAGTAAAAAAGCTTGATATTAATCCTAATAACATTGGAGCTTGGAAATCGCTTTTTCAAAACGAAGACCCTTCCTTGTCAAGTTTAATAGGGGCACACAGTGCAGTTATTGATAGAGGTCTAGAAATTTTAATTGATGTTTTGGATCATGTTAAACCTGGTAATACAATAACTCATAGAACTGGTAAGTAATGACAATTTCATTTTAAAAACATTTTCAACTCTCAAGTTACATTTCTTTACTGTATGGATAATACAATATTATGAAATTCAAATGGCTTCCCATGCGTCTATGTCATCTAGATCATAAGTTATAAGATTGGTACAATTTTGTAAGGGTATCTAATTTGTTTAAATTTTTTTATTATAAATTCTTAACAACTTTAATATTTTAAATTACAGGCCAATGGATATATGCTCTTCTGGCGTGCATCAGGCAACCACTTCTCTCAGACACTATTAGCATTATTAGAGATTTAGCCAGAAAATGTGCAGAAATCAGGTATAAATTGAAATTGATTTAATACATCTTATGACATAAATAGCTCTTTCGTTCCCAAGAGGTGACAGCGAGAACAAAATATTTACAAGAATCCGCGATCGAGGTATTATCTTTAGTTATAAATCAATATTAAGGGGAAGACAGCTGCCAATTCGACATCTTTGCGCAGTTTTTTAGACATATGAATTTCATTGATTGGCACAAAAAATATATGTGATTTCTGATTATATTTGGAAAAGCTTGTCGAAATTAAATAATACAATAATATACTCCTACTAGATGAAAAAAAATACCAAAGTCACATCTTTCAGGAACTTTAAACAGTTCTAACTAAAGTAATAATACAATCTATGCTTTAAAATTTTGTTTATTTGATACCTTTTACAAAAATCCAAAGATTGCCGAATTTAATTTTCGGTTTTTATATCTAGATTTCCCATAATATTTATTTTTTCCTCTAACAAACGAAAAATGTATCCACGCTACCGAGTGAACACTTCACATCTTTGTCTCTCTGGCATGAAAATCGACACAGGTGCGAGAGTGAAGCGAGATCAAGGTCATTGGCAGTTGTAAGTGTCTTAAGACTGCATTTCCACTGGAGCTGAGCTAAGCTGCGTTGCGAGAATTGTGTCTTGAAGAACGAATAGAAACGCTTCATTTGCCTGACATTCAATGCAACAATCATTCTATTAGTTATACGTAGGTCCACCTAGGAATCAACTTCTCTGATATTACAATACAGATTTCTACACTAGACTAATTTATTTCCAAATAAAGTTCAGTTTAAAGGGAAGACAGATAATTGACAATATTTAATGTTTTTCAGGGTACATCTTGATCCTGAGAGTGAAGACACAAAAGTAGCTGTAGCACCATTAAATATTTTCATCTGCTTAGTAGCAAGATATTTCCGACAGTATGACTTAGCTGACTGATATGAAGTGTTAGCATAGCGTCATAACAATGAACTATTTGAACAAATATTCACGACTGGTGAGCTTTATTTTTTAACTCTGATGTAATAGTGGTAATGTAAATTGGAATTTATATGAAAAAATTACTCCTATTTTTGCCCATATCATTAATAATTATTGATTAATTTTAATTTGTATCTTTGAAATATTATGTATAATTTTTAAAGGAAGTGTGATTATAGTGCTGATGATACTGCCAATTTTATTAGGGTTTATTAAATACATATAAGGAAATTGTAATTATAAATTTATTAAAAGCTCAGTAAACATTTATAACTTTATTCTTCATGGGAATTCCTTGTCATCAACATCAAACTTAACTCCAACTTGTTTTCGCACAGTGTCCATAAGTTTAGCCAGGACCAAGCTGTCACGGTGTGACATTCTCGACGATTCAGTCAAACCTAAAATATTACTGGTATTAAGGCTCCATTCCACCGCGGCGCACGATGTGCACGGCCACGCGCACGCGTGGCTGTGCACAACATGCGCTCCGTGCGTAACGTGTCCGTGGGTTGCAGTGGACACAATCACATATTACATATATTTTCTTACATAGCGAAGCTTGGCGCACGTGCATAGTCTCTCCGTGCGCCACGGTGGAATGGAACCCTTACTTGTAAGGAATAAGGCATAACTAAATATAATATTATGTTATACAAAACCAGCAAGTACACTGCATATACTGGAAATATGGAAGCGTTGTATAGCAAATGCGCGCATCAACGCGCGTCGACTAGCTTCCGTATTTTCATAGTAGAAATTTGTACTTAAATAATAGAACAATAGAGATGAATATGCTGTAAGCAAAAAACTTGAAGCTTTGGGACGCTTCGAATCTGCCCCATGTGAGTTGAGCCTATTGGTCATTTCTAAGATCCATTATACAAAGAGACAATTTTATGAAATTCTGCAAAAAGTCCTTACCCTCATTAATGCATCTCGCTACCTCGAGGGCTTCATACACTAAACCAGCACTGTTTCCAAAATTGTACGGTATTTTTGACTCGTGCAGAGGGAACTTCTGTTCAGTGCCGTCAGCCTTAATCAACACCTCGGGGAAATGGAAGGGATCTTCGACCTAAAATAAGACATATATGATAAAGTATCGAGCTTTTTTAACGATAGAAATTCGAAAATAACTCTGCCTTGCGAAATAATGCTTTGAAACATAATATTAATCTAATTTGATATACTAGTTCTAAAATGACCACATCAATTTCACAGATTTGAACTGTGCCTAGGTAACTATATAAGAATAGATTCGGAATAGCTGGTTCGTCGATTTCTGCACAAATAAAGTTGCAGGCAACATGTGGATTAAGTCATAACTTCATAATTGATAACTGATAAGGTTTACCATGACATCCAGATACCACACGCTACTCACCGAAAAGAGAAATTTGGAAAAGGTCTAATAATCTTGGATCCCACCGTAAACTCCTGCATGAATCATTTTTTTCGATCAAATATATTTTAAAATAATCTTTAGAACGTATAGAATGGATTAATCAAGGATTAATGTTGGGTTGCCTTGTCAAATACGCACACCGTGACATGAGAATTTTATATATTAGACTAGCTGTTCCGGCAAACGTTGTTTTGCCATATAAAGTATTTCGCCCATATTATTTTACACCATGGCAACACTATCCCGTCGCACAAACAATAGTCACCGTCAGTCTCGAGTTGTAATAATTTACTATTATTTATTCAACAAATGCACTTATCAATATAAAAAGTAGATGTTGTCCGATTCTCAACCCTAGCCGATATGCTCGCACGAAAATCGGTCGAGCCGTTTCAGAGGAGTTCAATTACGCACACCGTGACATGAGAATTTTATATATTAGACTAGCTGTTCCGGCAAACGTTGTTTTGCCATATAAATAATTTTTGGTATGAAAAATAGATGTTGGCCGATTCTCAGACCTACTCAATATGCTTACAAAATTTCATGAGAATCGGTCAAGCCGTTTCGGAGGAGTTCGATTACGCACCCCGTGACAGAAGAATTTTATATATTAGATTATTAATTGGTGTCAGTGTGAGTGTCATGTTTTAAAATCTGATAGAAATTGATAATGGCATTTTCGAAAATTGAAAAATTTTGAAAATGGCGTGACCGTTAAACGAATATAGTTACAATCTCTTATAAATTAAAAACAAAGAACTAACTCTGAATCCTACACGAAACAATGCGGCGTACACGAGTGCAGTTTTCGTAGTCAACAGGGAATTTATAGCTTCGGTCTGTCCGTCTGTCTGTCCGCGGTTATGCTACAGGATCTTTAAGGTGACGCCGCGTTAAAGTAAGAAACCGTGTTGGATATGTTTTAGATTGCTTGTTTTCTATGAGAGGCCGGGCCGGGCTCTCATAGAAAACAAGCAATGGAACAGCAAAAAATGGAAAGGGCGTAAGTGACAAAATGGTTTTTGTCGCGTAATTTAAAAACCATAAATACATTTCATATAAGCTATGCACATATTAAAGTGTATGCTTCAACCAATTTATGTACACATTTCGGAACCTTAAATCACTCTCCTCTCTTGGAAAAATAGGAATCCCTTTTTTTACAGAGGTCTTTTCGATTGATAATTCTGTGTTATAAAAGTTGTCCAAACGTGTTATGCTATGGGCAATTCAAAGACAAAGACATGATGAATACTGACAATGAACTTTAGTTTCTTAGCTTTAGTCATTGCTGAGAAAAATCGGCATCGCTACAGCCAAATTATCAAGGCGTCGCCTTAACGTTCAAAGTCGTAGTTTGGCGTATTATGCGCATATTATTGATGCCGACAAAATTGTAAATCTTTAAAAAAATATACCTAATATGGTAAAAGGAAAACTATCACGGCTAAGAATAATTCATAATTTATTGAACAACTAGATGACACCCGCAACTCCGTTGCGCCAAAATTCGTTTATCGCGAATGAACCGTATATTGTTCGGGGATAAAAAGTATTTTGTCCTTTCCCGGGACTCAAAGCATCTATAGATATACCAGTGGCGAAGCGTCCATATAACCCGATTCCCATCGGCTTCCCTTAGGGCTTAGAAAAATCGAATATATGGGCCAACGACATATTTATCTAATAAATATTTTACATACCTACTTAAAAAACTTTGAATTCACAATGTTATATGCAATAAATTTTTCTCTCACTTGAAATACATAGTTTGAATTAATAACTATCGCCTACAAATTTTAAAAGGCAATGCAATGTGCGGGCGCAGAGAATCAAATAAGCCGCAGGATTAGCGGCTTATTTCTCCATACAACGACAGTTCATAGTAAGCATCTGTCCTTTTCATTCCTGTGAACTGGTCGTCATGTTCTGTCTCGTTCTAGCACGCGCGATATATACTTGGAAATAACTCGATGCCCGACGAGTTATTACGGAGAAAGGTTAATTAGCAACGCACAAGTGCAAGCGAGATAGATGAGTCATGAAGTAAAATTGTTATGATTCGAATTTAAGAATGAATGTAGCGACATTATACTTTTGCTGGCGCGTAATACATTTTATTTTGGTAGGATTTTTTGTAATACGACTTTATTAAGAATGCCTTTAGCGGTACTAAATATGACAGGCGCGTAATACATTTTTATTTTGCTGGTTTTTAGATTGACATATTAATATGGCGGATAGTGTGTTTGTAAACAACATGTCGTTTGTTTTGTTTTGTCGAATTTAAATTTTGTTTTAGCGTTAGAACTTAGAAGAGTGTCGTGAATTAAATTAATTTATATTGTGACTTGTGAATTGTGAGTCGTACGACGTAATCGTGTAGTTCGGAAAATATGGCATTAATTCAGAAAGACTGTTGTCTGACAGATTATATTTTGCTGTCGAAGGAAACTTTGTTTTCCAAACTTAGTTTTAAAAATTAAAAGCATGTCATTCAATTATAAATTACCAAAATTGGTAAGTAGATTTTTTACTTCGGCTTCCCGTCTCAAAATATTCACCCCTCGCCACTGAGATATACTTACCAATATTCAGCAAAATCAGTTCAATGGTTTGGGCTTGAAGAAGCAACAGATGGTCAGACACACTTTCGCTTTTATAATATTATAGTATAAGTGTATAGTATGGATACTCGTTTAACACAAAAAATAGGAAGTATAAAGGAACTTTTCTCTCAAATTCTAAGTCAAATTCTGTTTTGGACTTTTCCATCCACAAATATTTGTTGACTAGGCTATCAGTGTCGCAACTGCTATGCAATATCCTCATTTATCGCACGTAACAATGCCTGCTTCTTTTCTCTTGCGCTTCATAACCTCACGCGATGTCGTATACAAAAGTGATGGCAACCCCAGTTTGCGGCTATCGTGCAACTGGCAACCATGAATATTCATGTACAAAATGCATAAAACTTTAATTCTGCATCAAAATTATTAAAAAAATCGATGCTTCAATTTTGATGAAGATCTATGTCTGTTTACGGGCTGGCAACCCTAGGTTGCGGCCGACTTAGGGCTGGCAACCATTTATACCTTATTTTTTCTCGTCATTTTCTTTCAAATAGTGTAAAATTTATTGAAAAAAATATACATGCAAATTTATGCATTTATCTCATGAACATTAAACTTAATTAGAGGTACTTGCGGCTACTTTTGACAAGGCAACCCAACATTAATCCATTCTATACGTTCTAAAGATTATTTTAAAATATATTTGATCGAAAAAAACGATTCATGCAGGATTTTACGGTGGGATCTTAGGATATAACGGTATTTATTACTGTCACTCACTCAATGTAAGTATAGGTCTACGAGAATCTGATGGCAATTTTTGACAGCAGATTTTCAAAAAAACCGGCCAAGTGCGTGTCGGGCCACGCGCAATATAGGGTTCCGTAGTGCTGCTAGTTTTGAATTTTTTTTACGGTCAATGAACGTACATTTATAGCGTGTTTTACGCTACTAACAACCCACAGTGTGATAAAAACCTCGATACCACCAACCCTAGGTACAAAATATCCGAATTTTTATTAAATTTTTTTTAAATTGGATATAACTTCTGACACAGAGGTTATTAGAGTGTGATTTTTAATAACATAGATAAAAGATTACTCACACTATCGTTTCATGCTTAAAACTTTTTCTAATTCGCTCTAATCGCGAAATTAAAAATGAAAAACTTAAATTATTAAATAAATAAATATATCCCTGCTTGATCACAGTAGGTTAACCAAATTTGGAGAAAAAGTAAAATATTAAGTGTTTGTTCAATTGGTACATATAAACAAAATTAATGTTACTTGTTTACTTTTTTTTAAATTAATTTTTATGCAATTTTTTGACCCGGAAGAAAGCCAACTTTGACACTCTTTAAAAAAATAACTACAAAGAATATCGATCTCGGAGTTTTACTCTAATGTTTATATAGCTATCAACTATAGTATTTTGAAAGAAAAACGCGGTGAAACAAAATCGAGGTTTTTATCACACTGTGCAACATCATCTCATTTACTTTCAAAGGAATTTGAACGAATAGATCCTCCATACTTCGCCGAATACATATTTTTAGTTGATCGGCTATTACTCAATAACTTATGAAGTCTTCTTAGCCGTGATAGTTTTCCTTTTAAATTCAGCATATTTCCTACTCCCGTGAATTTTTTCATACTTCCAGAACCAACCGTTTAGCTGGTAGAAGGGGGGGACACTGGACTCTAACGATTTTTTCCACTTTAAGACTTAATATTTCACAAACGGATCCCTAAATCGGAAAATGATCTATAAATACTCGCAATATTTTTAAAAAACCAATTCAACGACACCCCACACGATGGGGTGGACGCGAAAAAAATATTCATCCCCGCTTGATGTGTAGGGGAGGTACCATAAAAAAAAATTTTTTTACGATTTCATGTACCATTTTGTTGCCATTATTAATAATATGTGTATTCATGCCAAATTACAGTTTTGTAGGTCCTATAGTCTCTGAGTAAAAGCGCGGACAGACAAACAGACAGACGGACGAACAGACCGAAACTATAAGGGTTCCTTGTTGACTACGGAACCCTAAAAAGGATCAAAATGTTTTATTCCAATTACCCCGGTATTGCTAGAGTAAATTCATTTTCTCACTTTTTGCCATCAGAATCTGATTTCTGGTAGACCTATACCTACTATTATCTCTCATATCCAATATCCATGTTATAAAGATCGAGATAGTCATATACTTTGGTGCGCGAGTAAAGGCAACTTGTAGTGTTTAGCAATTTCCAAATCTTCTAAATAATATTCGATATCCCCATGAAAAATCTTACCGTGGCTCTGCCTTCAGTGCCAACGACGGTGGCTTTGTTCCACAACTTGATTTTCGCGTTAATGTTGAGTACAGCGCGTCTACCGCCTGAGTACTCCAAGATGACAGTGTCCACAATATCCACTCCATCTTCGTTGAGCTCACCCCGCGCTGTTACTGTTATAGGCTCATCTTTAAAGATATATTGAGCGAACTGTAGAGTATATACCCCGATATCAAGGACTGCGCTCCCGCCCAAGTTCTTGGTGCTGAAAAAGACAGTAGGTAATTTTTTTGCTTCTGTATACTTACGTTTCCCGCAATCATAACTCTAAAGTTGGTATCAATGTGACGTTACTACGACTTGGAGAAAGGAGAAGAATGAAGATCATTGTTGATGCGACGTAATTATGGGTAAAACTTTTGGGTAGAAGTTTTATATTTGTCTATTTGACTTTAGCCAATTAAAAGCAGAGTTGTATAAACTCCTGTCAAAAAACTTTTCTAAATTATAGACTTATGTCCCAGAAGCTGCTGTATTCCCAATAACTTACCCTAATCTTGGAATGTTGGTAATGGGCACACCAAAGTTGACTTCTACAAATTGGACGTCTCCAAGATTCCCGGCCGCTATTTCTTTCTCTAGGGCGATGTATGAGGGCGCGAAACGCGACCAGACCGCTTCCATGAGGAAAAGGCCTTTGCTCTTCGCGATCTTGGTTAGACTTTCAGACTGCTTGTAATTTAGACATAGCGGTTTCTCGCAAAGCACATGTTTGCCCGACTCCAGGAATAGCTTGGATAGATTATAGTGGTCTGGATTGAGGGCGCCGATGTAGACCACGTCTGGAATAATTCAGGTTTTTTTATTTTATTAAATAAGCGGGCAAACGAGCAAACGGGTCACCTGATGGTAAGCAACTACCGTCGCCCATGGACACTCGCATCATCAGAAGAGCCGCAGGCGCGTTGCCGGCCTTTTAATACGCTCTCTTCTTGAAGGTTTGCAGGTCGTATAGGTCCAGAAATACTGCTGGTGACAGTTCATTCCAGGGTTTTACAGTGCGCGGCAGAAAGTTACGCGAAAAACGCACGGTGGAAGACTGCCACTCATCAAGATGATGAGGACGGTATGTTTTTCGCGTGGGACGATGGCGAAAAGTTGCAGGTGGTATGATTCCGAACAATTCCTCAGAACACTCCCCGTGATACAACCGATAGAGGATGCAGAGTGAAGCTACATCTCGGCGTTATTCCAAGGGGTCCAAGCTATTTGAAACACTATGGCAGTCAACAAATCGAGCGGCCCTTCGTTGGATACGAAGGGCCGCTCATTAAAGACAAATCAATGCATCAGTATTGAATTTTTATAGTAGGTGGAGAAAGGACTTCTAATTAGGAGGTTTAATACTAATTGTCCTGTGCATTTTTTGAGAGTGGGCTTCATTATGACTTTTTTTTCGAGGTAAGGAAAATCTGAATATAGTAAAAGCAAAGTATCATCGCTGGGTTGCGTTGCCCCGACACACGATAAAAAACCTCATCCGTTGTTTTTTCCGTCAAAAGACTGCATCCGACAACGCAAAGTAGCAATGACGTGGGCTGGCTCCAACTGTATTCTTTACGAGCTAAATCCAATTTTAATCCTGGATAAATAGCAGCAACAAGGGATACGACAAGGGAGATATAACTTACCGACATCCTTACTCTTGGCCATATCATTGTATGAGGCGAACACTTTTCCAATGCCATGTGTTTTGGCGAACTGCTCTGCTCTGGACTGGTCGCGCGCGGCCACCGCGGCTATAACCTGGTCGCCGACATGCGGATAAGAGTTGAAAGCGTTCACGAAATCGTGGCAAATCTTGCCCGCGGATACTATACCCCAGCGTAGTGACATCTGACAATAGAAATAACGGAACGAATTATCTTAATATCCAGAATGTTTTGTTTCGAGAAAAATGATAGTTTTTAGGGTTCCGTACCCAAAGGGTAAAAACGGGGCCCTTTTACTAAGACTTCGTATCTGTCCGTCTGTCTGTTTCTAGGCTGTATCTAAAGAACCGCTATAGCTAGAGTTCTGAAATTTTCACAAATTGTGTATATTTGTTGCCGCTCGCCCTATAACAACAAATACTAAAAACAAAATAAAATTAATATTTATGGGGGGCTGCCATACAACGTCATTTTTTGGCCTTTTTTGCTCGATATCGATAATGGTAACCGTTAGGCACTTGATATTATTACAAAAGACCTTAATTTAATTATTATAATAATTATGACCTACTTCAATAATTAATAATAAAATAAAAATTTAAGGGGGCTCCCATACTAAAAACACAATTTTTTGCCTATTTTGGTACGGAACCCTTTGTGCGATGGTCCTACTCGCACTTGGCCGATTATTTATTAAGATAGGAGATGACTGTGATCTGTCCCATCTCTATTTACTTAAAAAAGTTGGCACAACACATCTTGTCTTGTTAATATACTTGTAAGTAATTATTATACCTATCGATAAAATAGGCACATTTAAATACTTACCTACTTACTAAAATATTACCTACCTTTTGAATTATGGAGTATCTATAATAAAAAGTTACTCATAAGTCATTAGCATTACATTACCTATATATAAAGATTTTCAGAGTGTCAAATTAGCGATTTAAAAAAAAAAATAATCATTTTATGATTCGTAATAATATTATGATTCTCCAAAGCGACCATATTACCTCTGCTGACTAAACCACTTTTATGAAAATAATTATTAGTCATGAACAATGTCAATGTTAAAACAATACATAAAGCGTACTTGACCTAAAATAATAAGTACCTAAGTGATGAGTAAGTACTATCGCCATCGGAAAACAAGAGATAATTATTATTATTTATATTAGTCTTGAGTCTTGACTCTAGAGTTCTACAAAAGTTTTTATTAAGATATTGAACAAAGAGTCTTCGATAACTATCACCAAGAAAACGATACCTACTAAAATTCTATATAACATTCCATATAAGTAGGTATAGTAGTTTTATTAATTATAAAGTTAAATTATTGCAAAAATGTTGTAGAGTTACAAAAAAACAAGTACCTAACTTACTTTTGTTGAAGTGCGAACTGCGATTGTCAAATGTCAAACAAGTGTAAATTTTTCCAAAGGAATTATGCACGAGCCGTGACTAGAATCGCCTCTGAGGCCGGTATCTATGGAGTGAGTTAAATAATCGAAATCAACCAGTTTTATTTGGTTATGTTATCGTAAAATTATCTGCCAGTGCTGCAGTGATAAAAATGGACTGTTCGACGATAGCCGGTTTCATTATAATGTTTGCCAACAGATGGCGCTACCAAAATAGACTAGACCACAGGGCTAGACAGTATAACTGGACAGTAGACATTGACCAAAAAATATCTTTGACATTGACACATTTCTCAATGACATTTTAATAAACAACGCCTGATAATTTTCGTAAGCAACATGCAGTTTAATTCTTGCTTTATTAAAACTAATCAAATCTTATATCTTTAAACGAGCAATTCTTGTATATATATAAATATATAATTGGAATCTCGAAATCGGCTCCAACGATTTTCATGAAATTTAGTATATAGTAGGAATCATTTTCATAAAATGTCATTAAATGTTTTTTTTTTTTGAATACCGAGCGAAGCTCGGTCATATAGCTAGTGATAATAATATTCTGAACCCTAAGTTGAACTGCGTTCACTACCGCTCTGGATTTATGTTTATTGGCAGTATAAGCCATGGCCTTTATGGGCGGCAGCGTCCTAGGATGACGGCAGAGTTCGTACACAGTGGCGGCAAAATTTAAAGTGGCCTATACTCAAATATAAAGCCGGCCCTGGAAAACTGGTTTAAGGTTTCAAATAATAAAAAATCATTTAAGTTATGTAAGGAAAAATAGAATGTCCAAAAAATATTTAAAAAGCAAGCTCATTGCATAGTGATTAGTGAGTGAATATATGTGATATAATTATTTATGGATTTCTTAAAAATTCAGAAGCTTAAAATTAAACAAGTTAAAAATTTAAGTAATCATTTAATATATGGTCTCGTAAGTCGTAATTATCATATCCAAAAATAAACAATAATTCCAGCATTTAAAACAATAAAACAAAAATAATATACCTAAAATTGATGATTATTGATTTAACACATTCGTTAAAATTTTAAAATCCACTATGCACTCATTGCGTCTTGTGATTAAAATCTTTTGTGATTAAAATTTTGCGTTATAATTACTTCATATTTTTTTTAATTTATAAAATTTCATGCTAATGTCGCGAACATGTTAAATCGGTCAAAAATACAATTTATAAGGAACTTAGTAAACGACCATCCACAGATAAAAAAACGTCTTTAAAATCTATCCATACTAATATTATAAATGCGAAAGTGTGTCTGTCTGTCTGTCTGTTACCTCTTCACGCTCGAACCGCTGAACCGATTTTGCTGAAATTTGGCATGGAGATTCTTTGAGTCCCGAGAAAGGACACAGGATAGTTTTTATCTTGGAAAAATGTACGGTTCAGTCGCGATAAACGAATTTTGGCGCAACGAAGTTGCGGGCATCATCTAGTACATTATAAATGTGAAAATGTGTCTGTCTGTCTGTTACCTCTTCATGCTCGAACCGCTGAACCGATTTTGCTGAAATTTGGCATGGAGATTCTTTGAGTCCCGAGAAAGGACATAGGATAGTTTTTATGCCGGAAAAATATACGGTTCCCGCGTGATAAACTAACTTTGGCGCAACGGAGTTGCGGGCATCATCTAGCAATTCATACATCACATAAATACCGCTCCATGGACGGTCGCTTATTTAACATCACATTATAATACATATCGGGTTGAGTGAATGATTATTATTTAAATGCAACATTGAATGCTTGGTCGAGATCGGCTATGAGATCCTCTGTGTCCTCCAAGCCCACTGACAGCCGGACGAGGGAGTCCGTGATGCCCAGCTCCGCTCGCTGCTCCGCCGGCACTGATGCGTGTGTCATCACTGATCTGTAAAAATAAAATATAGGGTATTTTAGAAAGCGGTAATTAGATAAAGATGGTATTACACAGAGCGGTAATTGGATAGAGGTGGTATTTTACAAAGCGGTATTAGATAGAGATGCTTTTAACAAATCAAGTTAAAAATTGGTGATTTGAATTGATAATGGACGACGCGATTAAAATTATATGATATTTATGACCACTATAGAATATCGTTGATATATATTGTTTCTCCTGCTTCTAATATGGTAAATATTTTGTTTTTGTGTTTTTTTTAAGAACGACGAAAATATATTTTTGATTGTCTCATATCCCTCGATCGTGGGATATACTAGTACCCCCCCCCCCCCCCCCACCATGAGTACTGAGAACAATGTGAGCGATTTGTTGGACGACCCGACTAACACTCGGCGCCATTCGGTACTACGTAAACGTCATCGTATAGCAGCCTGGAAGGTTAGAGGATTGGCACTGGCAAATGGCCAAAAGATTGGACCTAGTCAACTGTGCTACCTTTACATAAGAAAGGCTCCACAAAGGAATGTGACAACTACCGCACATTGGCCCTAATATCACATGCAAGTGAAATCCTACTCCATATCATTAACAGACGCATTCGGCATTAATTAATTAATTAACATTAATTATTAATTACATATTAATTAACATTTTAAGTATGCGGGAGTTCATTTGCCGCGAGTACTGTCTCTGTTCTTCACTCTGTGCATAGGCCACTCCTACCTGCCTGAACCACTTATGCGTACACTAGTAGTGCCTGTAGTGAAGAATAAAACAGGTGACACATCCGATATGAACAACTACCGGCCCATCTCTCTCGCTACTACCGCGGCGAAGGTGCTTGACAGTGTGTTGAATGGTTTTCTTATGGAATATATCAAGGTCAGCGATGCACAGTTCGGCTTTAGGGCAGGAGTATCGACTGAGAGTGCCATTTTTTGCCTTAAACACACTGTCAAGTATTACACCGCGAGGAGGACGCCGGTATACGCGTGCTTCCTCGACTTATCGAGGGCTTTTGACCTGGTTGCCTACGATATCCTGTGGAACAAGTTGAGGAGCTCGGGTGTGCCGGGCCAGTACACCGCCCTCTTCAAATACTGGTATGCTCACCAGACAAACCGAGTGAGATGGGTCGGTACACTGTCGGATGAGTACATAATGGACTGTGGCTTGAGGCAGGGGGGGTTGAGCTCCCCATTACTGTTCAACCTTTATGTAAATCAGCTTATCGAGGAACTGAGCAGCACTCGTGTCGGCTGCCACATAGACAGAGTTTGTGTCAATAACATAAGCTACGCGGACGACATGGTTCTGCTCAGTCCCTCGATAGGCGGACTTAGAGAGCTCCTGTCGACGTGTGAGAGATACGCTGAGGCGCACGGCCTCAAATATAACTCAAATAAGAGTGAAATACTCATATTCAAGGCACCGAAACAACAGCCTAGGCGTGTGCCTCCAGTGTATCTTAATGGGGTGGCTCTTAAGGTCGTCGATAGTTTTAAGTATCTCGGTCATGTTGTGACCAGTGACCTGCGAGATGACAGCGACATAGAGAGGGAGCGCAGAGCGTTGGCGGTGAGAAGCAACATGCTCGCCCGCAGGTTTGCTCGCTCCACTACAGACGTTAAAATAACTCTATTTAAGGCGTTCTGTCAGTCTTTTTATACGAGCGGCCTGTGGGTGTCATACACGAGTCGAGCCTACAACGTTCTGCGCGTACAGTATAACAACGCTTTTAGGATGCTGTTGCGACTGCCGTGGCGCTGTAGCGCATCGGGGATGTTTGCCGAAGCCCGTACTGATGGCTTTCACGCTATCATGCGCAAAAAAGCCGTCTCTCTGCTGCAACGTGTTCGCAACTCTCGGAACAGCATCCTAAAAATGATTTCTTGTAGACCAGATTGCCCCATTCAGAGGCATTGGGTAGAGGTAGCACTGGGCTTAAAATAAACATAATATTGTACCTACTTACTTTATAAGTACTAACAATACTAACATAGGTTAAGTCATGGATTGTTACTAACACATCTACTAATATTTATGGGCCTAAAATAGCCTGAAATAAACATATTTTATTTTTATTTTATTTATTAAGTCAAGAGTGTGTAATGTGTCGAGCTAGCGACCGGTCGTGCTCCGCGTTACACACGCAGCAAAAGTAAGATTTTTGCGAATCGCGCGGCGCATTGCAGCTGCACGTGACCATGGCGCTCGTGGCCAACGAGTTGCTGGCGTTTATCCAGCACGCCATCGACACTATGGACGAGGTCAGCATCATGCAGATTTGCAAGTCCTCCTTCTCCAGCGAGGAGATTTGCAAGGGCAAGCAGCTGCTGTACGAGACGCTCGGACGGAGCGCGAATATACCGTCGCGGCGAAGAGACGGAACGGAAAGAAGCGTGCAGGACATCATCTCCCTGCTGAAGCAGACGGATCCTGATGAGGTACCGGTTTTTGTGGCAAAGGAGCTACACAAGCTGTCGCCCGTCACGCTGGACCACGTCGACGTCGTCAGCCTACTGAAGAACATCAGGATCCTGAAGGAGGAGCTGGCCGGTGTTCAGGGTAGATTGCAGGCACCAGTCAACGATCAGTGACTTACATATTGAATTATCGCAATTAAAAAGCGGTAATTCAATATGTAGGTCACCTGATGCCGTATACGTCAACACTCGTCGTGGCGCGCAGACGGCCACGTTTAGCCCGGCGTCAGCATTATCGGACGCGGACGGGTCAACGAACACCGTCGCTGCCGCTCCCGCCCGCGCTCCCCTCCCGGTTGCGCCGACGCCGAGTCCACAGGCGACTCAACAAAACTACGCGACTGTTGCTGGTCGCCCCGCACCTTCCCCGCGGGCGAAAACTAAAGGGGGGAATGGGAGCCGCAAGGCTCCGAAGAGTCTCGAGACTAAGGAGAGCCGCAAGGCTACGAAGAGCCGCAAGGTGGAGTCTTCTCGGCCTGGCAAGGACGAGAGCAGGAGGTGCGATGAGGAGGGCTTCATACTGGTGGAGAGGAGGACTTCATACTGGTGGAGAGGAGGAAGAAGCCCGCCGCCCGCAACCATCGCGGCACCGCACCATATGTACCTGAGCTGCGTCTGCGGAGCGAGGTCACCGTGACGCCCCTGTACATATCCCGCCTGCACTGGTCTATGGTGGTCGAGGACGTCGTGGACTACATCCAGAAGACGACACTGCGCCTGAGGGTCGAGCGTCTGCAGTCTCGCCACATGGTTAACTTTAGCTCCTTTGTGGTGAGAGTACCGACGAATCGTCTGTCGACCTTCGAGGCGCCGGAGTTCTGGCCGATGGATGTAGTCTATCGGAGGTTCCGGGGGAGACTCCGGAACGAAGCGAGTCACGTCGCCGGCAAAACGTGACAGTGTTAGTTTTTTAAGTATAAAATATGTATGTTAGTTTTAAGGTATTTATTATATAATTATAATATGTATGTTAGATTTTAAGGTATTTGTTATATGGGCCTCTGATGCCCGAAATAAATGATTTGATTTGATTTGATTACTTGGACTGGCAAATTCCTCAGGAACAGGCAGGCTTTGTTAAGGGAAGGGGAACTCGCGAACAGATCTTAAACGTTAGGCAGGGCATTGAAAAATCATAATATGAGTATAACACGCCTGTAATAATGTGCTTTGTCGACTATAGCAAAGCCTTCGACTGCATCAACTGGAATTCCTTGTAGCAGGTACTCAAAGAACTTGGGGTTTCGGATCATCTAATACATCTCATCCAGTCTCTCTATTGCAATAGCCGTGGCGTAGTAAGGATCAAGGATATGACGTCCCATCCCTTTAAGTTTGGCAAAGGAGTACGACAGGGCTGTATTCTCTCACCAATTTTATTTAACGCATACTGCGAATATATTATGCGGAAAACCTGTGACCAATGGAGGGGAGGCGTCCGCATAGGTGGAAAAAAGTTAAATAAACTCCGATATGCTGATGACAGGATCCGAGACATGGACTCTGAAGTCTGCAGACCGCAGACGTATCGACGTTTTCGAGATGTGGTGCTGGAGAAAAAAGCTCCGAATCCCATGGATGGCATTCAGAACCAACGCATCCACTCTGGCTCAACTTAACATAAAAAGAAAGCTCTCTACCATCTGCCTCAAACGCATTTTAGAATATTTCGGACACATAGCCAGAAAAAAGGAGACAATCTTGAAAAACTCATGGTAACTGGCAAGATTGAGGGAAAAAGGTCACAAGGTTGCACGAGGTCGCAATCCCATGCGTTGGTCCGATCAAATCCGCACCACACTTGAGTCCACCGTCTACGACGCTCTTCGAGTGACGAAGGATAGGAGCAGCAGGCGTAAGACCATTAAAAGGAAAGTCATGGAAGGGGGAAGGCACGACCCTCAGACATGAGGAATACGACTGGAGGAGGAAGAGGATGTGTCCCTTATATAGAGTTCACTAGAGGGGCAGCGCTGAAAGACCTATTTTTTTGTGATTTGAATGGACAAGCGCCCTGGCGTAAAGAGTTTCCCCATACAAAAATGAAAAAAAAAGTTCTTTCAGCGCTACAACTTTTACAGTAAACTCTATAGACGAGACTCATGCACCGTACACACCCTAAAGTATTATCACTTGGTTTTGTTATACCCTGTATACTAATATTATGAAGCTGAAGTGTTTGTGTGTTTGAAAGTGCTAATCTCAGGAACTACTTGTTCGATTTGAAAAATTATTTTTGTGTTGGATAGCCCATTTATCGAGGAAGGCTTAAAGCTAATAAATAATGCCGTTTTTTTATTTTTTCCTGAATATTCATGCTATAATTGAATTTACGTTTAGTTGAAAATACGAACATAAAATGCCTTAAGCTAAACTATATCGGAGCCGAGATATATCTCGGCTCCGATATAGTTTAGCTATATATCCCCCCATAATAAAGTTTACTTCCCTTGATATGTTCTTTCATAATATGCCGGTTTGGTGAGTAGCCGCGGGATTTGAAAATGATGCCAATATTACCCAAACCCCTTTCAAGGATTTCCCTCAATTGCTCATAGATCCCATCATCAGCTCACCACTTTCGTAATTGTTATACAAAATTAAGATTACATCCTATACAACAACACGAGAATTTTGAAAATCGGTCTACAAACAGCGAAATCATCATCAAAAACATCTGCTTCGATGCAAAATCTTACGTAAAGTATCAATAATTGGGTCATAGTGTGATGACTCATGGTATAATAATTATGGTTGTGATGATGATGATTAATCAAATTTATGTATTAGCTTATGCTTTCAGTTGTAAAGTTCAGTTGTTGTTCGTAATCCCCGAACCTGTACCCATAAGCATTCAAAAGTTCTGTTCGGTACCTTCGGATCCAGGGTATAACCTGGTGCGAAGTCTTACTTTTTGGTAGCATTTACCTCGAATGCTTCAGAAAAAATCGAAATCACTATATGTTTCCATACAAATTTCAAGGAGTCCCCTCGATTCTTCAAGGATCCCATCATCAGATCACCACTTTTGTAAACATGGTACCAAATTCGAGTTAAACCCTATACAACACAAAAATAATTTTGAAAATCGGACCACAAACGGCTGAGTAATCATTGAACATACAAAAAAAAAGATACATACAGCCGAACATATTACCTCCTCCTTTTTGGAAGTCGGTCAAAAAAGAAATATAAAAGCACTTACGGTAACTCAGCTAAACTCTCGTATCCCCCCAAACTCTCCGCTAGGATGAATATTTCGAGGGCGCTGAGGAATTTCCTGGACTCCTTCAAACCGCCCGAATGTCTGAAGCTGAATACTCCGGAATGTCCAGTCATCTGTTTCTTGGCGATCGCGAACTGCTTGTGTGATGACATACCTGAAAATTAGACAAAAACCAAGTGATACCTAATAGATTCAGTATTTTAGTAACTTAATGATAATATTATATTAGGTATAAAGACGAGACCAGACTAAGCGATACTACGCTGCAGCGGAGCGACGCGAAACTGACCTTGTACCATGAAACTGTTTTGAGACCCAAATAATCGGACGAGAATGCCGCGTCCTACTCTAACAAACGTGAAATGACGTTGTTGGAGCAGGACGCGGCATTCTCGTCCGATTGTTTGAGTCTCAAAACAGTTTCGTAGTAGGCCTACTGTATTGGCGGCTGTACACGGCTGTGCATTGTACAATGTTACAACGTGTGCGTACACTTGAACAGGCATGCTCTTGGCGAGAGCCTCTCGCCGAAATCCTCAGCCGAAACGGCTCTCGTCGGGAGCATGCCTGTACACACTCGCATTGAAAATCTATTGTGTCTGCGATTCCCACGATCGAGGTAATAATATGCAAGCTGATGTTGATGCAGCATTCTCATTAGAGAATGCTGCATTCTCATTAGAGAATGAGAATGTAGCATTGAAATTATTAAATGATTTTGTAAAAGATTTTATTTTCACATTGCATTTGTAATAAAAAGGCATAACTAAGCGAGCGACTTATATATTATATTGAAATTAGTTTTTTTTAAGTAGAAGAATATTTTCGCCACTATAAGCAGCTATTCGTAAGTCATAACATGCAAAATTGACTTCCAATCAATCTTAAATTGGAAGGCCAATCATATCAATAAGGTCATCTGTAATTTGCCAATTGAACAAGCTTAAGGAATTACTTTAAATTATTGTCACGGCTGCTTTTGAACAAACGTTTCTGAACATAATATTACTTATGTTGTTGTGATGTTCCTTTCCTTAATATATTAGTAAATCATTATCTTTTTAGGCAATATTTAAAAGTGGCCTTGACAATTTAAATTGAATGTTGTTATTGTATGCTCAACATTAAAATAATGTACCCAGATACATACTATTTACATACATGCAAATATAAACACTTTAATGTCAACTTTCTCCATTAACGTAATACATTATCAAGTGTTTAAACATTATTATGTAAAAATTTGTATGACGAAACTTAAGTATAAACAGTCTTATGATTTAACAGTCAGTAAGTGTAACAAATTATGTTATGATGTTATTAAAACATTGATAACATGTTACGTACTGTGTTGTTTTAACTTTTAACATAATAATTGATATAAATGCATCAAAATCTATCAGGTCTATCATTATGACTTTGGCTGTACACAACTAGATTACTAACTTATGAATAAAACTAGAGTATAAAAAAAATATTACTGGACCTCTGTATTAAGAAGTTTATTGAGTCATAATTATTTAAGCATTAATCCACGTTAGCAACGCGGACTATAATATTATCAAGCCTATACAATTATTCCTCTCCTTCGTTTCGTTGCCGTTTCGTATCGATCAACGATCGATCGAAATGATCACGAAATATATTTTTGCGATCGTTTCGATATCGTACACGCGTCGGCATGGCGTTCGTTGGTAATAAATCGTTTACTACTTTTCCCTATGATATCATCTTTTTTTAGATACTTCATTTTTGTATATAATATACTTTATCGTGGCTATACTGACTTAAACACCGATGATGGTCGGGAAATTCATATTTACATAACAGAACCATACCTGGATGCATAACTTCCGTGACATTCGGATGTTTTAACAGCCAGTTGGCTATGACTAACGACGACTTCTTGTGTTGCTCCATCCTAAGGGCCAAGGTCTTCAAACTTCTGTTCACTAGGTAGCAGTCCATTGGAGATGGTACGATACCCATTGCTGAAATACATCATTTAATCACCATAAATTATAATGAATCTGTTTAACCCATGGCAGAAATAAGGGAAGCCAATAAAAATTGAGAAGTCAAGGTGCTGTTTTAAATAAATTCCTACAAGATATGCAAACTAAATGAAAGTCACCTATTGTCTACGTATTTTAAAAGCGATAAGCAATAGTTAATTTTAATCTAAAAATTTAGATGCGGTTTTACTTAGTACATTATCCTACTATTATCGTAAAGACGTCAATGCACGATAATAACAAAAAAATATATTTTGACTAGTTACTAAATTGATGTATTTTCGTTTAGCTTCAAAACGGTTTACCTAATTTGTTCCTAACCGCTAGTTCTGGGCTCTGGCCCCTCTTTATGGGAATAATCTAGGGATTGAGACCATAACACATTCATTTCTCAATATTAATTTTAGATCAAATCTTAATCTAAATAAATAAATAAATACCTTACTTTTAAAAAATGCATACCTGAGACCATTAAATCCTAATTGATAGTTAGCACGTGTTGCCAATGAAAATAGACACCGGCCTCACGAGATTTAGAACGCGCGGTTGGTGTATATTGCCAAAGATAAAAGATTATATTACATTCATGCGGCAATCCAAATATTAGCAAGATAATATTTTATCTATTAATTAATTTATTAGGGATTTTTTAGCTATTATTATCTTACGTGGCAATAGGCATTACATAATTAGCTATTCGTGTTTTGTATTTTGTTCTAAATCGTTACTACTGGTGGTTTACCCACAAGCTAATATGTCGGGAAAACTATTATTGACAATTTACATTGTTTTTAAAAACCGCGGAATTTATTCGCATTAAAAGGCGTTAAATCAAGTGCATTATCAGATTCTAATGTAATACGACCTATTGGTGTTTTTGAAGGGAGTCATTCACGTGTAACTCGTGTAGGCAGTAAATAAGGCGCTTTCCCGATCGCGATAGTGTCTTGTTATGTTAGTGTATGCTATTTGTTTTTTTAAATTATAAAAGACACAACAACAGCATTCAAATTTAAATATACATGCGAACAGATTTTAGTGGAACATGGTTTCTACGCACCTAGACCGAAAATATAGCTTTAATGAGTAATGATCATTTGGATATTATAGTCCGTGCAATCCACGAAGACGCGCCCCACCACTTTTTGGGTGAACATCTTTAACTTTGATCGTGAATCTTTTTCTTAATTGGTCTATTTATTGTAGTCTGAGCGAGTACTGATAGGTAATTAGTGCGTACCGACAACACTCAACATTGGCGAAAGCTTGCACACATATACTATAAACAATTTGGAGGAATAGTGGGGCGCGTCTTCGTGGATTGCACGGACTCCACGCATGAATTCAACAATCATCACCCTTCTTAAGGCCGTCCCCCGAGCAAACGACCTTGACCATACATTTGCCGCGTTGCCGAGATCGCACCAAAACCCTATTTTTTTACTGAAGTATCTTAGTTCAAAATTGTCCAAAAAAATTAAAACGGGGAATAAGTAGTTTCTGATATTGTCGATCTATTGACGTGTTTCAAATAAAAGAAATTTATGGTAAATACTAAGATGATTGTAATTTGTAAATAAGTACAGGAGATGCTGAAGAATGTATGCTTGAATTTTAATAAATTGGTTTTACTTTGGAAGCTGATATCATGAGTATAATAAACAAAAATAGAAAAATTAAAACGGGGAAAGGAATATTGATATACTGAAGATTATTGCTATATTTTTATTATAATTTGTAGCTTTTAAATTATGAGTTTATAAGGCTTTAAATACGGTAAATTACGGAATCTCCGTAGGGAAGGCCCTTAACACCTATAGCCTAAAGATTATTAACTGTAAAACTCTGGAATGAACTGTCACCAGCAGTATTTCCGGACCAATACGACCTGCAAACCTTCAAGAAGGGAGCGTATTCCCTCTTAAAAGGCCGAAAAGGCACCTGCAGCTCTTCTAATGTTGCGAGTGTCCATGGGCGACGGTAGTCGCTTTCCACTTGAGACGGTGCTCAGGTGCTCAACACGTTTGCTAGTTTGTACCCCTTATTTTATAAAAAAAAACTTACCGTTTTGTAAAAATCTTAGTCTTTCCTCCAAATCCTTGTCATTTACCACGGCGGCTCCCATGATGACATCAGAATGTCCGTTCATGTACTTGGTGAGGGAGTAGACGACTATATCAGCTCCGTGGTTGAGAGGCTTCTGTAGGTATGGCGTGAGGAAAGTATTGTCAACTACCACAATGATGTCGCCGTGGCTCTTAGCGATTTTCGACACAGCGGCGATATCGGCGATTTTCATCAGCGGATTCGTCGGGGTCTCCAGCCATATCATCTAGAAATAAAAATGCTTTGAGAAAAGTTCGTGGTATGCGACAGCTGAATGATATGCAGTGGCGGCCCTAGGGGGTAGCGAACAGGGCAATCGCCCGGGGCCTCGCTCTTGCAGGGGCCTCGCAATGTATTTTTTTGTAAGACAAAGAGACAAAGGGCCTCGCAAAGACATTCCGCCCGGGGCCTCGCAATGGGATAGGCCACCACTGAATTGATATGATATTGATATAGAGTTGCTCCTGGTAGCAGGTGGAAAATGTCGGAATATTCTCATTAATTTTCTTTTGCTTTGAATTGCGTTAGCCGGGCCGACACTTTAGCCGAAAACAAAATATTATCGAAAACCCTTAAGTACCCTTCGTTTAAGTTGTTAATTGCCTGAACCGAAAGAGTGCTAATCAGCAAACGCGAAAGGAAATTAATCTAAAGGTACCTAATACCTATTATCGGAAAGAAAATCAAAGCATAGTGTTTAAAACGCAGAATGCTTATTGTATTGCCAACGTAACTGTAATTGAATTATTTAAATTCACTACTGACATTAAACTGGACCACGACAAACGGAACCTCTGACCTTTGGCTATCGAATGGGAACCGTCGATTAAGTCATAATATGTATGTATAAAATTCGCTAATGACTGTATGTAAATTAGCAATCTCATTGATATTTTAGATATTTTAATTTTTTTGCCATCCATACTAAACGTTATAAATGCGAAAGTGTGTCTGCTACCTCTTCACGCCCAAACCGCCTACTTTGCTGAAATTTGGTATGGAGATACTTTTAGTCCTTGGAAAGGACATAGGATACGTTTTATCCCGAAAAATGTACAGTTCCGCGCGATAAACGAATTTTGGCGCAACGGATTTTCGAGCATCTAGTAAAATATACGTGTGAAATTCATAACCTGCATTTATTACGATGCCGATGTTCAGACGAACTACGATACAAATAATGATATTTTATTTAGCATTTGTAGACAACTGACATTTTAAGTGGTAGAGCGATAATGTGCTATTGTCCCTAAATAATATTATTGAGACAAAAGCGCATACTAACTCTACTAGGTAAATGTAATCGTAAACAACGTTTAGACGCAAATGTAGGTAATTGGTAAACGTAAATTACGTTGACATATTTATTTAACTGAATAACTGCCGCACTCAGAGATGAACATTAATTACTTAACTGTAATTAAATGAAGATTTTGACATAAACCATGGAGCTTATGTCAAAAACTTCATTTAATCTTCATTACCTGTCAAACTCTTCATTAAAGTGAAGTTTAACCGTAAATTTCTCTTAGTACGGCCGTTAGTATATTTTCATCGGGTTAGTTTCCCGTAGATCGGTAAGTATCCTTAAAAACATATTATGTTCCAACTTTGAAATTATAGTCGGGACATTATAATAGGCCACATTTGACAGTTCATCAAAATTGTACCTGGTAACCTTATAGCGACGTACTTAAAAAATAAATATTTTCGTTTTGTTCTAACTGCACAATTGATTTACTTTTTTCAATTATGATTACATATTTATTGTAAATATGATCGATACGAATTATTTAACGATTTGCTTTTACTGATAAACAATTCTAAACGTAATAAACAAATTCTGATCTTAATAATTGCATGTCGTTACAATGTTACGTCAGCTGACCTTTTTTCTTTTTAAACTCTAGGGAAGTTACCCTAAAAATCGAAAGCGAAAAAATAGTATCGATGCATTGATTACTTGTAACGAAATATCCCCATAAATTAATAACCACGTTGTGAAAAGTAACACACATTTATGTGAAATGAATAATGATAATACTACATTTTACAGTTTTTATAATTTTTAATACTTCAGTCGGAATTTCCAGGAATTGCTATTGTATTCTATTGTTGTCGCGATCACCGGTGCTCGCGCGGGGCCTGAAGGATTAAGCGAATAAATGCATTTTTTTTGTAAATTATGTACTTGTCTTATTTTGCTCCTTGAATTTGCAAAAGAAAAAGCAATAATAAATTAATTTAGTAATTTAGTAAATAAATTTAGTAATTCAGTAATAAACAAATTCTGATCTTAATAATTGCACGTCGTTACAATGTTACGTCAGCTGAACTTTTTTTCTTTTTAAACTCTAGGGAAGTTACCCTAAAAATCGAAAGCGAAAACATAGTAGCGATGCATTGATTACTTGTAACGAAATATCCCCATAAATTAATAACCACGTTGTGAAAAGTAACACATGTGAAATGAATAATGATAATACTACATTTAACAGTTTTTATAATTTAAGCGAATAAATGCAATAATGGGACAGGAGTTTGTTTCAAACGTATAAAATTCAAATATTTTATTTCAAGTCCGTATCGATTTATTCGTTTTGGTCGATGTTTTTACGCAGCTCACCTCACTATGGAGATTAATCTGACAGATGTCAAATGTGGCCTATTAAAATGCCCCGACTGTCTTCGTTAGCATAGAGCACAGTCTCTAGTCTCTACTTAGGTTTTAGTCTATGTCTCTACATAATAAATCACACCAAAAACCTTTCATGTAAAATGTCCTCGACGACCACAAAAGGTTTGCCCTGTAAAAAAGACATCAGACCTATTGTAGAGCCAATGCTTCTGAATCGACGCGGCCTAACTCTATCGACCCTAACTCCAACACTTTCTACATATCAGAAAGTATGTATGGCTTCGCTGTTTCGAATATTTAGTTTCTGATCTGAAATAAGTAACGAAACAGCCAAGCCATACGTACATACTTACTGATATTATGTAGAATTTGTTGGATTTATGGGTCGATAGAGTTAGGCCGCGTCATTTCAGAAGCATTGGCTCTACATTAGATCTGATGTCTTTTTTACAGGGCAAACCTTTTGTGGTCGTCGAGGACATTTTACATGAAATGTTTTTGGTGGGATTTCAGTCTTTTTTGTAAGTTGCTACTGGCTAGGCAGTCTTTTTAGTCTTTTTAGTGTTATTTATTTTTATTTTTTATTAAGACGTTTTTAGATAATGTCCATCCCGTGGAAACTTTTATGTCCTTATTCATAAAATTGGTGAAAGTCTAATTTAAGCTTCCATTAAATACCCCCCTACTAATTTTACGGCGTATAAGTTATAACCAAATTTCGGTGTATTTTAGATATCAATAAAATATAAAGTACTAGCTGTCCCGGCAAACGTTGCTTTGCTATAATATAGATAGATAGGTAGATAGATAAACACTTTATTGCTCACATAAACAATGGGTATACAATCAGACTTACAGTACTTAAAACTAAGACATTAATGTGGGCAAGGGCGGCCTTATCGCTATAAGCGATCTTATTGCTAAGCGATAATATTTGCCATATTATTTTATTGAAGTGACTAAATAAGTAATTAAGTATGTCACCATGGCAACGTCGATCGCTATCCCGTCGCACAAACAATGGTCGCCGTCAGTCTCAGGTTGTTTTACTATTATTTATTCAACAAATGCACTAATCAATATTTAAAGTACCGAGTAGCCGATTCTCAGACCTACTGAATATGCATATAAAATTTGGTGAAAATCAGTAAAGCCGTTTCGGAGGAGTTCGTGGACTAACATTGTGACACGAGAATTTTATATATAAGATTAGACCTATTCATTTGAGACTTTGTATGTTTAATAAGTCTATTATTAACATCATATCCTGAGAATATAAACTATCTGGCACATCGAAACCAGCTCTATAAGGGTCAACCCCCCCCACCCCCCACCCCCCCACAATTTTAGGGGATGGGGGACGAAAATTACAAGTTTATGAATTTTTTTGTTAGTTGTATACTAAACTTAGATTACATACCAAATTTCAGCTTTCTAGCACTTCAGGAAGTAGCCAAACATTTTGATGACCATCAGTGTGTCAGTGACGAAATCGGCGTATTTTAGATATCAATAAAATCTCAAGTATAAGAGCTATTCAATTGAGACTTTATACAGGGTGCAATTAAACCTTCATGCCAAATTTTTTTCAGGGCTTAGGTAACATTAGGAGAGTCCATTAATTAACCAAAAAAAATTGGGTGTTATTTTTTTCAATGACATATTTTATCATTGATATATTATAGTATTATAGTATATATATATATATATATATATATATATATATATATATATATATATATAAGTATATATAATAGTAATAGTATATATAGTAATATAATAGTAATAGTATATATTGATGACATCATATCCTGAAAATATGAACTATCTGCTACAACGGAAACCAATTCTATGAAGGTTCAACGGCGAAACACTTCGAGAAAAGGCCTACCTTAACATCATATGCACCCGCCGAGACGAGCCAAGCGAAGCGCAAGGGCACTACCTATAGTGCCCTTGCGATATGATGTTTTACATGCTCTAGCACGTGAGAAGTGATCGCTACACGTGTCCAAAAACTTGTTCCCAACTCAGGCAGGCGGCTGCCCATATAAATCTCCGCAAAAAACATGCAGATGGCTAATTTATGATTTGTAGTTTGAACCTAAATGCATGTTGGATTTTCTGTGAAATCCTGTTCCTCCTGTTCGAATCACTCATTTTTCTTCTAAAAAACTAGACTAACGAAAAAAAAGGAAAGACTAAACAGTCTTTCCTTTTTTTCGTTAGTCTAGTTTTTACATTATTTTAAGTGAGTATTATTATTATTAATAAAAACAATTTATTGATACGCATACTGAGAAATTGACCAAAATGACACGCATAAAGTGCTATTTGGCCCTGCATTGTATCTCTATTCCATTTCTTACGATAAATAACCTAAAATAAATAAAAATATCATTCAATTTGGTCAAAAGGTATTTTATTTTGAAAAAATACTTTGAAAATACCTATTTTGCATTTAGCATTTGAAATACAAAACGCAAAACTATTTGGTGTTTTGCATTTGAAATAGGAAATCTGAAAAGTATTTGCATCTTGTATTTAAATGTTTTTTTAAAACTATTTTGTACATCTCTGCTATTTAGTAATAACTACTTGGACGACGCCGCCCGCGCCGTGGTCGACCTCTAAAAAGATGGCGCGATGAACTTGACACATACAAACCAGGGTTGGCCGACGGTGGCGATGGATCGGGAGTCGGGACCAATGGAAGGACTTGGGGGAGGCCTTTGCCCAGCAGTGGGAAAGCATAGGCTCTTAAAAAAAACTAATAGGTATGTAGCTGCAGCGCGCCAGTGCACAATACACATAGGTACGCCTAGTGTGGTTTCACCTTTACAATCAAGCCTCTAAGCTTGGCACTGAAATCACAAAGATGACGAAGTGACTAGAATGACGGTGCTGTAATCGTCTCGTTTGTAAGATCACCGTTTGCCAACTACTATTGCGGCACGCTTCTTTATGATAAACATGCTGCATTATCTCTATTGATAGGTACAATATCATGACTTAATAGTATTTAATAATATGTTAGAGCTTGTTATTATAATATCTACTGATAATTTTTGTATTGCTCTTACGATAAATAAACTTTTATTGGAATTCGGGTGCAAAACTATGTAAATAATGTTTTTAAGAGGTGGAACAGGATGTTAGTCTGATTATTATTAGATTTCACATGAGTCACAGATATTAAGTGTAATTTATTATCCCACCAAAAAACATTTTCATGTAAAAATGCTGCCAATATGAGAACATAATAGCTCGTGGTGTCAAAAAGTTGTGAGATCTCATGTAGAGTCAAGTTTCAAACCTTACACACTGAGCCCTAAATCTAAAAACCTTAATTTTACACATAAATCGCGGCAAAATACTTGATATAATGTGTCAGCCGCGCGAGAAGAATTTAAAAACTCTACACATTATAGTCGGGACATTTTAATAGGCCACATTTGACAGTTCATCAAAATTGTACCAGGTAACCTTATAGCGACGTGCATAAAAAATAAATATTTTCGTTTTGTTATAACTGCACAATTGATTAACTTTTTTTCAATTACGATTACATATTTATTGTAAATATGACCGATACGAATTATTTTACGATTTTCTTTTACTGCTAAACAATTCTAAACGTAATAAACAAATTCTGATCTTAATAATTGCACATCGTTACAATGTTACGTCAGCTGACCTTTTTTCTTTTTAAACTCTAGGGAAGTTACCCTAAAAATCGAAAGCGAATAAATAGTATCGATGCATTGATTACTTGTAACGAAATATCCCCATAAATTAATAACCACGTTGTGAAAAGTAACACATATTTATGTGAAATGAATAATGATAATACTACATTTAACAGTTTTTATAATTCAAGCAAATAAATGCATTTTTTTTTTGTAAATTATGTACTTGTCTTATTTTGCTCCTTGAATTTGCAAAAGAAAAAGTAATAATGGGACAGGAGTTTGTTTCAAACGTATGAAATTCAAATATTTTATTTCAAGTCCGTATCGATTTATTCGTTTTGGTCGATGTCTTTACGCAGCTCACCTCACTATGGAGATTAATCTGACAGATGTCAAATGTGGCCTATTAAAATGCCCCGACTGTAGTCAAAATCGGTGGCCTGGCCATTTTGTTGCGGTTACTAGGTTTGCGGTAGCACAGAATATATATTAGTTATACCAACAGAATTCTCACTAACGAAACCCGTTTAAAGAATTAACGACCGTTGCTGATAAAATACACCCATTCTGCGGTACGACACCAAGTCTTCTTTGCAATTTAAAGTCATTATTTTCAGTCGTCTAACTTACTAAAACACTTAAAGGTTTTTGTTTATCGTTATGCTTTTTGTTATTATATTCACAACATAACAAAAAGCGACAATATTAAGACAATGCAATCAGTAAAAAGGTTCTAGGAGAGCAACCAGCCCCTAGAAACTGACAAAACCATGCCGAGGAGTTTCCATCAAGTATATTTTGAATCCATATTTTTGTATTGCGGTCTGGCAAATGCGGCAGATTGCTTTTCATTGCTTGAGAGACTGATGTTGGTAACACATAATAGGACGAATGGTGGCTTTCTTTAGCCGGCCGTCTTACTCACTGAGGAATTATTAAAACACGTGATTTTAGTGAATCGAGATGAAATATAACAAGCAGAGTTTCTATCAGCACCAGCGCCAGAGCCACCATGGTTAATCTTACAAATTCATTAAAAGCAACCTTCCGCATTTGCCATAATATTATGTTCTGGTCTGATCAATTATATGGTAATCTGACATGAATTTTGTCTATTGAACTAGAACTAATGACTACAAAAAGCTTTGAGGTGTAGTGTAATGTTAGATTTTTCAGTAATGTAAGATTGTCCACTGAGATGACCTTAAATTGCAAAGAACATTCGGCTTCATACCGTAGCAAGGCAGACAAAAGGCAATTTCAGGTAAAAACTAGGCACAAAAATTTAATCACAGGTGTTAAGTATGCCAACATCAATTAGGACTAAATAATTATTAATAACTTGACAATCAGCAATAAAAATGTAAAAGATTAAATGAAGATTTGTTGGCATACGTTTTACATTTCAGATTATTCTTCCATTTACTGTCTTCAAAAATTCTTGATAGATTTTTATATATTTCATAAAATACAAATACATTTAATAATATAATATGTAATTTGGAGGTGAAGCTTGTTGTAATACTTAACCTTAGCCCGAAAATCTTAATCCCTAGCTTTGGTAAGATCCAATATTATATATATATGAGAGGTAAATAATCGCTTCTATAAAAGTATGATACGGCCGTGCCCGTTCACTCGAGACTTGGTTGGGCACTGCCGTGACCGCACATGTCTGCACTATGGTATTTAAATAGTATTTTACTGGAAAGGTGCTGGCAATCGCTGAAAATCATATTTAAAGTATTTTCACATCGTTAATCTTTGAATTTTAAGAAAACCCGAAAAAAACCCGAAAAACCCGAGTACCCGGGTTCTTCCTGCTTTCCTGTGCACACTCGAGCTACGTGTTTCAATTGTATGAAAATAAACCTCATGAAATATTTATTCAGTTGACTGCAGTGGCAAAGGAAATTGGAATAGCAATTATGTAAATAAGCTTACCTTTGTGTTCTTCTGTATAGATTTTGTAACAAGGTCGAGGTTTGTGAAGTCGATGAATGAAATTTCAATACCCATTCTTTGTACGACTTGTCTGGAAGAAGAAAAATGTTTTAGTTGACAAACTTATTATCCTCAGGTAGTATCTTAAAGTGAGTCCAAAATTGGCATAGGTATCATAGAGCTAGGAAGTCAAGTTCGTAACTTTTCAAACCATAGAGACTTTCATATGAATTTTAATAAGAAGGTAAGTTTACTCGTCAAGGCACTACGCGCCAGATAATTTTTGACCGATTGCCAAATAAAGATAATTTTAGGAGCAACATGCTAATCTTATCAAAATATTATTTAAATAAAAGTTAACCATAATATAAAACGATAATTAAAGGCAATAACAATACCTAACTGAGGCGACCTTTAAAATAATTAGCAAGAATTAGCTATAATATAGGCCATAAATTGGTACAATTTTCCAGGTAAACTTTTTATATCTACCTAATACTTTATACATAGATAATATGAGATCAAACGAACTTCTTGAAGTGAAGTTCGATCATTATTATATGAGTCGCTCCATTCGAAGATACAGTAATTAACATGTAGAAGAACTACATATTAATTACTGTATCTGAAGAATGCAGCGACGAAATATAATATTAAATAAGAGGTATTTTTTGCTATTGCTTTATATTTTCCTTTTTTCCTATTGTTTTTATAACAGCGAGCTAATAGGGCTCACCAAACTCGTCATGCCTAAACTTCGTCATCTTGACGGGGACAGGTTTTTAGCGATGTCATATTGACTACATATTATATTAAGGCGACGCCTTGATAATTTGGCTGTAGCGATGCCGATTTTTCTCAGCAATGACTAAAGCTAAGAAACTAAAATTCATTGTCAGTATTCATCATGTCTTTGTCTTTGAATTGCCCATAGCATAACACGATTGGACAACTTTTATAACACAGAATTATCAATCGAAAAGACCTCTGTAAAAAAAGGGATTCCTATATTTCCAACAGAGGAGAGTGATTTAAGGTTCCAAAATTTGTACATAAATTGGCTGAAGCATGCACTTTAATATGTGCATAGCTTATATGAAATGTATTTATGGTTTTTAAATTACGCGACAAAAACCATTTTTTTGCTTATGCCCTTTCCATTTTTTGCTGTTCCATTGCTTGTTTTCTATGAGAGGCCGGCCCGGCCTCTCATAGAAAACAAGCAATCTAAAACATATCCAACACGGTTTCTTACTTTAACGCGGCGTCACCTTAAGTTCTACTTGTAATAAAGTTTCTCTCTTTCGATTTTAGTCATCACGGCATCAACCATAGAGGAAAATAATATATCAGATAGCATTAACCTACATCGATCCTCAAAGGCTCAGCTAGGAAAATCATGGTGACGTCATTTTACGCTATGGAAATGTTACGTCGTAAACCTTTCCTAGCACGCCAACAACAACATGATAGTACAAAATGCCATGACGTGATCATGACGTAGCATATCATGGCGTAACGTTACAACCTGCAACATTGTATACTGTATAGTACGTTATTCATAAATGTGAGTGGAAGGTTAATAATATCTACCTACACAACAATACACTTTACTAAAAAGACAAGTATGATACAATTTTGTAAGTTTGTAGAGATAATTTAGCAATTGCAGTGCCCAACCCCCTTGGCGATTTTTCTTCTGTGTTTCAATCGCCTGCGAAGGTATTTTTCAGAACGTAGTTTTCTTTGTTTCAATCGACGACGAACGTACTGCTACACTATCATAATATCAGTAACTATTTAGTAATCTGTACAGTATTTTACGGCTACTGATTTTACTCAATCAGACTTAACGAAATATTTTTACGAGAGGGTAGGTAAGTATATATTTTCTGCGTTCTCACCATGTCTTGTCTCCGGTTCTCATTGATAAAAGTGAGAACCTGCAAGCTAGATGGGTCTTGCTATAAAGGACGTTAATGTTATCTGCAACTTTTGTTTTTAGTTGCGCCAAAATTATTTTATCACGCTGGAACCATAGGTACATTTTTTCGTGATCAAAACTATCCTGTCTTATCCTTGGACTCGAAGTTCAGTTATTAGTTATTACCCATCAAAATACTATTAAGCCCGTTTCGCACAAACAGCTAGCAATACCTTGCCATAATTCGTTATATTATAAAGTGACATAGTAATTTGTTATCATTGCGTTAGCTAAGCCCAATCGTCTAAAATAGTCTAAATTACGGCATGACTAGCGCGAAACGTTCTGATAAAGCAAATTTACAGAACCGGTAAAACAAGACTAAAATGACATCATCAGTTTTCAGATTCGCAATATATTTTTTCCTTCCTCACTATTTGCCTCGTCATTTTGCTGCAAGAATGTGTGGTCATGGTTGATGAGGGTATAATTATGTTGCAATCATTAATCAATGAGTCGTATAAATAATAACAATTATTTTACAATTTATAAAGTCATGCATATATTTTGTTCTATGTGGGTCAAAATGATAAACGATCGACCTTCGAATTCGCATTAAATAGTCTTGTTTCTAGGCCATTTCATAAATACAAATAAGTAGAAAGAGATTTCTCTCTAGAGTAGAGTGAAAAGTTTAATTAATATATGAGATATATTTTGTTTTAGATTCTTTTGGAAACCCGGAACTTTGATAGCGTTTGAATTATTCTTAGGATTACAAACCATCTAATGTCTATGATAGATTCTGAACATTTACTGGAGTTACAAACCATATTTTTTAATAGGATCCGAAACATTATTTATGGTGACAAACCGGAAACTTCTTAGTGACAAACCACCACCACATTAAATATTTTGGTGTAAGTAATAATTACCCTCAAGGGGCTTCTTTGATAGCCTAGTAGATTAAATTTGATGTAGGTCAAAATATAAAAGAAACCTTAGAAATGACGTTATCGGTCGGTTATCGATTTCGTCGCGGCCAAGAAAATAATTACATAAATGTAAAGACGTAGCCTTAGATTAAAATAAGTTATTTTATACTTATAACTAATTAGAGACTAGAGTAGACATGCGGACTACTGACTTGTGAGTACATAGATACCAAGCATGACCACACAAATTGCACATCCCAATTCCCAAATCTCCTTATAAAGCATTTAATTCCTAGACTTCCTATTAAATAATAAAGGGGGTGACAGACGTACGAACTAAAGTACGCGGGTTTTAAGTTCGCGAACTTACTCGGCTCGCGTCGCGTCGGTGACACACGATAATCGCTCACACGCACCGCAAGCCGCGAGCCTGGGGGCATGGTAATCTCCAGGCTCGCGGCTCGCGGCGCGCGGCTCGCAGCTCTTTGCTGACACACAGGCGATTAAGATCGTCGAGCCATAAGTCCGCGTACTTACTCGCGTGTCTGTCACCCCCTTAAGCGGAACACATCCACTTATTATACTTATTATTATAATATATTATAAATTCGAAAGTGTGTCTGTCTGTCTGTCACCTCTTCACGCTCAAACCGCTGAGCCGATTTTGCTGTAATTTGGCATGGACATACTTCGAGTCCTGAGAAAGGACATAGGATAGTTTTTATCCCGGAAAATGTACGATTCCCCCGCTATAAACGAATTTTGGCGCAACGGAGTTGCGGGCGTCATATAGTTAATAAATAATCTGTATAAGATTTGCGCAAATTTTAACATAAACCACTATATCCAAAAGTATTTCAGTGAGCGAGCTTACTGCCAAGAAAAAGATTGGCGATTTAAAAATAGACATCGGATGTCTAACTACAGATACGTAGATTAGTGATAACATCGAGTTAAGAGTAGGTAGCGAGAAGCGACAAACAATAGTTAGAGACGTGGTTACAGATAATATTGAAGTTTTTCGTTACAATGTTCACAGGATAAGACTTTATTACCACCAATATCTAAACTACCAGATAAGAAGTAGATGTAAAGACATATTTGAAACGAAATATAGAAAACTGCATCTAAAATACGATAGTGTTTTGTTTTTACATGATTTTTCTGCAAGATTTCTTGTGTAATGTTTTGTGTGTTTGTGTGTGTGTGTGTTTTTAAAAATTCTATACATTTTTCGGAAGTAAAGATAAGACTGCAGAACACCTAATAAGACTTAATAATTTTGATTATATCTCATTGAACTTAATTCATCTACAGTTCTACAGCATGGTAAAGAGTAGGGTTATATGGAAAAGGTTGTTCTATATAAAACTGGTTTCAGAAATAAAAACATGTCACAGGGCACACATCAGTCAAGAACTCGAGATTAATTTCACCTCACTTAAAACGAAAATAAAAAAATATAAGTGTGCTTATATTAAAGCTTTGATTTTACCAATATAAGCAAGTGTATAAATCTAGTAAATATAACATTTTACTTGTATTCAAAATTGTTGGAAAGTTAAACCTCAAATAATTAGCACTCCATTTAAAATTTGCGCACTTTCCCAGTTTTTGCCAATTTTTTTTTAAAAGTAAGCAGTGTTGCAGGAGTAATTTACTATTTTTAAATTGTACACTTACCTGAACAATCTGTTGGTGCCTCCATACACATCATCACCGGATATGATATGGTCACCTCGGCTCAATAGAGACGCTATTGTAGTGGTTGTTCCCAAACCAGAAGCAAATGTCAAGGCATGTTGGCCATCATCTAGAGCCGCTAAGCACTCTTCCAGTGTATTCCTTGTTGGATTACCAGATCTGCCATATTCAAAGCCCTAAAATTCAATAAAAATTATAAGAAACTGATGTATCAAAATGAAAAAATAATAAATTTGGGATGATTAAGGTTCACAGCTATTATCTTGTCAACAAGAGCTTTTATACTCTGTGCCTTAGGTAACCCATCTTGCCCCGTTTACTTACATTATGTTCTGCAGGCGCTGACTGTTTGAAAGTTGTGGAAGTAAAAATTGGGGGAACTACCGCCGACGACTTCCATTTACCAGGATCTTGACCGGCGTGGATAGCAAGAGTTGAAAAGCCTGGAGCTTGTTTCAAAAAACCATTTTCAGCCATCTACAAAAAAATTATTGTAAGTTAAGAGATAATAAAAAATTTACTATGAATTAGGTATGTTAGTAGTATAACAAAAACCGTGATAGGTATTCACTATCCCATATTTAAGTATTTGCAAAGAGTCCTTTGTTGGTAAAAAAGGCTGATGCAACTACTAAAACATTTACAACACAAAAGCTAACTGCTGTAATCTAGAAAAAAAATTGTGAATACATAATATATATTAACAAATTATTATCACAGATACTTTTTATTTATCGTAGTTTTGAAAGGTAACTAAAAGTATTTATCCAGCTATAATGTTAAATGATGGTCTTGATATTGAAACACTGGTGTTAAATTATCCTTATTTCTCATTGATAATATTATAATTGATATTTAAAAGCGCATTCTATATAAAAGCAATAAAATTAAAATTTTTCTTTTTAAAAGTACCTAATAATTATTATAGTTTACCATTATATAAAATACACGTTTAAATTATAATTTTAAAGAATCGTACCTTTTTATATTTTGCACTTGAAATATTATTACTTGAAATAATGGGCACCGGCAAAATAACCTAAATTTAAATCGCGTAATTTTAAATTCAAGTGCAAGGTTACAGCGCCCTTCTGCTACGTCGCCCAGACAGAAAGTGACATTTTAATTTTTCAGTTCAGTCACCTGTCGGTTGGTTGTCACATTCACAATGACGGTTGCGGAATTTTAGACAGCTGATTGTCACATTTGACATATGTTTGACACATTTTTTTTTCAATGTGACGTGGGTTATGCAGGCACTTCACATGGCTATTTGTATTTGCGTATTTGATGTATTCGCCAAACAATCACCATTAACGGTATGTCAAATAGGCAAATAAGGCCAATATTTGCCAAATTTAATATGACCAATACCAAATACACGTATCTTACCTTACGTATCGTACCTTTGTCGGTTTTTGACGCACATCAAAGGAGCCAAATAGGCAAGTAAAGAAAATCAAGTTAAAAGTTTGGTATTTGACGTCCATGTGTGGAAACTGGAAGGCCATAATATTTGCCTTTATTTGCTTGTTATGTCAATAATTTTGCCAAAATATGCAACAAACAGCCAATAGCAAATACAAATAGCCATTAGCCATATGAAGTGCCTCCATTACAAGTTACAACTAAGGCCTAGCCACAGAATATAATGCTACGATCTATGATATCCTATATTATATAAAAAGCTCTAATGTCGGCTGTACACTCTCGCCGAGAGCTCTCGGGCGAGAGTCTCGTGCGAGAGCCCCTTGCCCGAGTGCGATCATGTACATTCTCGCTTAGTTCAGTCGTAGTTATGAACTTAGAGAAGATGGACCATTATTTTTCTAAGAATGGCGAAAACGTATCTACGATCAATGATCACCATTTACTATTGCATCGAAAGATATCATTGTAATCCACAGATCTATAATAATATTTAATTTTATTTCTCACAGATAATGACTTATAATGACGTTTATTATTGTTATTTTTCTGTTCTGCACTGTCTAGCGGCGCGACTAGTAGTGAAAAACGCGAGAGTGTACAGTAATGCGCTCGTTTTCCTCGCGAGGCCCTTTGTCTCGGGCGCAAAATACCGACACCGGACCGAGAGGGTACGAGACAGGCGAGACGAGGCGAGTGCACCCATTTACACTCTCGCACTCGGGCCGCCTTGCTGTGTCTCGGCGAGAGTGTACAGCCGACATAAAACATTAAATACTTCGCATGAAATAGAAATAGATATCATATTTGTGTTCATAAATTATCTAACTTAAGCTAAGCAAACATAAAAATGCGATGGTTTTTCAGTTTATATTGATTTTTTGGTAAAATTGAATGGTAGGTAAAACACAGTCATGGAACGGAATGACAGTAGTTGGGACACCCAAAACCAGTAGTTGGACAAGCAAAGTTTGATTGAAATTTGGTTAAAATTGGTGTTGTAAGTAGGAAACGTTATAAATAATTGTTGTTTTCACATATTTTTATTATTTATTGTAAAATAAGGTATTTTAATTAAATATTTAACAAAAAATGACTTTAAAAATTAAAATTCTTACTAATATTACATAGTACTATTGTAACAACTTATATTATAACTTTATAAGTATGAAAGTCTGTTCTTCTGTCTGTCTGTCAATTACTTCTTCACGCTCAAACCACTGAACGGATTTTGCAAAAATTTGGTATGGAGACACTGAGTCCCGGGAAGGGAAAAATAGTACTTTTGGTCCCGGGAAAATGTACGATATCCACCCGATAAACGGACTTTGACGCAATGGAGTTACGGCTGCCATCTATTAATATTATAGATGTGAAAGGATGTCCGTCTCTTTATCTGTACGTCTGTATATTACATTGTTCAGGTAAAACGTAACTCAAATAGTTAGAGATTTCAGATTGTCTTCATCGAGCCAATCGGCATACTCGGACAATATTTCAATACGGAGTACAATGCATAGCAGCTCATTTGCCTGTCGCTGTGGCCGTACTCTACTTTCAGGAGGAAGTTGGGCTTGTCTAATAGATGCCACAGGTTGCACATGTTCTTGAGTCTGGATTATACTGATGGGTAGCAAAAATTGTATGGCATTTGTTTAATTTAATTCATTATACACAAAGTCGAGGGATTTCATGAAAATATATAAACTAAAGGCTTGCCATTTGCCTACTTCAGCGACAAAAATAATGGGAACGTACTACACAATCTAGGGATTTCCTAATAAAACATAAATAAAAAGGGTAGATGATTTTGAAAATTCTTATTCCTCTATAAAACCGAAAAAAAATAATAATAAAAAGTGTGTTAGCTCCGACGCACGACTGGAGTTTACTCCTTAGTCCTTAAGTACGAGTATCTAACCATACGCAAAAAGAGTTTATTCAACTGAAAAAAGATTAATATAATATGAAATCAGATGTTCCGGCAATATTATCTACACCCCTTTCTGCCATAGTTATTTCAAAAATAAAGTTTTTTTCTCAATTCTAAGGCCAGAATCGAATAGAGGAGAAAAGTCCAGGAAGATCAAGCCGAAGAAACTCATATCCAGGACAAATAGTTGCCGAGTTACAAGCATTCAAACTTTGACATTGACAGCTCGGCAACTGTCAAACGTCGAACAAAAGCGGCCATAACTCAGCTTCCAATAGGCCTAGAGGAACGGGGTTTCTTCTAACATAAAAGGCAACACCTCGGCTACCCCCTCCCTGAATTTGAAATAATTATATTATTTTATATAATATTATAATATAATTATATTATTATTATAAAATTATATAATAATATAATTATATTATATTATTATATAATTATATTATTTTATATAATATTATATTCCGATAGGTATATTACCTTTATGGTCTTAATACACTCACAGCCAAATTAGAAAGTTTCCGTCGTCCAAAAACGTGACACATTTTCGTTACTAGTTAGTAGGTTTTACCCCTCGGATTTTTCTCATACTTACCGGGCGCCTTATATATGAAAATCGATTCTTAAGGAGTAAACTCCAATAAACCCCAAAAATTAACGCGTTGTTTAAAATATATTATCAGCCCTTATCCAACGTACCGTAGCATTTTACAAGGCCCCCAAATTGCGTTACGTTCCCTTATTCATTCTATTCAATACAACTAACGGTAACAAGTATGTTTTTGAAGTATTCAGAAGTCACACTTCATTGAAATATTCAGAAGACACAAGTCAGATGCAAATAATTAACTTTCGTATTGAATAATACTCTCATCTTTCGAATATTATAATATATCGTATATATAACTGTTTTTCAGCACTTTTACAATACCAGTACCATAACGTCCAATAACTGTTTTCAGCACTTTTACAATACCAGTAGTAAGACAGGCCAAAAAAACCTTTAAATGAGATAAAAGGTTATTAAGAATGTACAAAAAATACTTAATAGATTGTTATTTATACAATAACACGTTTATAATAACATACACAATGTGTATCATAAAAAATATTATTAAAAACTTTAGCATGTTTCTAAATTTTTTATTTTCATTTGCAAAACCAAGGCGCACATGATAACCATGGCGACAAAAAGATGTTTTATTTTGGTTACACCGCAACCTGATAAAAAAATACTCTATTTTTATTGTAGCGTGAATACCCCTCTATATTAATTCCATTATTATTTACATCGTATAAAAACCACAAACTTTTATTTTGACGATCAAAGTGTAAAGTGTCCCTCTACTGAAAAATTCTAATGACTCGTAATTTACCCTATGTAGATTTAATTATCATAAATTCGCGTGTAACTAGTTACGCGTACTTAGAAATGAAACCGGTCTTATATTACCTACTTAAAGTGTTTGTATAACTTAGTTATTTTTGTAAACAAATGAGATTTCGAATAGTACGCATCACGTAATATAATAGCAAAGACGCGAACAAATAGTCCAGGAGCCAACAACTAAAAACACATACTTATTTAATTCTCTCGAGCAAATTTTATTAAATTTTAGTAAACCCAACTTTTATTAATCAAGATCGAAAAAAAGAGGAGATTATATTATTACATTCGGTTGTATTTTTTTTGTATGCTCAATGATAATTGATAACTCAGCCGTTTGTGGTTCGAATTTCAAAATTCTTTTTTTGTTGTATAGGGTATAACTTGAATTTGATACCGTGTTCACAAAAGTGGTGACCTGATGACAGGATCCATAGAATGGGATGGGTGTAATAATAATAATAATAATAATAATAATAATAATAATAATAATAATAATAATAATAATAATAATAATAATAATAATAATAATAATAATAATAATAATAATAATAATAATAATAATAATAATAATAATAATAATAATAATAATAATAATAATAATAAGGGGGTGAAGCCGGTCCCTCCTAGTTGGTGTCCCCGGGCAACACTTGGGTGCGCCACCCCACTCTCTTAGGGGTGAGGTACTCACGTGGCTGATCATCGGCTCTTTCTTTCTCTTCACTGTCGTTTTCACTATCTTTTTATTTGTCAATTCTTGTGTTTTGCGCCGTTTTGTTTTGTTTCGTCTATTTTTCAACGTCTTTGTTTCTTCTCGTACTGTCTTTCCTTTTTGGTTAACTCTTCATTTGTGTTTTTTTTAGATTTTAGAATTTATGATATGCGACTACGTAATAGGAACATACCCCAGGCGGGTACCGGCGCGAAATGCAATGGAGAATCCCGCCCCGAGCCTTCGGGTCCGGGCTGTCCCTCGTATTCTGGGGGGGACACCGTATCGCATCTATCTGCCCAGTCTAACACTGCTGCAGATAAAGCCACTACAACAACGATCAACTCATACTCGTACCCCACATCACCTACTTCCTCCATCAGTTTGTTCTCATCGCCTCAGTCATCACCAAGATCATACATTGTCAATATTAATTCATCAACATCACGATCCACCACATTATCACCAGTGTCAGATGATGCTACACGGGAAGCAAATGCTACTTATCCTGTGCCCATCCCTGACATCACATCGTCTACGAGTTTTCTAGTGAATAATGTACTGCATCCCGTAGACCACAATACTTCACAATCTCACCTCATCAACACACCAGCAAGAAGTGTTTTGCAGGAAATGCTTCCTGCAACCACTCTCACTGGCAAATGTAGGCAACGGATGAAATGGACTGACCACATTAATAAAGAACTTCTCCGTTGTTAATACATAGTCACATCATGCGAATCAAACCTCGCAGCCTTTAGACCCTTACTTCGTCAAAAATTCATTGAAACTTTTCCAGAATTAAGCCATATTTCTGAACAAAGACTTTCTGATCAAATCAGAGTCATCCATAAAAATAATAGATTATCAGCTCAAGTAAGAGAACAAATAAAACAGTCAGTAGCAGAAATGACCCAAGCAGACAGATCTAACGACATTATACAAGAATCAGTTCTTAACCAAAATACGTGCAACTTACAAGCAAACCATCAATCTCGCGTAAACATCCCAGCTCCACAACAACCATCTACCCTAACCTCACACCAACTAAATACCCCAGCAATCTCTCCGGATACCATAGAATATACAAACACACTAGATACAGAACGCACTAATGAACAACCTACATACCCTAATACAATAGAGGCACAAGAAATTGAAAAGGTATTTACAGAAATGCTAATTAAATACACCGATACAGATCCAACCCTAAGGCCTACAATTCCAAAACTTCAGGTCACACGTAACGTTATTAAGACAGTAAATCAACTTAATCTCATTATAGGAAAATATCTTGACGAAAAAGAAGCCCTTTGTCTGGATGAAATTCAGACTACTATATACTGTGCAGCTATGACAACCACAACCTTACATTCTAAAATAACTAATACAGTAAAAGATAAAGAAACAGGGAAAGCAACAAATACTAATAATCCAAAATGGCAAGGACGAATAGAAAGTAGAATTAAAGGAATACGTAAAGAAATAGGTCAGATAACGCAATATTTAAATGGAAATCTCAGCCTAAGAAAGCAACAAAAACTGAATCCAAGAAATCTAACTAAAACACAATTGACTGATCTCCTTGATAATTTGAAACAAAAACTACAAGCACAATCTAAACGTCTTCGCCGACTTAAGATTAGCAATGCAAGAAGGAAAGATAATAGTCTATTTACTACAAACCAAAAATTATTTTTTCAAAAACTTAACACAGAAAACATAGTAATTAAAGAGCCACCAGATATTAACGAAATTAAAAATTATTGGGAGAACTTATGGTCCAAACCAGTCCAACATAATACCAACTCGTCCTGGATTAATACAGAAGCAAATGATAACCAGAATATTAGCCCAATGTCAGATTTTACAGTGGATAGAGATGACGTAACTTCTGCTATTAAGAAGACATTGAATTGGAAGGCACCAGGGCCTGATAAAATACAAAATTACTGGCTAAAATATTTCACCACAACACACATCCATATCGCTAATATATTTAACTCATTCATAAAGGACCCCCAAAGCATACTTTCATTCATGACACAAGGAATTACTTACTTAAAAGCTAAAGATAAAGATAACACTACTGATCCCACAAAATACCGCCCTATAACATGTCTACCTACACTATATAAGCTACTTACGTCAATCATTACACAGAAACTAAATTTACATATCACACAAAATAAAATCATACCCGAAGAACAAAAAGGATGTACCAAAGGATCTATGGGTTGTAAAGAGCAATTAGTTATCGATGCCGAAGTACATAACCAAGCCAAACAAAACAATAAAAATATTTACTTTGCATACATCGACTACCAAAAAGCTTTCGATAGTGTCCCACACTCATGGCTGTTACAAGTTTTAGAGATATACCAAGTAAATAATAAATTAATACACCTTTTAAAATATTTAATGTCTATCTGGTCTACTAAGCTTCACTTAAAGACAACTAATGCCACCCTATCTACTTCCACAATTAAAATTAAACGCGGTATATTCCAAGGTGATTCATTAAGTCCATTATGGTTTTGTTTAGCCCTTAATCCGCTTTCAAAAATTCTTAATAAATCAGGTCACGGATACACAATAGACAAACTTAGTAATGTAAAACTCACGCATCTGCTATACATGGATGATATAAAAATATATGCATCTGATAGACAACAACTCGATCATCTTTTAAAACTTACGGAAATATTTAGCGCGGATATCAAAATGACATTCGGCATCGATAAATGCAAAATTAATTGTTTAATTAAAGGCAGACACCAGCAAACAAATCCATATAATCTAGAATTACAAGAAGACGCAATAGATAGCATGCAAGCAAAAGACATATATAAATATTTAGGATACATTCAAAGCACTACAGTTAATCATAAAGACATAAAAAATATTTTAAAATCTAAGTACAAGCAAAGACTAAATAAAATATTACATACTCAACTTTCGGGTCGAAATAAGATAAAAGCCATCAATACTTACGCAATACCCATACGAACTTATTCATTCGGAATTATTAAATGGACAAACACAGAACTCGAGGCCCTTAACACTGCAATCCGTACCGCTAGCTATAAGCATAACATCCATCACATTCATTCTGCAGTCGAAAGATTCACATTAAAGAGAAAACTAGGTGGTCGTGGTTGTATCGATATAAAAAATTTATGTTACAGACAGATAGAAAATCTAAGAACATATTTTCAAACCAAATCCCGAACCAGTCATCTACACAATGCCCTAGTAAATCTGGCCCATTCTGGAACACCCCTGCAACTGAATAATAGTCAATTTGATCCAAATCATAAAATAATTAAAGACTCCGATAAAATAGCAAAATGGAAGAGTAAAGCAGTACATGGCAAATTTCCCCATCTGTTAGACCAGGATCACATCGACCAAGTTGCATCCTCCAGTTGGCTTACCAAGGGCAATATATACAGCGAGACAGAAGGTTTCCTTTTTGCCATTCAAGATCAAATAATTAAAACCCGTAATTACTCAAAATACATACTTAAAGAGAATATTGATACCGATAAATGTAGATTATGCCACCAAACCACCGAAACAATAGACCACATCACCGGAGGATGCAACTCACTCGCAAACAAAGATTACACCCATCGCCACGACAACGTAGCCAAATTTATTCACCAACTGCTAGCAATTAAATATAAACTCATAGATATACACACACCTTATTATAAATATAAACCGAGCAATGTCCTAGAGAATAATATCGCAAAACTTTACTGGGATAGAGATATAATTACAGATCGCACAATCCTAAGCAACAGACCCGATATAACCCTTACCATAAAAGCTAAAAAAACTACTTACCTGATAGATATAGCCGTCCCCAATAGTAATAACCTGAAACAAAAACACAATGAAAAGATTCAAAAGTACATACCTCTTGCTGATGAAATAAAACAAATGTGGCGCCAGGAAACTGTAAAAATCATACCCATTATTCTGTCCTCAACTGGCGTCATTCCGAAAACCCTCTTCACTGCTCTGAAAACACTCGACCTAAACAAAAACACATACATCCACATACAAAAATCCGTCGTCATTGATACCTGCTCCATTGTTCGCCGCTTCTTAAACCCGTCATCATCATTTACCTCATCACAAGCTTAACACTTCTTATTATGAATCAGGATACTTGGCACAGCCCGTACCTGAGTCATTTCCCCGGCAAACAGCCGAGACACTAACTCTCTTAAATAATAATAATAATAATAATAATAATAATAATAATAATAATAATAAAAACTCGCAACTATTCCAAATATATACTCAAAGAAAATATAGAAACTGATAAATGTAGATTATGCCACCAAACCACCGAAACGATAGACCATATTACAGGAGGATGTAGCTCACTCGCCAATAAAGAATACACGCACCGTCACAACAACGTAGCCAAACATATCCATCAATTGCTAGCACTAAAATATAAACTTATCGACACACACACACCTTATTACAAATATAAACCCTGCAACGTTCTGGAAAATAGTACCGCTAAGCTCTATTGGGATCGAGATATAATCACCGACCGAACCATACTAAGTAATAGACCTGATATATGCCTAACAATAAAATCTCAAAAAGTCACTTACCTCATAGATATAGCTGTCCCGAACACCAACAACCTGAAACAAAAACATAATGAAAAAATTCAAAAATACATACCTCTCGCAGACGAAATAAAGCAAATGTGGCGCCAGGATACCGTAAAAATCATACCCATTGTCATATCTTCAACTGGCGTCATCCCTAAAACCCTGATAGCTGCTTTGAAATCACTCGATCTAAACAAAAACATATACATCCACTTACAAAAATCCATCGTAATTGACACCTGCTCCATCGTTCGTCGCTTTCTAAATCCATCGTCATCCTTTAGTACTCCACAATCATTACTCTTCCCTCATACAAATTGAATCAGGTACTTGGCACATGCCCGTTCCTGAATCATTCACCGGCATATTTGCCGAGACAAAAAAAAAAAAAAAAAAAAAAAAAAAAAAAAAAAAAAAAAAAAAAATAATAATAATAATAATAATAATGAATCAGGCCCTTCCTCTGCCTTGTCTTAACCGTGCCTTCGCCTTGCCTCCTCTGACCGGCCGGTCAGAGTGGAGTCGCGAGAGCTTCGGCTCGGAGGGAGGATGTGAAGCGTAAGTGGCGAGTGGGCCCTTTGCCCTTTTCTTTTTACTGTCCATTGTGAGATTAATATCAATTCTGTGATAGCGATCGAATAAGTTGCGCAATACGCAGGTATGCAATCGAACAACTCGTGCGCGTGCGTCACCGCTCGCTTGTGAGTCCCTACTAATTTGCCACCCGCGGGTGGTACTTACAGTTCGATGCCTATTCGCGCGAGTGGGACAGGCCTGGCCTAGCGCGCACCACGATTTTAATTTTTGCGACACGATTTCAAAATCGCGCTGTAAAAAATCGCAGATAGTACGGTGCGCGCACTGCGATAAATAAATAGTGATTTTTGCTCACTTTCACCATAGATTTCGTACAAGTTGCTTGTCTTTAGTTACTAGAAAAAAAACTTCTACTTCGGAGGATCAGAAGAAAAAAAAACAAAATTCGTCAATACTGAACCATTGAACTCATCTTTTTACAGCGGATAGAATTATTATCAATGGACAATGGTGGTTTTTTTTGTACTGCCATTATCAAATGTTCTACGTCTATCTTCGTAGGTATCGTTTGGAGACGGACACTCCATTGGAGATACAGGCGCTGACATGTTTAACAAAGAGTATAATATAAACCACTACGATATTTATTATGAAGTGCCGGCCGACTCGAGTGTGCGATATACCACACGCGACAAAAGTTTTAATAGCTGTATCGACATACCTAATCAAAAAAAAAGACTGGTTGCACTCCGGGAGTGCCGGCAGAAGTGAAAACTTGATTATTAACGTTGTGCATTTTTTTAACCAATTTTTTATGAAAAACGATTTTTAAAAAATCGTCAATCAAGTTGTTTCGATCAAGTTTCGATCAAGGTTTCGATCAAGGTTTCGATCAAGTTTCGATCAAGTTTCGATCAAGTTTCGATCAAGTTTTGAACAAGTTTCGATCAAGATTCGATCAAGTTTCGATCAAGGTTTCGATCAAGGTTTCGATCAAGTTTCGATCAAGTTTCGATCAAGTTTCGATCAAGTTTCGATCAAGTTTCGATCAAGGTTTCGATCAAGATTTCAATCAAGTTTCGATCAAATTTCGATCAAGTTTCGATCAAGTTTCGATCAAGTTTCGATCAAGTTTCGATCAAGTTTCGATCAAGTTTCGATCAAGTTTCGATCAAGTTTCGATCATGTTTCAATCAAGGTTTCGATCAAATTTCGATCAAGTTTCGATCAAGTTTCAATCAAGTTTCGATCAAGTTTCGATCAAGGTTTCGATCAAGGTTTCGATCAAGTTTCGATCAAGTTTCGATCAAGTTTCGATCAGGTTTCGATCAAGTTTCGATCAAGTTTCAAATTGAGTTCGAATCGAGTTCGAGTTCGACACAAAACACTACTCTCCAACCGTCTTACGCGTTTTGTATGGTTTTTCGATCAACACGAAAATCTATCGCGAGTTTCACAGTTTTTACCCATCCCACAAGTGCTCAACGCCGCTAAAGCCCGGCTTTCACTATACGTCCTGTACGAGTACGCTCGGACAGAGTGCACTCGTACGAGCTAGATCGTATGGGAGCCCACTCGGATTTTGGTTTTCACACCGTTATAGGTTTTACATCCTAGTAGTAACATTTTTAACCGACTTTCAAAAAGGAGGAGGTTATATTCTCAATGCATTAAAGATGACGACAACTGATCTGTTGCTTCACGTTCCACAACACTTATTTGGCTTCATATAATTCTAAAAACTTCACTGTTTCCCGTTCTGTCCACTTTTTCATTAATAATTCTGCTTTGTTTTTCAAGACGCCATTTTGTTTTTATAAAATCATACGAGTGCACTCGGAAAAATAGGACCGCGTCCGAGTTCACTCTGATCGGATGCGATCGTCCGAGTGCGCTCGGATTACCTGTATACACAGTACGAGTAGGGTCCGAGTGGTAATCCGAGTGCACTCGGTCCAAACGTACTCCTATAGTGAAAACCGGGCTTTAAAGTTTTCACTTCAAAAATCAAATGTCAATGTCACTTTGAAGTCTCAATTTGGCGCGAAAATAAACTCAGAAAATTTCTTGTTGCTGTTGCGTGTGTATTCAAGATTTTTAAAAATTATTTTACAATTTATAACAAAAAACGTGACATATTTATTTTTAAAGTAGCTAACATCCTAATAAAAATTTATAACTGGCACCTAAGTAGAGAACTCGGAACGCCCCTTGTACATGGACCTACAACCTTGTACACATGAAATAATATTTATCTCTTTGTAAACTTGCAACTTTTAATAAAAATGAAGATTGATAGTAAACCTCTACGATATGCTCATGCTGAGGGTCATACAGACGTTTGTTACTCTGAGGATGGAAAGTAAGTTAAACTTGTTTATTTTTATATTTATTATAATATGCTATATAGTTATTCTCATTTATTTGTTTTGCAGACACATTATAACGTGTGGTCATGACGGCGACGTTCGAATTTGGTTGGACATTGAAGATGATGATCCAAACTCCCACTGTGTCGGTGAAAGTGCGGTTGCTGTGTGTTTTAAAGACAACAGGTTGTTTGTGGCTACTGACAACCATGCTGTGCAGGCTTACACTTATCCAGCGTTTGACAAAGATGGAATTATCACAAGATTTACAGCCCCAGTGACACAAATAAGATCCAATGCTAAATCAGAAGTAAGTAGCTAAAATATACTTGAAAATTACTATTGGGTGTTCACAATCAAATCTGTCGAAGGAGCTCTACAAGGAGCTCTTACAATGGACACATTGTCAAAATAGACAATTTAAGGCCTAAGTATGCTTTGGTGACAATTTACATTTTTAGATTTTACATGTAGATAGGCTCCGTTAACATCTTCTTTATCTGATATGTTCCTAGTTTGAACCTAGACTTATCTAGGTTAAAATAATATGTGTTAAGAAAAAAATATTTACATAATAAATTTATTATTATAGGCTTTGGGATGTACCTCTGAGAACATGGAAGCTAAGTTGTGTAGTTTGGAGGGAGGTGCACCATTATTTGTGATGTCGGAACATAAAGGACCTGTACTCAGCATTGCTCTCTGTCCTCAAATGAAGTTTGCTTGCACAGCATGTGGGGATGGGCTTCTGAGAGTTTATGACATTGATACACAGAAAATTGTAAAGGAAATCCCCTGTGTTCCCAAGATAAACACATTCTTTGCAGCTAAAGTCCTGTGTAAGTAATAGAAATCGATTTGTACAATCACCCATCAATCCCCAAGTGGCTCCCGGCTGCCGCATAATAATTGAAAATCTATCGTGTCTGCGATTCCCATGATCGATGTATTAAAATTATTGCAATCTGTTATTTCTAGTGTCCGACTGAAGGTATATTTTTGGCCGTAGCCGAAGCCGATTAATTGGCAATCGCCACAAACTTTGGCCGAAGCCGAAGCCAAAGGTTTGTAATCGTAATCTCTTGACCCTCAGTAATTAATATTGTTGAATATTGTCTACAAGCTACAATAAGAATTATTATTAATATTAAAATTATTTTAAAACTTGAATATTGAAGGATTACCTCTTTTTTTTTTTTTTTTTTCGAAAGGGTCTAAGCTACTGGTCTGGTTAAGACCATGGTAGTTTAATTGTGGCTATAACTAGTCTGTTGCTAGTTGGTTTGGAGATAAACAATGAGGGGGGCCTGGCCCCCTCCCCTAAAGTCACACGTGTGACATTCTAATCGGGCAATATTGGGGAGAGCTACGAAAATAAGCTATTTTCATCTGACGTGGGGACACGGATCCCCCCTGCTCTTAAGGGGTCCGACCCCTTACTCACTCTCTGACGAGTGAGGCTGCTCGCGCGCGGTAGCACAAACTAGCTGCGTACGAGTTATCGCGGTAGATGAGCTCAAGTTATTAATGTTATTGCATAAAAGAGGGCCGTCCCTCTCCCCTTCCGAGTCCGGTTGGGGCGACATACGCGTGTATGTTCTAATGTCAAAGTAATTGGTAGAGCTCTCTACGACAATGTCGCGGTCGCGGTCATGATTTAGGTGTGTTCCTATGCTATCCGCATGCGAACTTGAACCCGGGATCGAGCTCGGCACCGGATTTCGGTCGGTCTGTCTGTTTGTCGTTCGGGTCGTGTTAAGTCCTCGGGGAAGGCGCCGGCGTCGTCCCCGGTGCAGTACTAACCACGCGGGTGAGTGTGATTTGTGTTTGCGTAACTGTACACAGTACGTTACGTATTCTGTGATGGGATCTACAGGGTCGGCTAAGATATGCTTAGGCCGCCTGAAGGGGTATCGGAATGTCCGTGCGTCATGTTCGTAGTCCACAGCGTTACGAATGAGCGGATTGGGATGTACTTTTCCTTTCTCAAAGAATCTCTCCGAGAGTTCTTTGATGTAGGCTTTGATAGTGATAAGCTCGCAGTCTCTATGCAAGTCGATGTTTCGCATGTAACGGGGGGCACCTGTTGCCATGCGCAAAAAACGGTTTTGAACTCGTTGCAATTGGTTCATCTGATTGTCACTTATGTGTGCGAAAGAGACGCACGCATAAGTGAGTATCGTTCTTATACATGTTTTGTATAAGGTGAGCTTATGTCTTAAGGACATCTTGCTACTCGCGTTGAGTAAAGGATATAATTTGTATAATACAAATTTCGCTTTACGTACGGTATTCGATATATGGTTCGTGAATGACATCGACTTGTTTAGTACTACTCCTAAGTATTTGACAGCCGTGACTTCGGGAATTAATTTTCCGTGCAGACTAAAAGGTTGCATTTTCTTACGTTTTAGTCCGTTAAATAATATAGCGTGACTTTTGTCGGGGTTTAGTTCGATTCTCCATTTTGCGAACCATTTACCGAGTTCGGTAACTGCTTCTTGGAGTTTTTTGGACGCGAAAGCTATTTGGCGATGAGCAAAGAAAAGGGCCGTGTCGTCTGCGAATAGCGCTTTTTGTACTCGAGGGTGGGCGGGCAAATCGGACGTGTAGAGATTGTAGAGGGTCGGGGAGAGAAAGGATTACCTCTAATTTGACTGTCTCATAGAAGTTGATTTAGAGATGCATACATGACCGGTCCGTCGCACTCTCATGAGTTACGACTCACTCAGTCTTTCGTAACAGTTCATTCAATATCGACAGTTGCTCGGACCTTCAGCGAAACCTTCGGCTTCGGCCGTGTTTTAGGAAGAAGCCGAAGGTTTCACCGAAGATGGGTTTTTTGGCCGAAGCCGAAGCTTCCGTCGGACACTAGTTATTTCCATAGTAAAAAATCTATGGTCACAAGGAGAGTAACAGATATTCATAGTAAATATCAACTTTTGAATGAAATGAAGTGACTTGTCTTGTGGTTTGTAATGTAGAGTCATTTTCAGAATCTTAATTATCATTTGCCAGTCATAAAGTTTTGGTATTAAATTTTTCAGGTCGTATGGACTTTGAACCATCAGAGGGTCGTTATTTGGCCTATCCAAATAACAGAGAAATAATCTTGCTTGACTGTGAGAGCTGGGGCCAAAGAATGTCATTTACTCACAGTAATGTAAGTTTTGTCAGTTTTTTACGTAACTTGAGCAAAGCCTAAGGGTTGGTAGTCTATGTATGTGTAAATATGTGCAAGTAACAGCATGGCCTCTCAGAAGCATAGCATGCCTTGATTGGACCCTGTTTCGAAATTGTTAGGGAGCCTTAGAAAGGGTAAAGATTTCTCACAAAAGAAGAAATGCATAAAATGGAGGCCCCCTTGGCCTGAAGGTCCCATATAATTGATATGTCAAATACGGCGGTAGCTACGCCCCTGGCTTATAGACAGCATACACAACAAAAGGTGCTGCAAACTGGTGTCACCAATACAAACTTTGTATCTTATAATTTACTCAAGTGCTGCCATCAATAGTTCTTCTGGTGTGTATAATTTTATTTTACTTACATTTCCAGATTAAGTGTGCGATATCACAGTGTCTGTTTTCACCCTGTGGCCAGTACCTGGCCGGTAGTACAGTGGCCGGGCAAATAGCCATATGGGAGGTGGAGTCTGGCAACTGTTTGGGCATCATTGAACATCCAACATCCCATAATGTCACAGCAATGGCATGGAATCCGAAAGGTATTAGAGAATTTTAATTAACAATATCTTTTTAAATACTTCAAGCAATGTACTGAGCTTAAGGTTGCAACCTTACAATTTTTTTGTGTATAAATGAATGGTGATATTAATTTATTTGTTTTTAAATTTTTCAGGCAATGGAGTCCTCGTGTATTGTGATCTTGTGGGGCAATTAGGAATGCTGACAAATTGCTATGGAAAAAGTAGTGGGGATACAGATACAAATGATATTGAAGTAATAGAAAGAGAAGATGATGGTTAGTTTAAATTAACTTTAATATATTATGTATTTATGTTTGAGATCTAAGTTTAGCTTTGGCTGCTAATGTTAGCAATTTAAATGTTTCAAAGTGCCTACTATAAAAACGAGTTAAGTGCTTAATTTTTTTTGTCAACACATAAGTAATCTTGTATATTTTTTTATAGACAATGACTTGGACAATCTCATTGAGAACTATGAAAGCGAGGACGAAAACGCAATATCTTTGGAGAAGATAAGGAACGAGACGATGGGTGTAGTGGAGTCCGAGCGTGTGGAGTCCCGCGCCAGTGAGCCTCCCCCCGCGCGCCACACCTGCCCCCCGCAGCCGCCCTTCCAGCCAGGCGCGACGCCTATGCACCTGGAGCACCGGTTAATAGTTCTGTCTCCTTCCCACAGGCCACATTATGTGATACAATGCTCTGTTGTGTCTTATGATCAAAGTCAGAACGAGAAGATTTTTTAATTTATTTTAAAATCTCGATAAAAGCTTAGCACCAAGAATCTAGAGAAGCTGCTCTAGATTCTTGGTGTAAACTTGTACAAGATGTTGCTTGCAATTTAATTGCTTCCGATTCCATTGATAGCGCATGTACCTACTGTAAGTCCTTCGAAATAAAATTTTATGTCCTTTTCCAGGACTCAGAGTATCTTCATAGCAGTTTTATCAAAGTTACATCAGCGGTTTAAATGTGGGGAGGATAGACAAAGAAACGAGCAGCATTTCTAGATCCATCTTGTAATCATCATTTTATATTTTTTAAGAATTTATAAATGTTTCCAGATACATGTGTTGGAACGACGTTGGTATAGTGCGTTGTCACACGGGCGAGAATGGCGAGTCGACCATCGACGTTGAGTTTCATGACACGAGCCTACACCATGCGATACATCTTAACAACTATTTGAACCACACTATGGCCAGCCTGTCTTCAACTGTGTTGGTCTTGGCCTGTGAAACGCCTAGGTAACTACAAATCGTTCTATTATGGACTCTAGTCTTATAACTTATTTCACAAGTCAACAACAGCAACAACATAAATACTGGCATATAATTTTTTTCGTCGAGTGAATACAAGTAGCATTAGGCATGTTATAAAATTTCTGTCTTAATCGCCTAAAATATAATGCTTAAAATCTTGCTTTTTTTCTGACGTAAATAAACCTATAAATGCTGCTTTCATTTTATAATTTTCTCACTTTATTATCTCGTACTCACTTTAATGCCAAAATAACTTGTCCCATGGCACTGCAAGTATGTAGTCAGTAATTAATTCTTGGTGCAGTAGACATCAACTACGATAACTTGGCGCGCCCCTCCAAAATTCAAAACGTTTGAAGTGCATTGTCAGAACGTTTGATGTGCGTTGTCTTGCGCGGTCGGCTAGTAATTATCATTAGTCGACCAACAAATTTTGATAATTAGTGACATTATGTGAAATATTACGTGTACTGTGATTGGTTGAATACTTACTACATACAAACTCTTTCATAAGGATGTGACTGCACACATTGAAACAGTTATATGGAGGGGCGCGCCATGTTATCGTAGTTGATGTCTAGTTGTGTATGCATGCAGATAGGCGCATACGCAGACATTCAAAGCGATCGTGGCGATTTTTTTAAGAAGATCACAGATTTTTTCACGCAGAAATTTGCTTATTGTTTCCAGCAAGCTAGTCTGCATATCGCTAGCTGGCAGCAGTCGCGAGTGGAGCGTGTCTATGGCAGGCACGGAGGAGGTGGTGTGCGTGTGCGCAGGCGCCGTCGTCGCCGCTGCCACCAGCGCGCGCCTGCTGCGTCTGTACACGCCGCTCGGGACGCAGCGACAGGTATGTACAGCACTGGCGGGCACCAGCCGCGAGTGGAGCGTGTCTATGGCGGGCACGGAGGAGGTGGTGTGCGTGTGCGCGGGCGCTCGGGACGCAGCGACAGGTAAACTAGAATAAGGCTTGATTTATATGCATCCGCGTAATTGGGCGGCCCGGCTGCTGCATCACAAGCAATTGTATGTAACGATTTATTTAAATAGGGGCGTGGTCGCAAGGCTAATCATATACAACTAGCGGTCGCCCGCAGCTCCGCCCGCGTGGATGTCGGTTACCAGTTACCACTGCAAAAATCCTACACAGGAAAGACACGGTCAGGGAAAAATGATTTTCCCTGTTTAATCCTTTAAGATATTAAAGAGAATAAAAGGAACTTATTTCTGCTTACGACAATAGTTTATTTTCGAGTCCGATGACCATCACAATAATAACACAGTTGCTAGGATACAGAAAGAATAATAGACAATACTTAATTCAAAAACCATATGTGACCTTCTTAACATTCCCTCTCCTCTGAAGCAACTGTTCGTTATTTGTTTATTCCAGTTAGCTTACACAGCTCGGAAAGCTTCGGCTTGAATAGCGGCTTAGTCTAAAAGTCTGCTAGTTGATCTTTTGTATCAACCTTCTCAACTCTTATATCCTTTTCTAGGTCACACTGCCTTATGAAAAAATGTCTCAGCTTTATGTGCTTTGTACGCTGGTGCGTTTCATAAGGTGGATCGTAAGCCAATCTTATGGCGGATTCGTTATCTATGTACAGTGGCGTGCTCTCTACCTGAGTGTTAGCCTGCATAAATTTGACGATCCGTCTAAGCCAAATAATTTCTCTGGCGGCTTCGCTAGCTGCTATTATTTCTGCCTCTGTAGACGATATAGCGACAGTAGTCTGACGTTTACTTTGCCATCATACATGCCATTGCGCTGGTGGAGCGTCCAGTCGATTGATCACCACCGTGATCAGCATCACTGTAGCATTCTAGGCCCGCAGTGGAAGACTTGTACGTGATACCGTACTCTATGGTGCCTTTAACATAGCGTAGGATTCGCTTTACTCTCGCTACGTCTTCTGGTGTTGGTGTCTTTTACGATCGGGGTTACTGCGGCTTTGCAATCCTGCATTCCAAACCGTTGTAATAGCTTCTTTGCGTAACTTTTCTGATCAATTTTGATTGAGCCATCTGACTTCCGGTTTATTTCTAAATCTAAGAAATAGGAACCGTTACTCGTCGTGATCTTAAATCTTTGCCGCATTTCGTTCAGAAACACCCCAGTTTCTGCTGAACTAGCTGACGCTATTAATCCATCATCAACGTACAACTATCAGTAGCTTTTTCTTTCCCTCTCCTCTTTTAAACAAGCAGGGGTCGCTCTGACTCTGTTTGAAACCAAGTTTGAGGATATGTTCAGTAATAGTGGAGTTCCAGCATCGCGGAGCTTGTTTGAGTCCATAAAGGCTCCGTTTAAGCTTGCAAACCTTACCATCATTGTTTGAGTATCCCTCAGGAGGCTTCATATAAATCTCCTCGCTTAAAGTGCCATACAGAAAGGCGGTTGAGACATCGAAACAGGTTTTCTAGTGCAGCTACACTTAGTAGTGCTCTTATAGTGATTGTTTTTGCAACAGGGCTGAAGGTTTCGTAATAATCCAAACCCTTTTTCTGCGAAAAACCTCTAATTACAAGTCGAGCTTTATATTTATCAATCGACCCATCTGGATTCGTCTTGATTTTAAAAATCCACTTGCTTGAGATTGCTTTTCTGCCTTTAGGTAAATCTACCATCTCCCATGTCTGATTTTCTTTCAGAGAATTAATCTCATTATCCATTGCCTTTTTCCACTTATTTGAATCCTTACATGTCATTGCTTCCTTAAATGTGTTCGGCTCTATTAGTTGTTCATAGTTAATCGAATTCATACAAACGGTGCAGACAAAGTCTTTATATTTGGACGGTGGCTTAAGATTTGATCGCTCTCTTAGCGTCATCCTACCTTCAGCTTCAACATCAGATGCAGTCAGTGGGGTGTCTGCCCTTGACTCACTTGCATCGTTGACTTCATAATCCGCTTCGATGTCACCGTGAACTTCTTCCTCGAATAGTGCGTCATCAAAGGATTGTTCCGTCTCAGGAAATGTTTGTTCTGCCACAGCCATGTCATCTTCAAAAGCAGCTCCATTCTTTGCACACGATGGTTCAGCATCATGCGCAACTTGCTGAGAGGGTGATGCTATACCTTCATCGTAGCTTGTCGATGGCTGCTGGTTATCTATGACGGCCGGCTTAAAACTTTCAATTTCACGAGGTATGACGAAGTCAAATGTGGTGTCAGGTCTTTTATCAGCAGTACTGTTCGGTGTGGCTATGGGCTCGTCAGATTCTTCTGGATGACCGATTAGAGGATTCTCATAAAAAATTACATCTCTCGAGCGAATCAATTTGAAGGTGCTGCTGTCCCATATACGGTAGCCATCGTCAGCATCATAGCCGATAAGTATTCCCTTCTGTGCCTTCTTATCTAACTTCTTTCGTCTTTGTTTTGGAACATGTGGATAACAGTTGGATCCAATTATTCTAAAGTGGTGTATTCTGGGCTTCCTCTGGTGCCATAGCTCATACGTTGATTTACTATCTACAGTGGTAGGACCTGTCCTGTTTAAGATATACACTGCTGCAGATACCATTTCAGCCCATAATGCAGGAGGAATTTCATGTATTTTTTATATGAAATTCCTCCTGCATTATGGGCTGAAATGATTTCATACATTAGACTTTGTGCCATTTCCACAACGGTCCTGTTGTCCCTTTCAGTTGGGTTCTGTTGTAGCGTATAGGGCATAGTCAATCGTTGTACTATTCCTTCCTTCTTGAGAGTAGCTTGTACTTTCGCGTTGACAAACTCTCCGCCATTGTCGCTCAGCAGTTCTTTAACAACAACTCCAGATGCTTTGACTTCAGCGAGCATGAGTAGCAACTTTGCGTGTACTTCAGCTTTCTGTCTCATAAAATATACAAATCTGTACTTCGTATATGCATCTTTGAAGAGGACAAAGTATCTTAAGTTTGTGATAGAATATGGGAAGGGACCACATACGTCTGCATATACCAGTTCTCCGGGTTTTGTAGCTTTATCTCTGGTCCCCAACCTTAGACGGTGAGACTTTCCATAGATGCACCCTTCACAGAGTTCTTTGGTTGCTGGTACTTTTATGGCCAGTTCCTTCTCTATAACTTTCTTAACGTGACTCTTATTTTGATGTCCAAATCTTTCGTGATATAGCTGTAACAGATTAGAGGTTGTGGACACATGATTAACTCGAGTTGGTTGTAGACATCTTAAATTAAGTTTATACAGTCCTCCAAACTTGCTGCGAGTACCAATCAGTTTCGTCTGTCCATCAATCTTTATTGTACATTTTTGTGTGGTAGACTCAAAAACGCTTTTGTCTGAAATATCATGGGTGGCGAGGACTGAGAATAAATTCTTGCTAATGCCGGGTACGTACCATACATTTTTCAGCAATATTGATACTGGTTTACCGTTTACATCAGCCTCTGCGAGAATATTTCCGATGCCCAGGGCTTCAATACATTGGCCATTCGCGCCAGTCACTGCTTGACGGCTCTCGAAATATTTAAAGGTCTGGAAAAAATCACTCCGATTGGTCACGTGGCTGGTCGCCCCATTGTCAACGTACCAATTTAGATCCTTCCTGTCACCAAAATCTGGCTCTATTGTCATTGCCTCTGCGGTCTTGGATTCCTTGGGAGGTTTCAGAGGTTTTCCGTCCTGGATCCACCGCTTGCAGATTTTTACCCTGTGACCCTTATCCTTGCAGTAGTTGCATTTGAGCTCTTTGAAATTATTCTTTTTCTTATTACCCCTCTTGGTTTTCGCATACAATGCTTCTGCCGTTGTGTCGTCTATTTTTGTGTCAACTTGTGTGTCTGTCTGACGCAACACTTTCTCATGTGCGCATAACTGACTTATCAGGTAATCAACTGAGCGTTCCTTCTTTTAAATCAACAACCAACAGGCCCTAAATCCAAGATATTCAGGAGGTAATGTATCTAATATTTTACATATAAGGAGAATTTCTGGTAATTTCGCCTATTTCTATAGTTCTAAACACAGTTCGCTCCAGATATTCTTTAAAATTGACACATGTGTCATTATGTCATGATCTGGGTCCTTTTTGTAGCTGAAGAATTTCAAGCATAAGTTGTATGTTTTGTCTACACACGTACCTCCATAAATGCGCTCGAGTTCATCCCACATGTCTTTAGCAGCATCAAATCGCAGAAACTTTTGCAAAATATCATCGGACATGTTCGTCGTTAGCAGAATTAAAATGGCGCTATTCAAATTTTCAAAACTTTGAAGTTCATTTTCATATCTAGCCTTTTCATCGCTAGTTGCCGTAAGCGCCAAGGATGGTCTTATCTTCTTACCTTCGAGAATATCTAAGCCTCCCGGCATTGCTTTGAGGACAATGAAAATTTTGAACCTCCATGTTTTGTAATTCTTGGAATCTAATTTTCCAATTTGAATCTTGCTCGCATATAATGCTTGCTCCATTATTATTTTCGCTCTGCCACTTTAAGATATTAAAGAGAATAAAAGGAACTTATTTCTGCTTACGACAATAGTTTATTTTCGAGTCCATCACAATAATAACACAGTTGCTAGGATACAGAAAGAATAATAGACAATACTTAATTCAAAAACCATATGTGACCTTCTTAACATAATCTTCATTATTTGTTCTTCAAACGCCATGTTATTCCAGGTTATATCCCTCCTCGGTCCCATAGTGACGTTGTTGGCGCGTGACAGCACTGTGATGGCTGTGTACCACCGCGCCGACCCTGGAGAGACTGATCAGAATCTAGCCATGGACATCGTTTCACTCAATGGTGAGTGTAATTTAGACAGTACTTGGTGAATGTTACTCTTGTTAAACTGAAATTGACTTATAAATTCTTTATTTAAACAAAAAATACGAAGACAATAAAAGTAAGTTACAAACTTAGAATACATAACAAACAAAACATAGATTGCGCAAATCGGTAAATTATCTGGAAAATAACTTACCTCAAGCGTTTTGTTCCACAGAAAAGTATCTTTAGTTTTGAAACTCAAATAGTACTTGAGTTACTCTATTAACTACTACAAATAGAAAATAATTTGTAGTTATGTGCAGTTATTACTAGGACGAGACGTGACGGCAAGTATTATAAGACTCCGCTTTGCGTACGATTATTATTATATTATGGCGTAGTGTAAGAACTAAGAAGCCTCTCATACAACATAAACATTTTTTGTACCAGTAGCTCAGGTAGTATAAGTTACTACTTATGGTGCGTTAAATAAATAATAAAAAACCTAATAAGCTGAATCCGCAGTTCGCCAAATCCGCAGCCGGACAGTAGGTGTGCCGCTAACTAGCGGGTCGCGGCTGACATGGGCGGGCTTGACGGACGCGGGCTCGGCCTGTGCGTACGACAGTACGGGCATACTCCGACTGTTTGACGCCGCCTCCAATTTGTGGCTGCCCGTGCTAGATGCTACCGCACATTCCCGCGGCGCCGCTGATACTTGGGCTATCGTCTCGGTAAACCACCCTTTGTCAATAATAATTCAGTATGCGATAGGACCTAAAATGTGGTCGTGGTGTGCGTGCGACAGTACGGGCTTACTGCGGTTATACGACGCCGTCGCCAACTTGTGGCTGCCTATACTGATACTAGAATACTGGTAACTGATTGCGATAGTATTATTAACCTATTAATAATGTACAAAACTGCAACGATAGGATCGTAAATAAGGCAACAAAGTAATGTTTTTTAATGCACATATTCTGTGTTTTCCAGATTAGCGAGGTGACTCAAAAAGTTCGCGCCATATTGTGCAGAGGAACATCCTTCCCACTCACGGTGCCTAAACCAATAGTAACGGAGCTGCCTATACAAGTGAGTTTTAAAAACAGACATTATTATTATTCAGTCAGATTCGCTTACATTAAATATAGACTACTGTGGTGTTGGCACTGACCTCCATTAAACAAGTGCGCTGGACTCAGAGTTGGGCAAAAACTAATTAGATTAACAATTACACAATTACAAATACTTTGTAGTTGTTAATCTGATTACAAAATAATCAGATTGCTGAAGTAACTGTGCACCTGCAATTAACCAGTAGTTGATTAGAATGTAGTTAGAATAAATTTGAATCTAATTACATTTTTTCAACAATTTTTACTATGTATCTAGGCAATAATTAAACGATGTATTTATTTTGATATACTTACCTGATAAATGTAAATACATAATATTTTTTTTAACTACGGAATAATTAATAATAAAACCCCATCCCCACTCGCGCGCGAACCGCTCGCGACGCCGCGGAATTTCCGTGAAACGTGAGTGTGGATCCGATTCGCATATTTTTCGCACTTTGCGGCTGGTTCCCCGGCCTCATCCACACTCGCGCGCGGATCGTGCGTGCGTGCGTGAAATTTCTGCGAAGCATGAGTGTGGATCCGATTCGCATATGTTTCGTACTTCGCGGCCCGTTCCCCGAATGTTGTCGGTTTTCTGTCCCGCGACAAAGGTTTTTTTATCTTTATTTTAATAAAGGCTTTTGCCATAGAAGACATGGCAGCTGTTTAGTGAACAGATAACACAATATATACAGTCTGTCAAGAAAGAGTAGACGCGCGGAGTTTTGCTGGGAATACGAAAGAGTGACGTTGTGTTATTGTATTGTTTTCCTAAAATTGTGTTATTTCGGTTTTTAATGTGTAATGTTGGTAGAATATTAACCATTAAAAATTCGATGTCGTGCACAAGTGTAGGCAAGTGATACAGCTTCAAGAAACGTGCCATTTTGTGTTCCCTCCAAAACTCCGTCGAAAGTTTTAGCAAAGGGTCTACCACTTTGCTAAAACAACTGACTTGGCTCGTTGACTTTACTGACTACTTTTTTAGACTTTTACTAGACTTTTGACTTGACGATCATCTGGAAAAACGACTTTAAATTTTGTAAACTTTTCACGAAAAATATTTTATCCCGCTATATTTTACTTGACACTGGCCATGGTTAAAAAGCCGAGCGCCATATTATGAAAAAAAAGTAGACGCGCGGGAAATTTTTCAAAAAGAACGCTTATTAAATTAATATAAAATATAATAAAGCAGCTACTGTGGTGGTTTCTCTTTCCATATTATTATCTCCAACAAGCAAACTTAATTTAAATTACGGCTCAAGAGCGCGAACTACACTGCGGACATGTCGCGAACTTTGCGAGGATTTGGCAGTATGCGCGATCCGCCCGTGATTCGCGCCGCGATCCGCGCCGCGATCCGCGCCGCTCCGCGGCGTCGCGCACGGTCCGCGCGCGAGTGTGGATCAGCAGTAACATTTAAATACTGAACCATACTGAACGCAGTTATATTTTTCGGAAGTTGCCATAAGTAAAATAACAAATACTAAAGTTATATAATATTAATTCATGTAGAAACTAGAAACGTTTATCATAAGACTCTTATTCATTTATAACTCATAATGAAAAAAATATATTACATAAAATCACATTAAATAACAAATAAATGATAATATTATGAATGTATTTTTTCCTATTTTTTCCATCGATATTTTTTCTTGTCATGGCAATCAGTTATTGAGGAATGAGGCCATTTATTAAGAAGAAGACAGATGGAGAAACTAGACACCAGTGATTGATTCAATTAATTAAACACAGAGTACTTTTTAATTTAATAATTATGGAAGTTAATTTATTATCCTTGTATGAAACCAAAAATCAACATTCAACGGTAGCAGCATGTATTATTTTGTGTGGACTTATGGCCGTTGTTCAGAGTTCTTTGCTGTTGTTTTCAAATTGAGAAGGCCCGCTTTATGCGACGAGAGTGAAGATCTTGTGATTATGTATTTATCGACTGTGGATATATCCTAGATAATATGTAAGTAGTTTACTTCAAACAATGTTTTACGTGTTAGCCTAACCATGAACTTTTTATTAAGTTTTAAGTGTTGAAATGTTTTCCCTAAACCATGAAAGTGAAACTAATCTAGCAAAGTATTAAATAGGAAAAAGTAGATAATAATGAACAATACTTCTAATCACTATCATTATTTCCAGATTACACCTACTGATCATATTTGCCATGCATGCTGGCAACTTGCTTATCATGCATCTACTGAAAATATGCCCAGCAGACATGTGGCCATTATAATATGTATGTTGTATCATGTGGACGATCCATAGTAAGAGCAAATCAATGCAGAATTTTAATTGAAGGGGCAAATGAACAACAAAGAGTGGCTTCTATATAGTATCTTCTTGGATTCAAGCATAAGAGGTAAACAAACAAACAAATCTTTATTTTCACTTAGAATTTTTACAGGATATTCTTACACAATCATTGATCTTCGCACTGGGGTTCCCTGTGTCGTGGACACCAGTCAGGTATTAAAATAATTTTGTATGTAGTACCATAACTACTGTTTAACTCACCGTTGCCTTGTTACAAAATAACAATAGTGAAAAACAATTAAACATATTATGTATGTCCATCTCACCAAATAATTTATTTACAGATGTCATCTATGAATGAAGTTTCTGGAGTTTGTTGGAACAAGGCTCGAGACATAAGGTCACATATTCCAGAAGTTGATGAAAGATCCCAACAAAATATTGTGTTGTTCAATATAAGAAGAGCGGCTGCAACACCAGGACATTGCGTTTTTCAAGAAAGCATGAATCCTGAGCAAAATGTTGTGCCTCGAGTGGCCTGTGCCTGTGTTGAGTTATTGTGCTTCAACCTAAAATAAAGTTCTGCCATTCTTCTGGAAAAACTTATTTTGTATTTATTGTAACTAAAAGAAACATGAATGGTCAGGACGCTATCAAAAGCTATTGCTGTAACTGCATTGCAGGCTAAAGAACAGTGGACTGCTGCTCACATGTTTATGAGCATCGTTTGGTACCTAAGCTGTGCTCGCCATAAGGGTACTCCTGCCCCTGCCCCTATCTTGATAGTTGTAATAAGAATAAATTAATTATCAAGTTATAAATTACAATAAAGTATTCTCCTAAAAATAAAGTATTGTTTTATTACCTGTGAGGCTGCGGGTGTAGTACTTATATCTCAATGCCTGCACCCGAACCTTTTGTTATCTATATGTAGCGTATATGTAGTGAACAAGCACAAAACAGCATAATATTATGATTATATATAGGTAAGGAAATGCTCTGTAGTCTACAAAAATTAAAAAAAAACTTACAAATGCCTTGCCGAGCTAGAGTGTGATCTAAAAACAAAGGGATTATGGTGTCCTGCAGACCAAGAGGAATTTTTGTATTCAGCTCTCTTACTTAACATACAAAACACAACAGACGGAAGCTGTCATTCAACGCGATTTTTATGAGTGTAGTATTTCCCCGGTTACCGCTGTCCATTTTGACTGCAGGTCTAGCAGCGTGGCACTACCACTATTAAACTTCATCATTATTAAATTGATGCACTCTGCTTTCATACTTATAGGTACCTACCTAAAGGTATGTCCAAGTTTGTCCCATTATTTACCTTTATACGAAAACGTATATAACTTTATAAGTAATGATACACACTGTAGAGTGTAGGTCAATTATGTTTTTGTAATAATATACGGTAATAATTATTTAGTATCATAGCTGACATAGGTACATAACCTCAAAATTTCAAACAAAAAAACTACACTATTACTAATTTTATATCCCAAGTTTTAAAATCTATATAGGTATTTAAATATAAATGCGAAAGTGTGTCTGTCTGTCTTTCTATATGTCTGACTGTCTGTTTGTTACCTCTTCACGCCTAAACCACAGAATTAAAAGGATTTTTCTTGTTTAAATATTTTTATTTTTCTTAGAGAATGTCGTACTTCGTGTTGTTAGGAACCTAATATTTGTATGTTAATATAAATTATTATTTACATTTTTCACTTCTTGTATCAATCTAAAGGGCGTATTTACCTAAATGCTTAATTTATACTCACAATAATTCTCTAAAATTAATATCTCTAGATCTACCTACTTACTCTGTTTTTAACTCCTGACACTGTAAAAATATTAATAATTAATAAGTCGAAACCAAAGTATTCAATTACAAATGTAATTAATTTCAATAATTTCAAATTAATTAGATTTGTTTGAAATTGGATTACTTACGAATCGATTGCTTTGTCTAATTCTATATTTAAAATTCAAAGTAATTGAACTACAATGTAGTTAGAATAAAATGTATTCTAATTAGTTTGCAATTAGATTAGTAATTGGATTAACCAGTATTTCAATTATGCCCAACTCTGGCTGGACTTATGATACCCTTTGAAATGACAGCTGTTTTTTGTGCCTATTTGAAGCGGAATCAGCGCCCCAATGCGGGGGAAGAGAACTAAATCTGACGTAAAATGACGTTTAAAAGTCGCCATATTGGCGCTGATAGCAGTAGTGGGAGTACTTGGAACTAATACTAGTTTCTACCACCGTAGTGATTATATTCTCTTTGGTTTCTACAACCAATAGCGATTGAGCAGCCATTTGCAAGTTACGTCTGATTTAGTTCTCTTCCCCCGCACTGGGGGCGCTGATTCCGCTTCAAATAGGCACAAAAAAACAGCTGGGTATCTTATGTCCAGCGTACTTGTATAATGGAGGTCAGTGGGTGTTGGCCATAATGGAAACTACATTGCACAAACAACATTTAATTTAACCTCTTAAATACACAATGACTGAAATATTTTGACCTTATCCGTCAAGTATAGGGGTGCGTACTGCGTATATTAATTTGTTAGTCGCCTTTATCTTACTTTTTTACTCAGGTTTTAAAATATGATAGTAAAAAATAAATAAATAAAATAAATAAGAACGTGGTGTCATTAGCTCTGGTGTCTAAACACACTAGGCCAATAAAAATACGCGGCCGAAGTTCGGCATGATTACGCCAGCAATGCGCTACGCATACAATATAACGCGACGTAATTTCGGCATGGTGTGTTATCAGCAATTTAAAATACATTGCAGGCGTAATCAAGCCGAACTTCGGCCGCGTTTTTTCGGCCTAGTGTGCTTAGACACTTGTGGTTATGTTTTAATTTGTGTAATCAGGTGGCTTATAGTTTTTTTTTTTTTATTATTTCAGATTCCACTCTGCGAGCTGGACTCGGAGAAGTCTCAATATGAAGAACAGCTTGTCCGCTGGGCGCACACTGCCGCCGAAGTTGACGTCAAAACCGCCAGGGAAACCGCGCTCAAACTCTTTGCTGTAAGTTCTGAGAGAGAGAGAGAGAAAGAAAGTTGTTGGTGATATGACGTCCTCTACATTTTCAAGTAAAGTAGACACAATCCTGAACCCTGACTGCTATTAAAAGTGTACCAATGGATATAACCTATAGCTCCCACACCGGTTTCGGTGACGGTGGCCGGTTTCATTGAAATCAGGCCAGCTATGCAGGAGCAATTTTATAGTGCCCAAGTGTGTGCGCAGTACACAAGAGCGCTCTCTATTCCTTTACTCTCATAACCCAGTGGGACGGAAGACCGACACAACTGGCGAGAGATCAGGCGCAGGACCGGCTTTTACATGCCCATCCGACGCATGGATCATCTTACTTGTCAGACAAGCAGGTGATCAGCCTGCACTGTCCTAACCAAACTTGGAAATAATAATATAACCTAACACATCTAAATCATTCTTTTCTAAAACGTTGAATTTAGTCAGATGGACCTTGTATCGGTAACCCGCCACTGTGGAAACTGCTGCCACTGGTAAAACTTTATAAACGCACCGCGTACGCACTGCATTTCGTGTACTATACGAAGCGTTCGACGCGTACGGTGCTAACAAATGGTGTTTCACAGTAATTGTAATATTCCCGTTAACAAAATCAACACTCAAAATATTATGTTTATATTTGCAGCTGGCCTGTCGCAGCGAGATAGAACAGCGAGCGTTAGAACTTATGGAACTACTCCGCGATGAGCGTCTGTTGCCGCTCGCTGCTAAATACGCGTCGCGCTCCGGACGCATGCACTTAGCGGATAAGTTAACGAGTCTGGCGGACGTCTGGCGGGATCAGCCGGAGTTGCCGGGACCGGAAATGCCGGACGAGCATGAGAACGGTTTGGATACGACACAGGATCATAATACAAGTCTCATAATACCCCAGAAGAGTAAGAAGAAGGAAGCGGATCCTATTAAGCCTGTTGTGAGTATTACTTACATGAGCGTGACTATTTGTTTCGTTGGGGTGCGTTTCTGCAGAGTCGACGTTTTGACTGTTTACATAAAATTTAAATGCGTTACTTCATTTGATGGCCACTTCTGGCGCAGTATAGCTTTACTCTAAGTAGTTTTAATTTAATTTATTAATCCTGAGTTCAACATACAAATTATATATTATCATGTTTTTACAAATTTTTATATACATTATAAAATAATGTTTATCATAATATTATACATATTTCAGCCAATAAAGGCGTCACCCGGAGGCCTTAGGAATCCATTCAAGAAACAAGCAGCAGCCAAGACTACCGCTAGCCCACTGAGTTTGACAGAAAGAACTTTAGTAGAAGTACACTCAGAAAATACCACAGAAAACGACGATGTAAGTGAATGTTATCTTTTTACTAATAAGTAATATAATAAGTAATAACTAATAACATACAAAGTATAGCGATGTTTGTTGCTCATTTACGCTAAAACTACGGAAAATAAAATTTGGTATGGTAGAAGTTTTGGTCAATATCCAATTTAACACTTTGGCTAACTTTCTAATAACAACGCTGGCCTTCTTTCCAATTTTCTTTGATTTTTTTTAAACTTTGCAGCCATTAAAACCAAACGCCGGGGAGACGTTCATGGATTGGTTTGCACGAAACAAAAGTATATTGGAACAGCAGAACCCGGGACTCACACCGTCTGAGCTCACTCGTCAAAGCGTGAGGACCTTCAAGAGTATACAGACAAGTAACACCGACAACTCACAGAAACGGAAGTTGGAGGAGGACATATCTGACACCCCGGTTACTAGCGCTCCCAAACAATCAAAGCTCAGTGCGTTTGCGTTCTCAAAAAGCTAGAGGCAGGAATATAGAAGAAAAAAAAATAATTAAAAATGTTGGACTAAAAGACATTTGATGAAGTTGGGAACATATTGGGAACAAATAAAATGAAATGGAAAAGTAATTAACAAGTATCAATGTCATACATTTTATAGTTTTCGTACTTTGTGTAAATCCCAGGTATATTTTTGTAAAGTACTTTATTAAATTCAAAAATGGTTTCATTTCATATAGACGATTTAAAGTTGTTCCCTTCGCGTATAACGCATTTGTTGAATAACTATTTAAGCCTCTGACTGAAATATCATGTGTTTAAAAACAGGTAAGCTACAAGTATTTAATAGAAATGTATATTTAAATGTCTGACTGGTTTAAAATAAAGTAAGTTATAAATATACAAATGTATTTTTAATTTATATCCATATCCTAATTAACTAACTCTGCCTCATCGGGCGCAGGGAATATTCCTTCTTTGATCATCTTCTGCCATTCAGTTCCATGTGGATAAGAGAACTTTTCAAGCACTCCAGGCAAAAACTGGGTGCTGTAGCCGGGTTTCTGTAATAACAAAATATTGTTAGTATAGTTGGGTCAAACATTTAGGTGAGTGACTTAATTTATCTTCGAAATTTTCATCGCGAAAAAAAAATCTTTTTTTTTTGCGATTCGATGATTTGACGGGTCTGTAGCAACTAGCAAAATAGCTTTCTTGTGTTTAGTTTCGCGCGGGGACCGTACATTTTCCTAGAGCAAAAATTTCCTGTCCTTTCCCGGGACTCAAAGTATCTCCATACCAAATCGGCAAAATCGGTTCAGCGGTTTGGGCGTGAAGAGGTAAGAGACAGACAGACAAACTTTCGCATTTATATTAGTATTAATTAGTTAATATTCTTATTACTCGAGTCTCGATTTTTTTTATTAAATAAGGGGGCAAACGAGCAAACGGGTCACCTGATGGTAAGCAACTACCGTCGCCCATGGACACTCGCAACATCAGAAGAGCTGCAGGTGCGTTGATGGCCTTTTAAGAGGGAATACGCTCTTATCTTGAAGGTTTGCAGGTCGTATAGGTCCGGAAATACTGCTGGTGACAGTTCGTTCCAGAGTTTTACAGTGCGCGGCAGAAAGTTACGCGAAAAACGCACTGTGGAAGACTGCCACTCATCAAGGTGATGAGGATGGTATGTTTTTCGCGTGGGACGATGGCGAAAAGTTGCAGGTGGTATGATTCCGAACAACTTCTCAGAGCACTCCCCGTGATACAACCGATAGAGGATGCAGAGTGAAGCTACATGAAGATGATCAGCATACTTTCAATTAAAAATTAGTTCGAAGTTCATATTTCTAAAACATGTTGCATAAGCGATACAAAATTTAAATATGTAATCGTAATGCATACAGTATCGCTATTGTGCATCACGTTGCGTCTCATATCAGTTGCGTCAAACTTACCATCGGCGCCATATACCGCGCATTATTCACAACGCACGGATCAGTGAAATGCTCATGTTGCTGGTCGACGTACTCGATCAGTCGGTCGTCCATGGTCGCGGACAGCGCGGCGTAGTCCCAGTACTGGAGATGCTGCACCATCTCGCATAGACCCACACCGCCCGCGTGCGGACATACTTTCACTGGAATTGTTTTTTGAAAGATTTATTTGAATTGAATATTGAAACATCACTTACAGCTGATAAACACCTACAAAACAGTTGAATATAGTTTGTCTGTGATGAAGTGGATAGAATGTTGTGATGTTGTATCTAATATCACAACGTTTGCAAAGTTTTAAGAGTCTGACAGATTCGCAAAGATCAATCTTATCGCAATAACTAGTGCGTTAGTTATGAAGATCGTGAAAAAGAAAATTATTATGCTTAGTCTAGTCACGATTTAGTGTGCATTTAGTCTGATTCACAAGTGCCATTTTCCTCAAAACCTGATCTCATGCACCGAAAATTATTATTTTGGTTTCATGCGATTCGAAAAAGCTTTTAGAACATTCTATCAAAATTCCAAGAGGGGCCGAAAAAAAAAATGCAAAAGTTATAAACAATTAAGTAAACATAAAAAGAAGGGTTTGGTTCTTTTATTATTTCGAAAACTATTTGAGATAATCAAAATTTGAAAATAGATCCATAAAGAGCAGGAAATTTCCTAAAAAAATCCTAGATCCTGGAACCTTATCAACAATCCCTATAACTTTAATAATTAATTGAGCGGCGAAAGTAACGGTAAAAACGCGTAGTTCAGGTTTTGCGTGAATTGCCACAATCTGCCACGTGAATTAAAAAATACATTTTAACTGATTAAATATTAATAAAATGAAATAAAAAAACTTTGGGTACTAAGTGGACATATCAATAAACAATAATCCGTCAACAAAAATAAATTATCACAATTTGTTTAATTGTTATGTTTTTCTTAATTTGTTAATATTTAATGTTAACATAAAAACGCTGATTATTTCAAAACAAGAAATCTAGAAATTTTTATTATTCTTTTAAACTAATCTTAAAAGGGCATATAAGAGATATACGTTGAAAAAATTCAACAATTTTGATTTTTCACTTTTTTATGAACAATCCAAGGTATTCATAAATTTTTCATGTAAATAAAGTAATTAGGGTTTTTTCATCAATAAAAACTATCATATAAATTTTATTACTTATAAATAAAAAAATATATATTGTTATCTGGCTTCTAACAATAACAAGACAAAATAGTTACAATAATTGGATGTAAAAATACCGTAATTGCTTTATTTACATGACTAATTTTGGAATGCCTTTGAATGTTAATAAAAAAGTGAAAAATAAAAAAAATTGAATTTTTTCAACGGGGATCTCTTATAATGCCTTTTAAGATTAGCTCAAAAGAATAATAAAAAAAATCTGGATTTCTTGTTTTGAAATAATCAGCGTTTTACGTTAACATTAAAATGGAGACTATTAACAAATTAAGAAAAGCATAATAATTAAACAAATTGTGATAATTTATTTTTGCTAACGGATTATTATTTATTGATATGTCTACTTAGTACCCAATTTTTTTATTCCTTAATTTTAATATTTAACCACTTAAAATATTTTTTTAAATCACGTAGCAGATTGCGGCAAATCACGCGAAACCCGAACCACGCGTTTTTATCGTTACTTTCGCCGCTCAATTAAAGCTATAAGGATTATTGATAAGGTTCCAGGATCTAGGATTTTTTTTAGGAAATTTCCTGCTCTTTAAGGATATATTTTTAAATTTTGATTATAGTTTTGAAACATAAAAAAAACCAAACCCTTCCTTTACATTTACTTATTCCCTCTTGGAATTTTGATAAAATGTTCTAGATGGTATTCCGAATCGAATAAGACCAAAATCATAATTTTCGGTGCATGAGATCAGGTTTTGACGAAAATGGCACTTCTTAACTAGAGTACATTTGGGTACAATTTCTGTTATGCGATCCTGTGTTGATCAAAAATCAAGATCATTGTTCGATTTGTTCGATCATCGGTGTTCGATTTTTAATTCTTGATAATGTGATAGAAGTCTTGATAGGATAAATAGTGAGCGGGGCGGGTACGCGTTGAAGTTGAACGCTATTTGAACCTTTATAGTTGAAGACAACTAAATTCAAATGTATGGAAAATTTGGCAAAATTAAAGTACAATAGTACGGAAGCCCTAGAACAAATTTTTTTGTGATTACTAACAACCTAATTTTTTGTGAGTTGCTACATTTTGATAAGACAAACAATATTTTTATTTTCGGAAAATCTCGAAAGTGGTAGCTAACAGAGATAGAAAGGATTTCATACTTTGACTTGATGGTCCTAAAATATGGATTGTTTTATTTCTAGGACAAGGGTACTATTAAATTAAATAACTATTAACCTACAAATATACAAAAAATCTGCTGGTTAGAGTTCCGTTATAGGGTACAGTAGTCGATCAAGTTTTGTTGATTAGGTACAGAACCATAAAACGGAATCCTAACCAGCAGATTTTTTGTAATATTTGTAGGTTAATAGTTATATTATTTAAAAGTAACCTTGTCCGACAAATAAAACAATCCATATTTTAAGACCATCAAGTCAAAGTATGAAATCCTTTCTATCTTTTTTTTTTTTTTTTTTTTTTTTTTCGAAAGGGTCTAAGCTACTGGTCTGGTTAAGGTAGTTTAATCGTGGCTATAACTAGTCTGTTGCTAGTTGGTTTGGAGATAAACAATGAGGGGGCCTGGCCCCCTCCCCTAAAGTCACACGTGTGACATTCTAATCGGGCAATATTGGGGAGAGCTACGAAAATAAGCTATTTTCATCTGACGTGGGGACACGGATCCCCCCTGCTCTTAAGGGGTCCGACCCCTTACTCTCTGACGAGTGAGGCTGCTCGCGCGCGGTAGCACAAACTAGCTGCGTACGAGTTATCGCGGTAGATGAGCTCAAGTTATTAATGTTATTGCATAAAAGAGGGCCGTCCCTCTCCCCTTCCGAGTCCGGTTGGGGTGACATACGCGTGTATGTTCTAATGTCAAAGTAATTGGTAGAGCTCTCTACGACAATGTCGCGGTCGCGGTCATGATTTAGGTGTGTTCCTATGCTATCCGCATGCGAACTCGAACCCGGGATCGAGCTCGGCACCGGATTTCGGTCGGTCTGTCTGTTTGTCGTTCGGGTCGTGTTAAGTCCTCGGGGAAGGCGCCGGCGTCGTCCCCGGTGCAGTACTAACCACGCGGGTGAGTGTGATTTGTGTTTGCGTAACTGTACACAGTACGTTACGTATTCTGTGATGGGATCTACAGGGTCGGCTAAGATATGCTTAGGCCGCCTCGAGGGGGTATCGGAATGTCGGTGCGTCATGTTCGTAGTCCACAGCCTTACGAATGAGCGGATTGGGATGTACTTTTCCTTTCTCAAAGAATCTCTCCGAGAGTTCTTTGATATAGGCTTTGATAGTGATAAGCTCGCAGTCTCTATGCAAGTCGATGTTTCGCATGTAACGGGGGGCACCTGTTGCCATGCGCAAAAAACGGTTTTGAACTCGTTGCAATTGGTTCATCTGATTGTCACTTATGTGTGCGAAAGAGACGCACGCATAAGTGAGTATCGTTCTTATACATGTTTTGTATAAGGTGAGCTTATGTCTTAAGGACATTTTGCTACTCGCGTTGAGTAAAGGATATAATTTGTATAATACAAATTTCGCTTTACGTACGGTATTCGATATATGGTTCGTGAATGACATCGACTTGTTTAGTACTACTCCTAAGTATTTGACAGCCGTGACTTCGGGAATTAATTTTCCGTGCAGACTAATAGGTTGCATTTTCTTACGTTTTAGTCCGTTAAATAATATAGCGTGACTTTTGTCGGGGTTTAGTTCGATTCTCCATTTTGCGAACCATTTACCGAGTTCGGTAACTGCTTCTTGGAGTTTTTTGGACGCGAAAGCTATTTGGCGATGAGCAAAGAACAGGGCCGTGTCGTCTGCGAATAGCGCTTTTTGTACTCGAGGGTGGGTGGGCAAATCGGACGTGTAGAGATTGTAGAGGGTCGGGGAGAGAACCGAGCCCTGCGGTACTCCAGCCTCTAGATCTCTAAGTGAAGACAGAATGCCTTCGACTCTGAAACGAAATTTACGGTTTTTGAGGTAGTTACTTATTATTATAACAAGACTATCGGGAATGCCGAGTTTAAAAAGTTTATAAATTAGCCCATTGTGCCAAATTTTGTCGAATGCTTTTGCGACATCAAAGAAAACAGCGCAAGTCGGTCTCCTATTGTTCTTTTGTTCTAATATGTACTCCGTTAGGCGGTGTACCTGAGCGGGACAGCTGTGGAATTCGCGGAATGCGAATTGTTCGTCAGGTAAGAGTTTTTTATCAACTATGACGTCTTTTAGGCGTCTTAGTATAACTCTTTCGTAAATTTTACCGAGGCAACTAATTAAGCTAATTGGTCTGTAACTACTTGGTTCCGTCCGGAGTTTACCCGGTTTGTGGATACCTATTATTATAGCTACTTTCCATATATCTGGGAATGAACATCCTAGTAAAAGGGCGTTAAAGATGTTAACGAGCAATTCAATTATAGTGGCAGGTAGTAATTTAAGGGTTTTATTTGAGATACCGTCCAGGCCTGGGGCCTTTCTGGAATTCAAATCTTTAATAATATCTTTGATTTCCTCCATATCCACCGGCCTGAGAGGCTCTGATGGTGGGGCCATGAGTCGGCTTTCTACCTCGGTATTGACTAGATTATCATGATCAGGGTCGGTCGGGAGAGTACTAGGTCGGCACTGATTTTCTATGGTGTCGGCCAAGCATTCGGCTTTGTCGATATCCTCCAGTGCAGGAGGACGATTTGGTCTGTTTAGTGGAGGCATGTCGCTCTCCGTATCTTTTTTGAGGGACTTCGCGAGCGGCCAGTAGGCCGTGTGAGACGGTTCGAGTTCGCTAAGAAGTCGATCCCACCTCTCGGCTTTGTGTTGTTTGATTTTATATTTAACTTCCCTCTCGTAGTGACGGAGGGCCCTTCTCCAGTCTTCCGATGGGTAGCGATCGTATGTGCGTTTAGCCGCGTTACGGAGTCTGATGGACTCTTTTATATCATCTGGGAGAGGCCAGCGATTCTCATGAATCGTTGGCATTTCCCTAGAAGATTTTTCGATGTTCTCTACCAGATGATCAGTCAAGTGGAGAGAGGCCTCAAGCGCCACTTTAGAGTTTTCGATGAAATCGGGAATGAGATCGAGGTGACTCGATTGAAGGTTTTCTAGGTTATCTGCTAGTAATTTATAATCAATTATCTTTTTAGTACTAGCAGCGAGTTGGTTAGAATTGCCAAGCGCAATTTTAACTGGTCTGTGGTCCGAGTTAAGCTCGTGGATTGTTTCCAAAGAGATGTTGAGGTTAATGTTTTTAACTAACGCAATATCAATAACACTAGGGTTATGAATAAGGTTGTTACTACGGCTAGCAGTGTCGTAGCGAGTGGGGTCGTTAGGGGCTAAAATTGCAAAATTTAAGGAGTCGCTTAAGACGGATAATCTAATGCCATTCGTATTAGATATGACATTATGACATTTTCGGAAAATCTCGAAAGTGGTAGCTAACAGAGATAGAAAGGATTTCATACTTTGACTTGATGGTCCTAAAATATGGATTGTTTTATTTCTAGGACAAGGGTACTATTAAATTAAATAACTATTAACCTACAAATATACAAAAAATCTGCTGGTTAGAGTTCCGTTATAGGGTACAGTAGTCGATCAAGTTTTGTTGATTAGGTACAGAACCATAAAACGGAATCCTAACCAGCAGATTTTTTGTAATATTTGTAGGTTAATAGTTATATTATTTAAAAGTAACCTTGTCCGACAAATAAAACAATCCATATTTTAAGACCATCAAGTCAAAGTATGAAATCCTTTCTATCTCTGTTAGCTACCACTTTCGAGATTTTTCGAAAATAAAAATGTTGTTTGTCTTATCAAAATGCAGCTACTCACAAAAAATTAGCTTGTTAGTAATCACAAAAAAATTTGTTCTAGGGCTCCCTACAACTCTCACTACAACTTTTATCTATCAGGATATGTAGGTTATAGAGTAAAGTTAATTTTTTTTTCTTTTGGCGGTAAATTGTGGAATTATTGAAAAAACTAAACGATTAGCAAAAAATATTAATAAATTATTAAAAACACTCGTTTTTGATGACTGATTGCGCCGAAACTATAAGTAATATCGCTTTTGTTTATATGAGAGGCTTGTAGTAAATTTATCAAGGTTTATTTCGTTCATACATACTTTTTATGTATCGAATACGGTTTCTTATTTCTGTGGAAAATACCACGTTTCGGGACATATTCGAGGGCGCGGGGGGGTGACGTACACCCCGGAGAGGGGGGGAGAGTAGAAAAAATTTAACTTTACACTATAACCTACATATCCTGGTAGATAAAAGTCGTACTTTAATTTGTGCTGAATGAATTTGCATCGCAATATCCTTTTTTATTATCAGTTTTGTTGCAGATATTTGCGATGCGATGGTTTTGTGTGGGAGCCCTTACCTGTCGTAAGAGGAAACATAATATTGCTCTTACCTTTAAGTTTCTCAGCCATGAGATAAACCGATAAAATCTCGTTGACGCCGCCGATGCGCGCGGAGTCTATCTGGCAGTACTGCATGCCGCCGCTCTGCAGGAACTGCTTGAACATCACGCGGTTCGCGCACATCTCGCCCGTCGCCACGCCGATACCGTATGGTCTGGAAATGTTACATTTGACTTAACAAATAAAGGTGAAACCGCTCTAAGCGGGCCCGTAACAATCAAATTTATTGTGTAATATCATGTATTGTGCAATATTATTGACCGTCTAGGTTAATATTGAACCTTTCAATGTTATTGTTAAATAAGTTGTTCAATAATATTGTTCGATGATATTGCACAATAAATTGATCGTCTAGGGGCCCACTAAGCCACACTACGCTGCAGCCAAAGCGACGCGACACGTCACGGCCAAATATTCGTTGTATGAAATCGTATATGCTAGCCGCACTACGCGACAGTGGCGCTACGTTACACAAAATGCATGACTATGGAACGTGAACGGAGTGTGATAGTCTCGTTTTAATTATTATTACGTGCTTTCTGCACATTGCACAAAACATTTTGATCACGGTGCTCATCAATCTTAGTTTTTTTAATTGAAATAAATCTGACGATGTAAAACACTTTCGAACCATTGAAGCAATCTAAGATCTATATAAGTTATAACTCACTCAAGTGCCTTCGCAATAGTAGCGTGCCCGAGCACATCGTCCGGTGAAGTGGGCTCCTCTATCCACATGGGCCGAAGCGGCGCCAGAGCTTTCATCCACTCTATAGCCTCGTTCACGCTCCAAGCTTGGTTCGCGTCCACCATCTGGAAAACAGGAGTTTTATCATTTTTGCAGCTAAAGTCGTGTAAGGTTTATTAATGTAACATAGGGTAGCCTTAATTTAATATCATCTTTTGTTTAAAAATTAATGTGTCATCACTCATCAGCTGTGTGATAACTATTAACTAGTACAAGTTTATTGTCCTTAGGGCCGATTTTACAATCCTGAGATAAAAGGTCGGATAGTTAACTGAAGAATAAAGTTATTCGGTGGTTTAACCGTCGAATAAGTCATAGTCAATTTTTCAAATGTCATTTATTCCATAGGTAACTATCTGACCGAATTTTTGAAGTCTGGCAAATCGCATTTTACACAGTTGAAACAAATGTATTGAATACTCTATTGTTGGAGCAAGACGGACTCAGTCTCATTGTTTTTAGGCACTGACCTCTATATTACACTGGACTGGCTATGCCGTACAAAATGACAGCTATTTCTTGTGCCGATTTGAAGCGCCGCGGTGAGTGTACTGTGAACTAATTACATAGAAAATTGCAACCGCCATTTGCAAAATATTAGTTCCAAGTACACTCACCACTGCTTTCACATAGCAATCAGGGCCAATATGGCGATTTTCAATTAATAGGAACATTTTATTGATAGCGATCGCCTGTCCAGTGTATTATAGATGTCAGTGTTTTTAGGTTATTTTGTCTGTTTCGTTCGGATGCCTGTGCACATTTATTGCTTAACTATTGTGATTGAAAATAAAAAGACAGATGCTGTGAGGAACAAAGACTTTTTGAACCGCACCAACTGTATTAGGTACCTGATAGGATACCTATCTATTTGTTGACTTTGCTTAATTTTGCGTGTTTAATTTTAAATTCTATAACAGAGAGAAAATGTAGCACAGATTCTTTTAAAAGTCTGAATCGGCGTTGAAAATCTTTTAGATCCCACATGTTGCAATGATCAGGCCTCGATCTGATGATTATTTCTTTTCTTTCCAAAAGATTCATTCGATTCATATATTCGTTTATTATGGCCTCTTCTTCAATTGCCAGATCATCAATTTCATCGAAAACATCCTTAGTTATTAAATAAACGTAAATTACAACCTCAAGCCAAATACCAGTTACCAATGTCAACGTAAACTATCTGTCTAATAGCGGTTATTTGGCGGTTCACGCGACGGATAGTTTTATAACTCAGTTAACGGGGTTATTCGCCGGTTAAGTCCTATCTGACGATTGAAAAATTCAATATCTTGCTATCTGTCGAATAAATACTATCTGTCTGTTTATCTGAGGATTGAAAAATCGGCCCTTAGATAATTTTTTAGTTTATATTTTTATCCTTTATAATTTTTTTGATTTTTTAAAATGAAATAAGGGGGCAAAGGAGCAAACGGGTCACCTGATGGAAAGCAACTTCCGTCGCCCATGGATACTCGCAGTATCAGAAGAGCTGCAAGTGCGTTGCCGACCTTTTAAGAGGGAATAGAGTAATAGGGGAGGGTAGGGATGGGATGGAAAGGGAATAGGCGAGGGTAGGGAAGGGAATAGGGTAGGGGATTGGGCCTCCGGTAAACTCACTCACTCGGCGAAACACAGCGCAAGCGCTGTTTCACGCCGGTTTTCTCTGGGAACGTGGTATTTCTCCGGTCGAGCCGGCCCATTCGTGCCGAAGCGTGGCTCTCCCACGTTATATTTCTTCAAATATATACATACATGCAGAACAATCATCAATTTTATTCTTCTGAAGTGTGCAAAATACTTAATGATTGTTCTGCATGTACCTATGCTTCTATTTGATTTTGCGGAAAAATGCTGTAGGTAGTGATTTTTGTGCCACAACTATAAATACTTAAAACTATGGTCTTTTATGCGTCTACTAGTTTATGCGTCTTTAAACGATATTGTCATTTATACTAATGACGAAATCGTTTAAGATGTGGTCAAAATCATAACCCTTCTTTTTGCTTCGCCGTAGTCGGGTAGAAAGTGGAAGTACATAGTTACCAAGTATTTATCATCTCCAATACATCTTCTCACGGCGCTGCACCGTCTGTAGTCGTCCTCCAAGTTCAGTCCGACCTTCACCTTGAAGTGTGTGAAGCCCAGACTGAGGTACTTCTTGCACAGTTGGTCTACTAGTTCGTCGCTGTAGCCCAACCAACCTAGAATAATAATAAATAATAATAAAATAAAAAAATAAAAATATTATAAGTATCTAAGGAACTTAGTTGAGCATTTACCTACTAGAGATTACCCGCCTCTTGAGCGCAAGAGAAAATAACAATGGAAAAGTACATTTTACATTTTCCCGGCATAAGACTGCGTTTCCACCAGTGATGTGTTGCGAGGAATGTGTTTTTGAGAACCAATAGGATCGCTTCATTGACGTGACCTCGCTCAGCGCAGCGATTCTATTGGATCTTAAAGACACATTCCTTGCAACACATCTCTGGTGGAAACGCAGCCTTAGAAGTGGCGGGACAAGACATAAATTTTATGTGGGCAAGATACACTTGCGTGCAAAAAAATCGACCCACCCGCATTTCTGTTCAAGTCGCTATATCTTAAAAAAATATAGTTATTTATCATTTCTTTTTATTAATAATGTGAGTTAATATGACTGTGTGTGTACGTTTACTCTACATTTTCTAAAACCAACATGCTTGACTACAAAGGACACAAATCACTAAGCACACCCCTATCACTCAGTTTTTTAATCGTTAACTGAACGGTTTTGTTCTGTTGGAAAAATCGGTCAAATCTTATTGTTTCTGTTTTTTCTTGTTTTTATTAATTTATTGTTCATTTAACTTCATTTTAAACGTAATTTCTTTGTGGCAAAATGGATATTAGGTACTCCAAAGCCTCGTAAGTAGGGGCTTTGCTAAGAGCTGAATTTGGCCAACGAGTTGTGGCTCGAAGTCTTAATTTCAGTTGAACTTCGGTTACAAAAGTATACCGAAGTATTCTAGAGACTCTAAACTTTACCATACAACCCTGTTCAGGAAGACATTGGGCTACATTTGAACGTGATGACCGTTTTAAGGTGTCAACGTCCTTGCGGAATCAACATCTCATTGCAGTTCAAGTGCAACGACGACCAAGAGAAGTCTGATGACTTACAGTAATTGAGTATAGTGTTGGGTAGGACATGAATTTTATACGAGGATGTAAGAGGTGCCACTTTTTCGTACTGAGCCGGTACAGTGTCCCACTTCAAAAGAGGCGAGGCCGCGAGGCGTTTGAGGCGTAGCAGTCATAGAGAAATATAATACACGGGGCAGCGTTTTACGTGCCGCGACATGTGAGACTTCTTGAGGCGTGAATAATTTATATTTATCTATTTTTCCCCTAAAAAAATATAAATATACATTAATTATTAAGAAATAATTTAACTTTTAATAAAAATATTTTGAAACATATTTAAATATTACAGTAAACTGTATATTATTTCTTGGTCTCAATTTTTTAGGGGTATTTTCAGGGATTTTTTGACTCTTTGAGACCACCGCGACAATAATTTTGAAGCGGTACATGTTATAATGCTGAGCCGCTCTTACATTTACCGTCTTGTCCCGGACAATTGTAATGCCTCTTGTAAGTCCTACCCAACACTAATTGAGTAGACTGTACGACGGACACTTGCAGGCAGCTGTTTGACTTCACAAAAACTCGCTAACGGTCCAAAATTAGCCCCAGCACACCGCCAAGCGCAGCTTAGTTTCGCACTTTCTCATGTTGATTTTTCAACGGAGCAATGGCGGGTCGTGCTCTTTTCTGATGAAAGCCAAATCAGTCTTTATGGTAACAATGACCGCAGGAAAGCATACCGTAGCAAGGATAATTATTTGCGCAGGCGTGCATTGACGAAAGGGTTCCATTTGGTAGGAGTTCGGGGACTGTATGGGGCGAGATTTCTTTTCATGCAAAAACCAATCTTGAGTTCGTAACCGGTCCGCGCCTTGGCACTTTGAGTACTTATCGCTACATTCAGGGCGTGCTGGGACAACATGCGATGCCATGCGCTCGTTTTGTTGGTGAAGGTTTCATATTGATGTAGAAGCACGTTGCTGTGATAGTTCGTCAATATCTCTTCGACTTCGCAATTTCGGGTTTGGACTGGCCAGCAAGGAGCAGTAACCCTAATCCTATTGAGCACCCATGGGAAGAACTCAAAAGGAGGGTGGCCCTTACTCTTGCCGCAGATACCCTTCAGGACCTGCGGGTGGCTGTACAAGAAGATCGTAATGGTATCGCTCAGGAGTTCATCATAACTTTGATAAGGTCAAAGGAAAAATCGAACGGAAACCTCAATTAGGGTAATGGGTACTACGAGCTATTGAGATCAATTTGTTGGTGTTTTTTACAAGAAAGATGTCATTAATAGCCTACAGAAATGTTATGCCAAACTGACTGGTTTTTGTTTTAAGGCTATAGAATTAGTAAACAATTTACATTTACAACAACTAAAGCATTAATGAAATCCTTATTGTACTACCTTTCAAAGGATGTTAACATTTATTTAATACTAATTATATTTCTTGATTTATTACCGTTTGAATCATAAGGTAAGAGGTGGGTCGATTTTTTTGCACGCAAGATTATATCTTGCGAGGCCCCCTAAAATATATTAAGCGAGGCCTCCTGATAGATGACGCTAAAGAACGAATTTGTTGAGAGAAATAATTTTATGATACTTAAAGTTTTATTTATAAAACTTTTTATTTATGAATATTTGAGTATCACAACTCTTAAAACCTTAAACCTCGTGGTCCAAGGTGCGCGAGGCCCCTTAGACCGCGAGGCCGTGGGCGGTCGCCCACACCGCCCACGCCTAGCACCGCCTCTGCTTAGAAGCCTTTTTACAGTGGTTTACTGTATATTGTATGTATAACCCTCATAACCAAACGGTCCAGTATAGTTTCAATAATAATACTTAATAATTGTTAAAAAAAATCCTGTGTTTATATTACTAGCAAAATAATATTCCTTATAGACCTTCAATATGAATGGATGAGGTCTGTGTTTCATAGGTGTTCAAGAAAGCCTTTGTTTCCAGACATGTACGTGAAAATATCATAAACTAGATGACTCCCGCAACTCCGTTGCGCCAATATCCGCTTATCGCGCGGAAACTGTAGATTTTTCCGGTATAAAAATGCCCTATGTCCCTTCCCGGGACTCAAAGTATCTCCATACCAAATTTCAGTTAATTCGGTTCAGCGGTTTATGCGTGAAGAGATGACAGACACACTTTTGCATTTATAATATTAGTATGGATTAACGAATATCTTACCAACTTGCGTTGTATAGGCAGGGTAGCCTTTGTCCAGTAACGTCTTAATTCTTTGCTCTTTCCCTGACCTCTTATCTCTGAGCATCTGTATAGCTTCTTCTTTGGTTATCACATCGGTGATGTAACGAAAGTCTATGGTCGACACCAACTCCTGATAAACAAGGTTTTGTAAATAATATTATCGCCAGTATGATAATATGACCTTAGTGTTGTTTTTGTAAAGATGTTTTGAAAATGTGAGAATATGTGATATCGAATTCAAGAGTTTAAATAGAACGCCATGCATCTGTGTAAATCATATGTTAAAGATTTTGTACATTGCCTACTTTGTAGGTACTATGGTATATTTATAACAGTAACCAACAAAGTACGCAGTGTATATCACGTAATCTTATAACATATAAGATTACTTGCTAAGTTATACTTGTGTAGCAATCTTCTTTCATCTTTGAATTGTGATAAGAATAAAATGTAATCTTACTTCAGGCTCCATGTCAGCGAGAAGTCTCCACAGCGGCTTGTTCTCCAGCCGCGCCCACAGATCCCACAGAGAATTCAAAATGGCCGCCACCGCCAAATGAGCTACACCTTTTTCGGGGCCGATCTGCAAAGTATCCAAATGTTACTTGATAAAAGAGTCGTAGGCAGTAGTAGAACTTTGAGTCTTTGAACAATATTGATCATTGGAACTCTCTAATTATTATTTTTTAACAAAAATTTAAAACCGACTTCCAAGATAAAAACAAAAGTAATACTTATTCTTAATCTAAAGAGAATCAAATAATTCTTATTCCTTATTATAGTGGCGTCTTCAGACTTCGCCTAAACCTCAACTATTTCTGTATTCAATCTTCGTACTTTTGAAGTCGGTACCAGCCCGGAAAAGTTCTGAGATCCTTGACATAGCAATTACGCTAAGGTAAGCTGGTACCGACTTCAAAAGCATGAAGATTGAGTACAGAAATAGTTGAGGTTTAGGCGAAGTCTGAAGACGTCACTATAATAAGGAATAAGAATTATTTGATTCTTTTTAGATTAGCTAGTAATAACTAGCGGTCGCCTGCGGCTCTGCCCGCGTGGATGTCGGTTACGGCTGCAAAAAGCCTAACAAGGAAAGACTCGGTCAGCAAAATGATTCCCAGGTCAATTCACAGACTCCGACACTGACATCGACGACGCGGACGCAGTCATTATCCCAAGGGTGTATAACAGTGCACACTGCACAGATTGTCTTCCCGCAAGCGCATCCCGCTTGGTGGCGCCCACTATCGTAATATTTTAATTTCGCCATAATTTCAAAACCAAACGTCCAATTTTAATTATTCAAAGGCCAAATGTTATCTACATAAACTGTACTTAGTGATGAAATAATTTATTTTGATAAAGATAAATGGCATGAGTAAAATAAACGCGTTTAATAGTTGTCCAAAAAAATTCAAGATTTAAAAAAAAATGGTTATTGTGCCTCACTCGACATAGTGTGTCGCGGACTTTTTTGTAGATATATTTTATAAGATCTACAATACTTAGAAGATTTTGTGGTTCTATCTTTTATAGTTTCGGCAGCGTACGCAAAATAAGTAAATTTTCTGGTTGATTTTTTCACCTGGCGTCCGAAAAACCCGAATATCTTACGAAACCCTATTTTTTCCAAAATACAATTTAGCCTATGTTCAGCACAAATAATGTAGGATTTGCTTGGAGTAGTTTAAATAAAGCCAAAATCCTCAAACTTGTATCTATAAGGATTCAAAAGTTCTGTTGGGTACCTTCAGAACCAGGGTATATCCTGGTGCAAAATCTTACTTTTTGGTAGTATATGCCTGAAATACTTCAGAAAAAATCGAAATCACCATATGTTCCCATATAAATTTCAAGGAGTCCCCTCGATTCCTCATGGATCCCATCATCAGATCACCACTTTTGCGAACCAATACCAATCTCGGATTCGACCCTGTACAACAACAAAAGAATCATGGAAATCGGTCCATAAACGGCGAAGTTATGGTTGAACATACAAAAAAAATATATATAAACAGACGAACGTATAACCTCCTCCTTTTTGGAAGTCGGCTAAAAAAGTGTAGATGTCTAAATTCTAGGTGTGTGTCAGCAGACTATTATCCACATATTTTCAATAGTTCAGATATGTAAGCAACACCTAAAAATGGATAAGATGAGATTATAAGACCATAATAACTCTTATCGTCATATCGAAAACTTCTTCCGAAGATTATGCTCCAAACATTAGAACCTTGAATAGCCCCAGTAGTATCTTACCCATCTCATCTGCGAGTCGTTAGTGATTTGGCGCCAAAAAGTTGCGAAGTCAGCAAAGATGTCCGCCGCATTTCGGCCCACGATGAACCTTTTCATGGCTCGCACCGTGAGGACGATAATCTCGGTCCCCCGGCCGCATGTGAACGTCAGACCGAAGCCCTGTTTCCCGCTCTCTGTGGTCGTCGTGACGTAAGCACACGAGTAGTTCGGATCTGTGTGCTGAAAAAATTATATTTCCGTAAGACTAAGGGCGCCAGCCATTATTTGGGTGGGTTACAAATTGTATGCGCCCATAATTATAAGAGCGAAGCCGTACATACTACATAGTATTCATTGTGTTAGACTCTGAGGTTGAACAGAAGAGCTATGGCTTCTCTCTGACAGATAGGAGCCAGTGGCTCAACATGCAATGATCAACATAACTATGTGCATGTTCCTTGTGGCCACATAATAAAAATTTTGATTTAAACATGGAACTAGGTAGTTCATTTTCCTTAAAATCGTTAAGTTATACAAAAAATGTCAAGTTCGGTAAACATTTAATAATCTCATAGTATTTCCTTAACTACTTAGTAACCTATATTATGTATACCTATGAAAATAATGTATGTCATAAATAACTTACCAACGCATCAGATCCGTGGCCTCCCAAAGAAGTGGGAAACCGTACATCTTTGACATCAACTTGTACAATTTTCAGACCATTCTTGTTAAGAGGCATCGTACGTCGTCTTCGCTCTGCGACACTCACCGAACTGATAAAACTATCTCACTGTTTTCAACTTGCTAAACTTGTTATCTTATGTAATTAACTTTTGTGTATTCTAAGATAATTAAGAAGCTATGTTGAGTGAATAACAATAATATTGTAAGTTATTATGAATGTACGAGTCAATAGATCCTCATGGGTCGCAGTGACGTCAGGGCTGCCTGCCTTCTTTAAAAAAAATGAATGTATTTAGCGTATTAAACTATGATGTTGAGTTTTGTTTGTAAATATAAATTCTTATTTAGTTATTGAATAAAAATAAATGTAATAGTCTCAATATTTATTGTGGTAAAATTTAATACTAAAAATATTAAGTATATTAAAATTGCACAAAAATGTTTCCAAAATTTCTTACATGACTAGATAGTAAATGAATAAAAAATACCAAATTTTTTTGCCCCTCCTTTTGTGATTTATAATGATTTTAGTATATTTATAATATAGACGTACTTCAATAATTGTACTTAGAGATCAACTACGATAACTTAGCGCGCCCCTCCAAATTACTGTTTCAATGTGTGTAGTCACATCCTAATGAAAGATTTTGTATGTAGTAAGTATTCAACCAATCACAGTACACGTAATATTTCAGTTAATGTCACTTATTACCAAGATTGGTCAACTAATCATAACCTAGCCTACCGCGCAAGACAACGTACTTCCAATGTTTTGACAACGCACTTCAAACGTTTTGAATTTTGGAGGGGCACGCCATATTATCGTAGTTGATCTCTACTAGCAGCTTATATATTATCATAATAAAACTTTTGTTATTAAAAATTAAGTTTTTAGTAGTAGCAACTTTTGGGCAAAATCTTTTATGTCGCAGTCATCTAGTTCAATCTGCGATTCGATTGAATGCCTAGCGTATTCATTGAATGACTCCGTTCAATTGAATGACTAAAGGACAACCCGTCAAAACGTTGACTGTGATGTCTTGACTAAAAGACAAGACAGTGCCTGTATGCTCTACTATCTGTCGGCTACGTCTGGGTCACTCATGTAATCCAGTATTTCTAGCTAAAATAAGGGTGAGGGAAAGCTCATTGTGTGAATGTGGCTTGGATGAAGGCTCTCCAGACCATATATTTTTTCTTGCGAAAACAACCTTTCATTGTACGATTACCTTCCTCCTAATATCCTCGTCCCACTAATCTTAAATCTATTTTATCGTTAGTTTATTCTCCATTTATAGACTCCTTATGCTCGTTCATTGCTCATAATCACATTAGGCTCAAGGTGTAATAAGAATTCTCTTCCTTATAATTATTATATTATTTAATGTAATTATGTTTATGTATTCCATGTATATTTAAAGGCTAAGAAACAATATTTTGCTTTATATTTGCTTGTTCTGGTTTTTTCTGTTTTATTATATCTTGTATTTGCATGGTCGCATGAAGTCATCACTCATTACCCGTGCCCAGTGCATGGCAATCAGTTAGCGTTATATTTTTATTATGTTATAAGTTATAACTGTACATAAAGACAGTGAAGTCGTTAAATGGCATTTTATAAATCTTTTTAAGTAGCCGTTGGCGGCGTAACAATAAGTAAATCCGCGATATCATACATTTTATTACAAGTTACGTACGTTAAAAGTAAATTTAATCGAAAAAATATCACCACAGTGCTATCAGCTGTGTGAGCTGTTTGACGCCATATTATTTGTTTTCGTAATTAACGTTCGGCCGAGTCATTCAATTGAATGGTGTCATTTAATGAACGCGCTAGTCATTCAATTAAATCGCAGATTAAACCAGATGACTGCGACATATGTACCACAGAATTAACATCATTCTGTAAAATAATTTCTCAAGAATAACATTAATTACAAAAAATACACAAAAATATTTTGTTCCACTTAAAACGATACCTAAAAAATATATTTTTGTTAGAAATGGCCTTATAAAAAATGCACTAATGTGCCATTATATCACAGTCTTTTAAATTTTGAAACCATCTAATAACAGTTGGAATAATTTTTTTGTGTGTAGCCTAATAAAATATCTTAATACACAATTAGTTTAAGATTGTAATTAAACTTGTTGGTACTATCCAATACAAAACAGATTAATTATTATATTTTATTATATACCTACTTACTAATATGTAAATAAAAATAATTGAATTATTTAATGTTTGTATCTTTCATGAAAAAGTAACCTAAGTCTTAACTCATAATTAACACTGAATATAGGTCTACCAGAATCTGATGGCAATTTTTGACAGCAGATTTTTAAAAAATATCCTTGATCATTGGATAAATTTTTATATTTTCATGTTTCACACACAAAATAAGCCGCTAAAGGAATAAAAAAGGATGAAAATGTTTTATTGCTATTACCCCAGTATTTCTAGAGTCAATTTATTTTCTCACTTTTTGCCATCAGATTCTGATAGACCAATAGCTAACAATATTTTTAAAATATGCAAATAGAATGTATAATATGTATGCAGTGGATTTGTACGACATTCGTTTTATTGCTATTTAAGTCGCCATTAAATTGTGATTACCATACATTTATTACAAAAACGTGAAATATGGCACTGAAAATCAATATGAAGTTTTGTGTCTCGTACAATCTGGAAAGTTGATTCATAAGCAGATGGCTGACCTATGTAATTTAGTTGTGTTATATCAAATCACCACATTTGACGGTTATGGCTTTAAATTAACATTATATTTTAAAAGTTCCAACAATTATGTAACAAGTTAGTTTTGGCTGTGTATGGCTGCTAGTTCCTTAACAATCTGTCTCTCTCCACACTCCCAGAGGACAGTTGCCAGTCTACCAACGGTCCCATCATCATCATTCCTTATCCAGTCCAGGAGTAGCTTGTAGCGGGCCTGTAGGAATATTTTTTAAATTTATTAGCTCAATAATTTTTAATGTGAAAATACTAATAGCCAGAATGTAATAAGTTAAATTGCAGTCAAATTATAGAGTCCTTAATTACAATACTTATTGTTATTAGTTATTAACAAATATTTATATCATTGTATATTATTTAAAATATTAGCTTACCTCAGCAACTCCGTTTTTTGCCATGTCAATTTCTACTGTTTCAATCTGCCCCTGCTTATAGCCCAACTTTCTAAAGAATCTGTGCCAAGTTTTGCCAAGATTTTTAGAAATATAATCCAAGTACTCATGGTCAGCCTGAAATTAAAGTAAGTGACACAATAAAACTTGTAAAAACTACATATTCCCATAAAAAATACTAAAATCACTTAGAATGGGTTAAATTGCTAATCTTAAAATGTGAAGTTACAACTGAATTTAACTCTACACATTTTTATGCCATACATAACTTCTAGTTAAATATAATTCGATAATTATTCCACATAATTATTGTAATAGTGTAAATTTCTTATGTAAAATTATAATATCCTTTCCTGTACCCACAATCCACATCATATTATAATATTATGTTTTGACAAAATTATATAATTATTATCAATCATATATCTTTTTGCAGCCAAAATAAGCTAGTGATAATATTATTACAAGTTGACTACTGAATATGTACTACAAAAATGAGTCATAACAAAATATGTAACAAGTTTAAATGATTCACAATATCCATTGTCTGCCTACTGTAAAAGGCTTAACAGGAAAAATCTTTTATTAAGTGTAAAGCAAAAGTAATTCTTTCCTGTACTACATTTTTGATAATAACCAAATGTTATTTTCTCAAAGATACAAAATAGAAAATAAATAAAACTTTTACTATTTTAGAATATTCGGAATAGCAACTATGTTTTATTACTAGGGCCCAGACTTATTATATGTAAATACCATTGAGATAAGAAACTATATGGACACAAAATGACCACAAAAGACACGTGCCGGCCTTCAAAACTTATAAAAAAATTAATATTGATATCAATATTTTTTTATTAGTCAGTGACATTTTAGCTTACAAATTTTGAAGGCAGGTGTGTGTCTTTCGTGGTCATTTTGTGTCCAAATAGTTTCTTATGTCAATGGTATTTACATATAAATCCGGGCCCTATTTATTACTGTGAAACAGGAATATCCACTAAGAACCTCTAGTACAACTTACCTTTTTAGTAGATTCCAACAGCAACTGAATTAGGTCAGTCTTCTCAATTTCCTCATCCTCTTCCTCAACAGTAGTACTTTGATGCTTTGTGGGTCCATGTTGTCCTTGAACTGGACCCATGTAGTACACAAACTCATTGCCCCATCGTACATTGTTCGAGTTAACAATATTTATGACATTTCCGGATGCTGTAGGAAGTGAACATTTTAATTAATAATCAATCATACAATATGCTTCTTACAATACATAGTTTGTTTAAGAAAAATAAACTTTACCTTGTGTCGTAACATTGCTACTTGCTGTAGAATTTACTTCTTCTTCTGGAACTTCAGTACTTTCTTTGTTTGATGAGGAAGAGGATTTCCTTGGCTTTGATTTATTTTTTGACTTCTTATTGTTACTGCCGGGACTTACAAAGACGTCTTCCGGGTTCGAGTAATCCACGTTTTCACTTTGTTCCTCTGTTTCATTGTTTGGATTGGTCGGTTGGTTCCCATTTGTTTCTGGTCTGGGTGGTCGAGGTACGGCATCAGACTTGAGGTTGCGAAATATTTCTAGAAATTTTGCGCCTATCTTGTTGGTCATTTTATATTGAGAAACTGTTTTGTATCGCAGATTAATATTATTGGCACGTAAACACTTAAACAAGGACTATCATTAGCAATTAGCAGCTATTTTGTTGCAAAGGCACAGGTTCTTAAATTTCTAAAAGAAGTTTTTGGTTTTCTATAATGATATTTTATTTATTTTAACAAAATTATTCACAAAATAACACAGAATTTTGATAAAATTTTTCTACGATTTCTTTTTTGGTTTGATTCGTCCCAATTTTTCTGACGTTTGCGGTTTGACTGTTTGACAGTGAAAGAAGTTTTTTTTAATCCTAGTGACGTCAATGGATAAACCACAGGGAAAATCCACAGGGAAATATAACCATGATATAACCTAGTCTATTATACAGCGAGATCATTTCGGGCGCATTTTCATTAGTCGATAACTCGTGCGGTAAACAGCATACGGGGAGTCTATGACAATTGACAAGTGACAACTAATGGCGCATTTTGATTGGTCGTGGCATGCATTTTAGAAATCTCCCGCACCTAGCATGCGGGCACTATCGACCAGTGAAAATGCGCCATTCCAACAAAAAAATATTCTACAGTATGATCATAATTCAATTTCCTTAAAAGTTATGAATATTTTTGTATTTTTTTAATGAAACCCCGAGTCCTTTTACATTTAACCCATATAATTAATTTTTTGCTTTAAAACTATAGTTTTACCTCATTTGAATCGGCATTCAATCAGCAAGTTTTTAATACAGGGTCACTTTTACGTAGTACATTTTTTTTCACAGTGGGCCCTTAAAGATAGGAATAATGGGGATTGTCCATTTTTTTAATTTTGCTCATTACAAAAACATTTCGAGGAATAAGGTCAGTGATCATTTTTCTGTATATAAACGAAAAAAATACCCATTAGTTACTTATATTTTTGAACAAATATGTTTAACCTCAGTTTGACCTTCAATGGCGTTAATTCTAGCAATAAATTCGACCAACATTACGTTTCGAACTTTTGGTAAGCTTCTCGTATCAGCTTTCACATAATGAGAACTTGCATTTGACGAACCAGCCATTATAAATAAGATTGAAAGGAAATTTGAAACATACTGCAGAGGTCAATTGGCCGCCGATGATGACGTCAGAGCGAAACTGAAAAAACTAGCCAATGAATTTCAAAATTATTTAATTTATATTTTAACGAAGAAACATATAAAAAGTACATGTGATTTTTTTTTGACAATGCCCATTTTGATAACCCTACAAAATGTTTGGAAAAATAGTCGATAGTTCTTGAAATTTGGACCGCAGAGCCGCAGTCGAATTTTTTTAGTGTAGACACATTATCAAGTAATAAAAAAACATTATTTGTTTTATAGTTTTAAAGCAAACTGCAAAAAAATTATTAAATGGGTTAAATGTAAAAGCAAAAAGGACTTGGGGTTTCATTAAAAAATATAAAAGATAAAAATATTCATAAGTTTTAAGGCAATTGAATTATGATCAACTGTAGAATATCAAATATATACTAGTAATCTGTGGTAGAATATTTTTTTCTTGGAAATGACTTCATCTATCTCATCTCTATCTCCCTGTTTCGTTTATCCACGACTTTTGGTCACGCTGTATTGTGGTCTGCAGAATACCAAACAGAATACACTGACCTCACTGACCTCCATTTAATGGAGGTCAGTGGCAGAATAGCAAATTCGTATATTATCACAGAGTACTTTTTTATATATTGTATATTATATATTTTCTCTGTGATTTTCTCTATGGCAAATTCGTTGATCTTTCAAAATTTTGAAGCTTTTAATTTTTGTATTTTACTTTTTACTCCTTATTTTTAGCAATGAATTCAAATAATGATAACAGCGTACCTTCTATGAATGATCTCATTGAGTTTTTTCAAGTCAAACCAGTTTTTGCCAAACCAAAAATATGCTCTAGAGAATGTTCACCTCCAAAAGAAGAAAGTTCCTCTAGTGGTCATGCTGACAGAGCAAGAAGCACTGCAGGCGGCAGTCGAGGAAATCGGCCACCAGTCACAGTTAGAGGCAATGAACAAATTGGCACAGCCCGAGATAGTGAACAAGCGGGCAATGCTAGGGGCAGCGAGGAAACACGGAGAACAAGAGGCAGTGAGAATATAGAACGAGCTAGGGTGAAAGTGGGCAGTCCTAGAGGCAACGAGAATTTTGCCAGAAGCAGAGAAAGTGAGAATTCTGATCGAGGCAGACGCGCAAGAAATGATAGCACAGGTACAGCTAATGGTAAAGCAGGCAATTCTGGTGCCTTCCAAAATGTCGGCAGTGCCAAAGTTAGCCAATTAGTCGACAGCGCTGGAGGTGGTGATGTTTCTTCTCCGCGAGAAAGCGTATCGCAACCGAAGAAAACTAATGGTAACAATACAACCGTTTCTAATAGAGGAAAAGCAGGGGCTGGTGTGACGGGTTCGCGTAAGGGCCAGATGATGGAGGAAAATATTATTATTAAATCAGAGATCCAAAATGACAAGCTAACAGAGCAATCGACGAAGCCTGGATTGCTTCGTCACATACATAACGCTGCACGATATAGAATACCTCAATGCTTTGAAGGCGCCGTCGTGTCGATGAAACAAAATGCCACTGACTCTAACTGGGTCATTGGACATTCGATGTCCTTCAGTTCAGTGTCCCCAGGGGGATACAAGGTCTTATTGTCCTATGCGCAAAAGGATAGGTCCGATACGCCTTATTTCGTTTTGGAAGCAGCGCCGGGGGGACAAGTTAGTGGCGAAATTCGAGTTAGTCCCACCCAGAATACCCGAGCGTCAGTTGTCGCGCAAATCGCCGACAAGCAACTGTACAGTTTCGAGAGCATCTTCGACGTTTACTTCAAAAGCTCTACTGCCTCTATTCTTGCAGTGAACAGAGAATTCATCGCCTTGCATTACCTTAAGGTAATAGGTACTTGGTACTCGTATTTTATACAACCTTAAAATTTGGGCAATTGTAACGAAACATGTATGCCCTTTTAATGCATGTTTTAATGCGATTAACAAATTGCGCCCCGAAAGCCCGCTTGGCTGATGTAAATAATTATGGTTTAAAGCCATCGATGTTGTTTGTTACACAATAATATGGTCCATTAATAGTCGTTTAAATATTATACGGGCTACAGTGACAGCCTTTCTTGGAACCAATTTCTTGACACAGCTACGTTTCTTTAGTATCGTATTTCCATGGCTAACTCTTAGAGAGTCGGTATATTAGATTGTATGGCCATAGGTACTTAACATTCCAGTCGATAACGGACCGTCTCTCTCTGGGTGCGGAGGTGGTGGGCCGTGGCCGCGACCGCTCGCTGTCGTCGGCGTCCATGGCGGCGCGGTGGTGCGACGACGACAACTCGCTCAGCGCGACCGTCGGCGATCGCGGACTGGATGTGTGTTACGCGAGGAATATAAAGCCGTACCTCACTGTGGCGTCTATGCTTGAGGTTAGATTGGCTTGGGGAGATTAGTCTACATCCAAAAGACGATATTTAGGTTATCAGTAAACTACTTATTTAATAAATCCAGATGAAAAGAAGACAGAAGTTTATCGATTTTAAGTTATTTACTCCGTGCACGTCCTTTTCCAAATATTCTGTACCACAATGTCTTTACTTACCTTAAAAAAGTCAGGACCCACAACCACGACGTTTGCTCAGAGAAAGCTGTTGTTTATATATTAATCATTATTATTATAGTGAATAATCACCATTTAAAAAACGCGCACCTCATGTCCTTTCTGTGAAGTTCAAATCTTCTTATTACAGATCGGTTTCGGCATACAGCGGGCGGTGGCGACGTTGGCCTACGAGTGGCACGCTCAGGACTGGACTGTACGGGGTTCCGTGGACTCTGATGGCCTCGTCGGGGCCACGCTACACCGCGGCCTCGGCGGGCGGCGGGCGCAGCTGGCCTGCGCCATATCCGCCCTCCTCAACCACTCCAACGATAAGTTCAAACTCGGATTCGGTATCACGGCTACTATGGATTAAAATTTGTCGCGTATGTTTTTGTGAAAAGATTATGCATTTATGAGCATTGGGTATCTATTAAATTAAATTATTGTTATTGTTCAAATAAAAAGATATTCATCGAAAAAGTTCCCAAATATTTCTGGCGCACTTAGAAAGGAATATTAATTTCATAACTGTAATAATTATTATTAATTTCATAACTGTTATTCGTCTGCGAGTGCGGCAGTAACTGACATAAGCCATAATAATATTATTAGGTCCTTACATATGAAATTGGCGTTTTATATGGGAGGAATAGTCAATTTATTTTGTATAATATATTTAATTAGTCAAAGTATGTACCATTGTATGCATCTTTGCCATCTTAAGGGTACTTCGTTGATCCCTTTACTAAAAAAAAAACGGAGGGACGAGAATCAATAAATTCTTTGAATGCGGTTTGGACTGCCACATCAGAGTTGAGCTTTTTTCCTCGTAGGAAGTTATCCAAATTCCGAAAAAAATGGTAATCTGTTAGAGCAAGGTCCGGGGAGTACCGTGGATGTCGCAGACATTCCAATTGCAGCTCCTCCAGTTTTGCGGCCGTCTGTTGTGCAGTGTGTGGTCTAGCGTTGTCCTGAAGCAGCAGCGGCCTAGAGCGATTGACCAGCCCTGGTTGTTTAGCAGCTAGTTCTTCCATCATGGTTTGCAGTTGCTGACAATAAATATCTGCCGTAACCGTTTGGCCAGATTTTAGAAAGCTGTAGTGAACGACGCCGGCACTAGTCACCAAACACTCATAAGTAACTTTTTCTGAGTAAATTTTCGCTTAGGGCAGGATTTGGCTGATTCTCCAGGGGACAGCCATTGCGACGAACGCTTCCGATTATCGTAAAGGATCCATTTTTCATCACAAGTAATGATACGATTTAAAATCCCTCCATTATTGAATCGATTGAGCAATATGTAACGCAGCAATCGAAGCGTGTTTTCTGGTTTGCTTCACTCAATTTATGAGGTACCCACTACCCTTTTAATTATTTTTTTCCCCAATTTTATTCAAGTAGATTAAAGCAATTTATCACTTACATCGAAGCCTGCTGCTAACTCAGAAGTGGTTTGCGATGGATCCGCTTCCACAATAGCCTTTAATTCTTCATAATTCATTTTGGTCTCGGGTCGTCCACGGGGCTTGTTCTAAAGGTCGATATTTCCAGAACGAAAACGCTTTAACCAAAACCGTACCGTGTTTTCTTTTGCGATACCAGCGCCATACACATTGTTAATTCTTCAAGCTGTTTCTGCTGCACTCGTACCACAGTAGAACTCATATATTCGTATATAAAGCGATATTTCAATTTTCCATTGTGCGATATGAACGACTCCAAAGAAAAAATAATCAAGAAAAAAACAAATGAATGACTGTTTTGGAAACATAAAGGTGAACGCAGATTTGGCCGCACCGCACGCACCGCAGTCGCCGCATTCGGAATTCTTTATATGAAGTTATAGGCAAGCTCGCATACCTACCCGCGCCGCAGTCTTCGCAACTTCTACATTCTTCATATGAAGAATTCCGAATGCGGCGACTGCAGTGCGTGCGGTGCGGCCAAATCTGCGTTCACCTTTAATGTACCAAATAAATGAATAGGTATATAAATTTAAGAAATCAAAGTGTCAAAGTGGCCTGTACAACAAAACGCCATTCCGACAGACTTTTCATTAAATTGCAGTTACGTGATTATAATAACGTACCTACTAACTGTAATTAAAGTAAAACGTCTCTGAGTGCGGCAGTTAGTGCAGTAATCCTGTCCGATATAAAATGCTACGCGGCGCCCGCTAAAGTGTAATAATTGTTCAAGTAATTGTAAATATTTATAAATTAAAAATATAAACAAACCTACCCATTCAATTGAAATTCAAAGTTCTCTTTATACTAATAGTAAATTATTAGTCATTAGATATTCTGTTTACAACTAAAATGTAATTGATCATTGATAAATTTAATATAATATCTATGAACTCCTAATTATTTCGATTATTATTCGTAAATCACCACACATCACACATAGAAACTCTATGTAACTTTTAATTTCTAATATATAAAATTCTCGTATCACGGTGTGCGTAATTGAACTCCTCTGAAACGACTCGACCGATTTTCGTGAATCTTAGCGAGCATATCGGCTAGGGTTGAGAATCGGACAACATCTACTTTTTATATTGATAAGTGCATTTGTTGAATAAATAATAGTAAATTATTACAACCTGAGACTGACGGTGACCATTGTTTGTGCGACGGGATAGCGATCGACGTTGCCATGGCGACATACTTTATTTAGTTCAATAAAATAATAGGGGCGAAATACTTTATATTATGGCAAAGCAACGTTTGCCGGGACAGCTAGTATTCAAATAAAATGTACCTCAAAGTCTGATAGTTTATCTCGCACCGTCCTCGTTCAAAAATGTACACTTCACAAAACTGCAGGCCTTAAAAATTCATCCGGAATTGCACCGATAACGATAATGTAGGCGTGTATCACTCGGGGAGCTCGGCCGGCGCGGGCGGGCGCGGGCGGGCGCGTGCGGGTGCGGGCGGGCGCGTGCGCGAGGCCTGGGCGGGGACGGATCCCGCCCCAAGCGAGGCAACAAAACTAAAATCGCTCCAATTATTACCGTATAAAGCGGTAATTTGCGTGCTCCAGTGATCGTTAGGCTGGGGAGGCGGGCGGCCCGCCCCCGGCGCGTCAGTCGGAGCGTGGCGAGCGATGGCAGCGCGCGAGGCCGCGCGCTCCCGCCAGTAATGGTTATGGAGCGGCTGGCGGACTTCGTCAGCAAGTCGCTGGAGGGGGGTGAAGCGCCCGCGCCGCCGCCGGAGCCCGGGGAGGTGGACGAGGCGGAGGAGGACGTGGACATCACGGCACTGGAGGTGCCGCCGCCCGCCAAGCGCCCGCGCAACTGGCTGCTGTCGCCGCTGCCGCACTGCAAGAGGGAGGACGACGACGACGAACACAAGCACGGTCAGTTCTCAGCTATAATGTTTGACGACCTATCTATGGCTCAGTGGTTTAGAGCGTGGTCAGAGCTCAAATCCCGGAGGTCGCGGGTTCGAATCCCGCCGACGGAACAAAAGGTTTTCAATTTTACAACAGTTACATCTTCATGCCCAAATCACTTAACCGATTTTACTGGAATTCTTCGAGTCCCGGAAAAGGACATATTAGGATACCTTTTATATTTTTTTTTAAATAAGGGGCAAACGAGCAAACGGGTCACCTGATGGTAATCAACTACCGTCGCCCATGGACACTCGCAACATTAGAAGAGCTGCAAGAGCGTTGCCGGCCTTTTAAGAGGATACACTCTCTTCTATCTCAGAAATATTTACATTTTCCGCGCGATAAATGGCGCGATGCAGTTGCGGGCGTCATCTATTATTATAATATTTTTTAGTTTTCTATACTCCGGATCAATGCAACTCTATAACTACGATTCCACTGTCCATGTCCGTCTATTTGTTACCAGACTAATATTTATTAAGCCAATTTAGTTAACCACAAGCAATGTGTTGGTTAAAATCTAAACTAAATCTCTGAAGACAACATAATAATTGTACTGTCAACATTTCATAACAAAGATTATCATAACATTTGAAATTACTAAAATGAGCTCTTTGTTCTGACTACGCCAGGTAATTTACTTCATTCTACATTTTTAAAAGACAAAGTAATGAACATTTTTGGTCTTTGTTTAGGGATTTTAGTTAAACTTGAAATAGAAACACTTGTTAGATCAGGCAAACGTCGTCTATAAATCGATTTAATCAGATCGAGTTTGAACTAATCAAGTTAGTATTTTCTAGGTATTGTTCAAATTCGTTAGACAAATAACATAATATAAAATACAACATAAAATATTATGATATTTATGAAATTATGATATATAATTATTTGTTACTATGATTTATTAAAAAAAATCCGATTTTGTATGTTATGATAGAGTAACCCTTTACTCTTAAATCTAAAGCCGAATAGTGTTTTCGTAGGATATTATTATTAGTACAAATTATGCACATGACAAAATATTATGATCTTAACTATAATATTATATTGTACATATTTTACAGTTTACGCGTGACACACCATTGCAAATAAGAAGTTAGAAACGAACGGTCTTACTACAAAAGATTTAAACACCTGTTGAACAGTTGATTAGAGAAAAATTTAGTACAAAAATATGGTCTGAAACTGTTCAATAGATGTTTAAGTTTTTGTGGTAAGACCATTATCTTTTATTAATTAACAGCGCTGCAGCTGTGCCCGCGCATGTAGTCCAGCGGTTGGCAACCTTTTGGCAGGCAAGGGCCACAAGGTGGCAAAACAAACTAGAGGCGGGCCGCAGGCATAGTATTTTAACCCTAGAAGCCCAATACCTATGCATAATGAGGGCTTTTCTAAGCCACAATTTAAAAAAGTTCAACCTCTCTGATGTGCCTATGGCACTAGTAAAAAGTGAGCTGTTAAAATTTGTAAGAGAGAGTATTATTATAAGGGGATTCAGACAATGACCAAAGTTTTTATTACAAAATGACACAAACAGCTACGTTTTTAAGTTGCGATAACGGTGGCAATATTAGAAAACATTGTTTTTACTTTTTGACACTAATTATACCTTATTCTCAAAACATTCGCGGGCCGCAAGTAAAACGTTCGCGGGCCGCGCGTTGCCGACCGCTGATGTAGTCTATCACCTGCTACGAATGCGTAGCACTTAAGTAGCACATGTAGCACTCGTAGCACATGTAGCACTCGTAGCACATGTAGCACTCGTAGCACATGTAGCACTCGTAGCACTCGTAGCCGGCACGCGTAGCAGTTTGCGTAGCTCATAGTTGCTACAACTATGTACCTGCCATGGCCTATGTGTGATGTAGTAAATTGTGTGGTCTACAAAATTTGCTAAAACTACAACTTTGTGTGCTCAATCAAGCTATACTATAGGTCTACCAGAATCTGATGGCAATTTTTGATAGCAGATTTTCAAGAAAATATATCCTTGATCGTTGGATAAATTTTTATATTTGCACTAGCTGTTGCCCGCAACTTCGTCCGCGTGAATGTATGTTATTATAAGGGGGCGTCCACAAATTACGTGAGGTGTTTTTTAAAATCGGAATAGGCTCCAACGATTTTCATGAAATTTATTATATAGAGGATTCGGGGGCGGTAAATCGATCTAGCTGGGAATCATTTTCATAAAATGTCATTTAATGTGTGTTTTTTTAATTTTTTGAATAGGTACCGAGCGAAGCTCGGTCATATAGCTAGTATTAATAATTTAGCTATATATATATATATATATATATATATATAGCTAAATTATTAAAACTAGCTATATGACCGAGCTTCGCTCGGTACCTATTCAAAAAATTAAAAAAATATTATCTTAGTTATAGTTCTTGTATATATATATATATATATATATATATATATATATATATATATATATATATATATATATATATATATACACAAGAACTGCTCGTTTAAAGATATAAGATTAATATTGGAATTTGTTGTGTTAGACTCTTGGCAATAATATTTTGTGACTGTACCCTTGGATTGGGCACAAATTATTAACGCTTTATGTTCCACTATGACGATGTAGTAGAGCAGCATGAATTTAAGAGATACAGTAAAGTTATTGTGGATGTACAATAGCGATAACTGAGCCTTGAAGCGTTTTAAGTGAAGTATTTAAGTGACTAGTGGCTCTTCAAGCGGTTTAATAGAGTTGCAGGTACCTAAAGAGACTTTCAGTGCTACAAAGGAAGCAAATTCATGAATATTAACCCTTTTAGGGTTATAGTCGATCTATAATGTATCTTACTAACTTTTTGAGCACCGTAAGGGTGGCAATACGGTAAATTGTAACAATAAAAATAAAAAATAAAATAAAAATTGTTTTATTTCTGAATAGATTTTAAAAAAATACTTTCAGAACGTTGATACTACTGGTGCCTACCACCGGTTCGGGAACTAACCCGGCGAGAAGAACCGGCGTAAGAAACTCGCACGGGTCCCACTTTTTACCAAAAAAGTGAGAAAAAACGTAATTATAACGTAACGTAATTATAATATGTTTTTAGCTTTTTTTCAAACCGGTTTAACAATATTGTGTTTAAGTATATGTTACACTATAACCACTGATTTTTATGAAAATATAATGGCGGAGTTGAGTAGTGAAATAATATTTTGACTTGTTAGTGGAAGGCTGAAGCGGAATTTTCTTTGCGAAGATGAGTTTACTATGAATGTGACTATGTATTTTACCTATTGTCTTAAAAGTTTCGTGACCCAGGCATCAAAACGCTACAAAGACAAGTTACTTCATTGTAATAAGTTTTCATTTTGTACTTTCTTTTTATTATTTTTGTGAATTAAGTTTATACTCAAAAAATGGTGGACACATGAATTTAGGGTTTTAATAGGGGAAAATAACTCTAATATACAGCCCAAAATAACATAGAGGAGTTTTGCATCCCTCTAGGAGTTTGGTTTTGCAAAAGAGTTAAAAAACAGCCTTGTAGAGCTAGTAGCATTAATTACTTCCTTTGTACAACTAAATGCGCTAAAGGAGTTAATAGGAGATAATAATTTCTTATATAGATCTTATAGTCGTATGATTCGCTCAAAGCTATAACACAGAAGCTCTGGTCTGTACTGTAGGGATAATAATCGCTGCAGTTTCCACTTTAGCCTCCATAATCGCTCTTATAGACCCGTTTTGTCACCATAGGTGTTATATTTTATTACTAGCTCTGTTTTGTCGCCACAAACTACAATTACAGCTCCAGTCAACCTTTAAAACACTTCAGGTTCTAAATAAGCTATATTTGCAGCGGTAATGTTTGTTGGGTAAAAACGATATTTCTCACGTGGTGGGTTAAATTTTTTTTTAATATTGAAATGTCATCCGATCTGTCAGATTAAGATATGCTTAGTATAGGGACCGTGCAGAAACTATAGAGGGCGTCGTAATTCGACAGCAGCGACGCGATGCGAGTAAAAGAAGTAACTTGTGAGTGACTTTGACTTCGTATTTTTTGACCCCGGCTAGTTTATAAGCGATTTTTTTATGTTTTAGACTATAAAATGATCACTCCCAAGTGGCCACATGCGGCCGCGAGAACAACAACAGATTTCCAAGAATCCGCGATCGAAAAATTAAAGTAAAAAACTAGATGACGCCCGCAACTCCGTTGCGCCAAAAATCATTTATCGCGCGAGAACCGTACATTTTCCCGGGATAAAAAGTATCCTATGTCCATTCCCGGGGTTCAAAGTAAATCTATACCAAATTTTAGCAAAATTGGTTCAGTGGTTTGGGCGTGAAGTGTTAATAGACAGACACACTTTCGCATTTATAATATTGAGTATGGATGAGTTTCTAACAGTAAACAAAGAACGAAAGCGTGAATAAAAATGTATAAAGCTTATCTAGTTATCTAAGAAAATATCTGAAAAAGTAATTAGTAGCATCCATCAGCATTGAAAGTAAAAACTTGATAGGTAGGTAAATATTGCAATAGAATAATGAAGATGCAAAAATACTTATAATAATTACTGAAAATGCTTGTGGATTAATAAAATAAAACAAGTTCACTAAAATAAATGCTTTTATTTCATCAACCTTCTGCGATTCGCTCGATACCATCTTCACAACTTTTGTCTGTCACTATTAATTTTAACTAATTTCAGTCTGGACCTCATATTCAGTGCAAACACCATATAAGTATTCTTTAATTATCACATAAAGACTGCACTATTAATCTTTTTTTACTTGAAGAATCATCCTTTTGAGAACCAACATTTTGACAAGATGGTTAAAGTTCAATACTATCCTCAGTGTTGAATTCCTGGCAGGACTTCTCCAAATTATCCTCTTTTGATGCAAATTTATGTGTAATTGGCATATCAATTTAGATGGATCATGGAAGCCAGTTTGGATGTTTACTGAAAGAAGCAACGGTTATAGGTTAGGTTCATATTGGGTTCATCAAAAATGAATTTACGGTTATAATCTACAAAATTTAGTGTTTTTACGAGTCTACACTTATCATTCATGAAACTCTTTGAATACTTACGTATGTTTTCTTATTTTAACCAGCTTTTATCCATTTCTTTCGTTTTTCATTAAGCCATAGCATTTGAATACTTTTGCCAGGTAAATAGTAAAATTTTACATCGTTCGATTTGCCTTTATTTTTCTTGAACATCCGGGAATACAACAATGCATTTCAATTCTTGAAAATACTCAAATTTCTCAAGAAATATTATAATTTTCCGTAGCTTGACTTGGGCTCGACAGTAAAATTTTCGCATAAGTTTCGGCTATTCGTCACTAGTGGCAGTGTAATCGCTCTGCACGGTCTATATACCCCAAAGAAGCTTCCATAAAAAGCACTGACGATCCAAGATAAGGTTAGCCTGTAAGAACATTTTAAAATATAAAAAAATAAACCTTCATATTTTCCTAACTAAACTTCGCAGATATTTAATTTTGCACTAAACTAAATGATTTAGTCCTTGTTATCTAAAATATAATAATAACTGACCGAAATAAGCAATTTTCTGAATATATTTTCTGTTTCAAAACTTTAAAATGGCCGCAGTTTCTGAACCCACCGCTAAAATAAAAAACGCTCTTATTATTTTTTATCAGTTTTACCTAATGTAAAAACCTACTAGGTCTCCATGACGCTCGAGTGACTACAAAATTAGCACCTTCTCCTCCCCTACTATTAGGATAATACCAAATAATACCAACAGTAAAACTATTTTATGGGTAAGTACCACCTCGGGATATGACACATGAGGATACCACTTTTTGATTTTGACAATATCTGAAATTAAAAAAAAAATGTCGCACTGTACATACCTATTCAAATATTGTAAAAAATTAAATTATTTACGACATCACATTAGAAACCCCAACAATATCAGTTTTTCTCCACTATTTAATTAATGTTATTTATTAGGTATACTTATAAACCTTCCTCTTGAATCACTATTAAAGAAAATCGCATCAAAATCCGTCGCGTAGTTTTAAAGATTAAAGGGAACAAGGGGACAAAAAAGCGACTTTGTTTTATAATATTATATAGTGACGCCTGATTATAATACTTAAACTATATTATTATAGATCCGGCCAAAGAAGAACTACCATTTGTGACCCAGACCCGACAAGAAAGAGACATATCTTAGAATTGTTGTTACTTTAAAGATAACTCAAATATATAATTTTACTATGTGTTATAAGTATATTCGAAATCGATGGCTACCACCAAAAATATTAACTTCTGATTTTGTTCAGGTGCCATACTTTATCGTTGTATAATAACTATTTATATATTATAAAACTCGTAACTGTATGTAATTCAGTGATGACACAATAATTATTAAGATACAATAAATATTATCCAAGTGACCTGATGGAGCTTTCAAACTTCAAGTAGGTATTTATAATAATCGAGTTCGGGTTCATTCAAATCGTTTTAATCGGGATTCTTTTTGATTCCCGCTTAGCAGGAATAATAGTAGTATCGATAAGAGGTTTTTTTTTGTAGGGTCGGTGGGGCCGTGATGGCAAGTGGGAAAAAGGCTCAATAAAATGCAGCCCAGAGTGCTTGGCTGCCATTAAACATTAAATATAAAGGCACAAATAAACTCTAAAAATATTACCTACAACACAAATATTTTAGCTCTAATGGAGCTAAAAACTTGATAACTGTCTATATTTTGGTTTTGTAACGATAGTGTCATTTTAATTGATAACAATTGCTGTTAATCTTAAAAACAATACTTTTAGTATTTCCCTAGGAAACAATAATAATCATCAAACAGAAGCAACATAAACATTTTAGCCACTAATAATTAAAATATTGTTAATATAATATTTCCGTTATACTCAATATAACAAAAAAAAATAGATATTATGTTTCTTTTCTGTCGGGCCTGGGTTAATTTTGTATGGGCCGTGGTAGTTCTACTTTATAACAAGTACTCCTACAACCTCATTAATCTCAAAGGTAATTTAATAGACGTAAATGGATATCAAAGAGGTCGACGTTGAAATAAATCATCGAGTGTTTAATGGAGTATTCGGCAATTAATCACGGCGCTAAGTCTGGTGCTTAAGGAGTTGATGCCCCCGGGAGGAGCCCGGGCGCCGCCCACTGCGTAATCCTGCCATTTACATAATTGCCGTATAAAAAGGAACGCTTCCCAATTTGCTAAATTGCTTCGAACGACACTCCGTACCCCGTCCGTCACACTAAGGACTCGATTACTACTCTATTCGATTAAAGACTCGATTCGATTTAGATACATACTAGAGCTATCGCACGCGGCTATTGCGATTTAATGGTAGCCAATAAATTTAAATACGGTTTAGTTTTAGTAGTTAGGGTGTTAATTATTTTGAGACGTAAGCTTTATTATAAAGCTAATAATATTTAGTTATATTATCAATCTCGTTAAACAAGAGCACCAGATACCAGTTATACCATAATACCACCCAAACTCGACGCGAACACTGAACATATTCTAACTTTGGACAAACATTGAAACATCATGATATCTACATTGGTCCAAAGGTTCTGAGGCCTAAAACGGATTCGAAAGTAAAAAAATTACAATTTTAATAAACGAACTACATATCAATAGCTGATTAATATCGCTTATATTCAAGTAGTCGGTTTCTAGTTATTAGTTATTACCTATTTATTACCTTTAACTGTCTGGAAGTCAGTTCAATCCAAAAATAGGAAGAGGTTATACGGTTGGCTGTACTATGTTCTGCTCCTTTTTGTACATTTTTGGTCTTCCAAACGTGGATAAGGTTGGGAGTCTTTAATCGAAAAGAGTAGTAATCGAGTCCTTTAAAGTGTGACGGACACACTTTCAAGGAACATTCGAAGCAATGTTCGGATTTTTTGTATGTTTCCTGTGTTGCTGACATATCGAAGAATTCTGTTAGGCTTGATTTATTGCATCCACGCGACAGAGCTGTTTGGCCGCCACATAACGAAATCACATTTTCACAAATCACATATTTTAATTACATATTTTTTGGTTTCTTATCGCGCTTTGCGAAAGTTGCGAAAGGGGTCTAGACTCTAGGCGGCAAAAATTACGACTTTTTGCTATAGTTGAGACGTGCGGCGTGCCCGTGATTCTCTGTCTGTCTGTCTCTCTCTCTCATAGAAAGCAACTTCGTTCCATCCGGGTGTCCCTTGACACCTCTCAAGTTTTTTGTGTGTTCACCGATCATTTGTTGCAGACATATCGGAGAAGTCAGGCGCGGGTGGGGGCAAGCAGCGGCGGTCGCGCACGAACTTCACACTGGAGCAGCTAGGCGAGCTGGAGCGGCTGTTCGACGAGACCCACTACCCTGACGCCTTCATGCGCGAGGAGCTGTCGCAGCGACTCGGCCTGAGTGAGGCGCGCGTGCAGGTAATGATCGAAACCTACAGGGTGTAAACTAAGTGATAATACTTGAAGGTTTGTATAGTATCTCAATATAAGGGACACCCCTTATATTGACATCACTGTGAAAGTAGCAGCGCTGAAAAAGTATTTTTTGTGATTTGTTTGGGCAAGAGCCATGGGCGCCGGCAGAGGGGTGCCAGATGGTGCACTTGGCACCCCTTCGGAATCTCGAGATCTACAGGAATTATTGAAATATAAAGCCGTCTGTAACCCTGTTACCATGCCGTACAAAGATAGTTCATAATGTTTCGGCACTAGATGTATTCTGTTGACGTAAATAGACAGTCACTGTTGTTCATAAAAAGTAAAAAGAAAAAAAAGAAAATTAAAATCTGCACCCCTTGGAAATTATTTCTGCCGGCGCTCATGAGAAAATCCCGAGCGTCAGGAGTTTAAAAATTTACTCTTTCAGCGCTGCTATATACTTACAGCTTACTAAGAGAACTCCATATTGGATTAGATATACACATACACATCCCAAAGTATTATCATATGGGGGCAGACGAGCAAACGGGTCACCTGATTGAAAGCAACTACCATCGCCCATGGACACTCGCCACAGACGACACCTCTGTGGCTTTGTGGTTAAGCGTGTCAGCTCTCAAGCCGGGAGTCGCGGGTTCGAATCCCGCCGACGGAACAAAAAGTTTTCAAATGTTCCCGGGTCATGGATGTGTACTAGATGACGCCCGCAACTTCGTTGCGCCAAAATTCGTTTATCGCGCGGGAACCGTACATTTTTTCGAGATATAAAGTATCCTATGTCATTTCCTGGGACTCAAAGTATCTCCATGCCAAATTTCAGCGAAATCGGTTCAGCGGTTTGAACGTGAAGAGGTAACAGACAGACAGACAGACACACTTTCGCATTTATAATATTAGTATGGATATTAGTATGGATGTGTATCTTCTTCTTATATATAAAAATGGATTTTCAAATGTGTTAGTCGCGCTAAAACTCGAAAACGGCTGAACGGATTGGGCTGATTTTAGTCTTAATATATTCGTAGAAGTCCAGGGAAGGTTTTAAAGTGGGACGAAGTTCACCGGGACAGCTAGTCATATAATAAAAATCTTAAATACATGTATGTATAGTATAAAAAGTATTAAATATATTTCCGTTGTCTGGCACCCGTAACACAAGTCCTTCAGGTACTAACCGCGGGGTCAGGCTGACGTGGTGTGAAGCGTCCATAGATATTTAAAAAAAAAACATCAGAAGAGCTGTACATTGCCTTTCAAGAGTGAATACGCTTTTTGAAAGTTTACAGGTCGTATTGTATTATGAAATTTCGTATCTTTAAGAGAGGTTGGACTATAATTAATTATACAATATTACTATTGCCCATGAAGATCATGGACAATCAGATCTCAATATGGGGTAACGGCATGCCATAGACTAGCTTTACAATAATTATTGTGGTAGTAATCATTATCCATCAAGCTAGGTCGTGCAGACGGCCCTTTAAATGCTACATACAAATACATTTTTGGCACTTTTTTATCCAGATATCTAAATGTAGGTTACTTGTTTGAGTAGTAGATTAAAAACAGCTGGCAAAATATCAAATAATTTAGGTCCTGTAAAGTTAAAAGCACTTGCATATTGTCTATACTGTCTTTAATTCCTTTAATATCACGTGGTACGCGTAGACTATTCTTTGTATTATTGGTTGATTGGTTTATTACAAGAATTTCATCACCATCACCACCAACACCTATCCTATCATACCAACAATAAACATGTACCCATGAACGCTGGACAATACTCAGTTACCGTTCGCCCCTCATTACTAATGCACGTAATTAGCTGTGTCCAACAAGGTGCCGGCGATATATTATCGCACGCTAAGTGCCCAGGGGTCAGGGGCAGTGCCAGGGGCAAGGGGCAAACGCTGACCCCGCGCGGTTCGTCTTCACTAGTGTCAATCGGACCCTTAATAGATTTACGGCGTGTATCGATACTCGATAAAGTAACTAGCAGAGATTGATACAGAATCGATACATTTAATAGATTAAGTGCCATGCAATGTAAATTGTTTCTTTATTTTGAGAAAAGTAAGAATTTCAAGTGATAAAAGTAGTACTTAGATGCTTAGGTAGTTAAAATAACTATCATGATGGTTTTATTTCTGATTCAACACGATTCATCAAGCTTTACCTTGAGCTCTTTTGCGCTTGTGTTTAAATGATAGAGCCAAGAAATCGTTAAGGCGGGCATAAACCCCAATTTGTTATTCTGTGACTCCCAGTATACCTAGTTCCAATATAATAACGAAATGTAAAAAAATTAAGATATAAAGCACAATATTTGAAAGACTTTAAACCATAAACATTTTTATAAAACGTAATACTTCGGCTGTAATTAATTTACAAACTCACCTCCGACAAAAATCTAATTCATCGAAATATAAGTATTAACTAGGATAATTACATATTTTATTTGAATAAATTGTTAGTAAATCTATATTAAAATATCTTTAACCGAACAATTTTGTTTCTTAATATTTATTTCCAAAGATATTTTAAAAAAACATGAAAAATAGAGAAGATCCGCTCCTAGTAACTACAGTTTTATGCTAAGCTAAAATGAATCTTATTGCAATGCGTATACGCTTGGTCTTTGGTTGTGTGCAAGGTTATCGTTTTGGATTGAGATTGATCCCTGCCTTAAGTTCTTTTTTCTTCTTTCAAAATAGGTAAGTACTCAATTTGATTTGTATATTTTTACTAAGGTTTTGCATTTATAGCACATAATATGAGTTTCTTTCTTCCACAAGCACATTCTGGTTATTATAAGAATGTAATAAGAAGACTAGTTGTAACCTGTTTCATGGAAGTAGAGTTTAAGATCTTACAAGCATCAACATAATCGAATTATATGATCGAACATAACGCGGGGACGTATCGGCACGGCGCACGGCCCCGCTCAGTGTAATGTCTAATGTAATCATGGCTAATGAGTCCGCCCCTGTTGACGAATGTTTGTTTGTTACAATAACTGAATTTGTATCGATTTGTTATATTTTTTTTGCAGTTTTGAATCAAAATCAAACTTTTTTTATCGGTATTGTACTTTACCATTTTTGAACATCAAGTTTACTGATGCCTACCACCGGTTAGCCCAGCCAGAACCAATGAAACATATTAAAGTTGATTTTATTTAAATGCCTATGCCTCTTGACAAATAAATTTTATAATTTTACTTAAGCTTCGTTTAAATAAGTTGACAAGTCTAGATCCTATTAAGGAAGAGCGCGTATTCCCTCTTAAAAGGCCGACAACGCACCTGCAGCTCTTCTGATGTTGCGAGTATCTATGGGCAACGGTAGTTGGTAGTTTTTCCATCAGGTGACCCATTTGCTCATTTGCCTCCTTACTTTATTAAGGAAAAGATCGATAGATCCATACAGGGACACCGGCCGGCCTAATTTAAAATTTTTTCGTTCGACTCAGATTCGAAAACTGACCGCGTGGTTATTGGTGAACGCTTACCACTGCGAGCGTTTATTGGCTATAATAATTAAGGGTCCGTATACGAAATTTTCCGATTTCGCTGATTTAACAGACGTGATTTAACAGTTAAAATACAGTATTTCTATAAGTTTTAACGCACAACATGTAAGATCATTTCAATTATAATCTAATGTTGGAGCTAGATTTTTTATATTTTTAAGTATTTTTAAATAATCCAACTCAAACCCGCGACAGTTTTGTGATTTTTGCTGTAAAAGGTTTAGAATATCACCTGTTTATGGATTGTATTGACGTCTTAACGGCATGAAAAAAATACAATGTACTGTTGAGAAAGTCGTCTATAAAATGTTGGAATTACTTTTTACCACTTTAATATGAAATAGTTGAGTAAAAAAATATGTAACTCGGCAAAATTTTAGAGAAAATGGGCAAAGAATTGCTGTTAATTTCGGCAACTTGGAGCTGTAATTCATAAAAAGAAAACGACAGAAATAACCTATAGATAAAATTCTATCCAATTCGAAAAAAAGTAAAAAGAAAAAAAAAACAAATTGTGCTAAAAAACACGATTCAAAACAACCTAAATCTCACATTATATTACTCGCCGCAAGGTTCGAGTCGGCTTTCCGCGCTTAAAAATATTTTAAATCTAATAATTAATATATATATATATTTAAGTCTAATAAGGGGAAAAAAACCTAATAATATTTCTGTAGCGAACCTTTGCAATTTCGTATTCATCGGCAAAATTTCGTAGACGGACTCTTAAGGTGTCTAATGTTAGTCGAATTATAAATTGCGAGTCCTTGAGAAATAGTTTAAACCTGAAACAATTTTGTTCAACACAATTTAAGGCCTACGTCGTAGCATGCTACGTGCTACGTGAAGCTACGTGAAGCTACGCATAGCACAGCGTAGAGACTCTACATTTTAAGTTACTTATTGCATGTAAACACAAAATTTAGTCGTAAGTAGTAAGTTAAAATTTAGTTAAGTACTAAGGACTGATTTACACGTATTAAGTAGATAAGTAATTAACTAAATTTTAACTTAATTTTAAGTTGTTAATTGCATGTAAACAAAATTTAGTAGCAAGTAGCAAGTTAAAATTTAGTAGGTCCTAAGCTAGATGACAATTTGAATTTAGTTTCTACTTATCTACTTAATACGTGTAAACCAGCCATTAACGAGGAAATTAGAATTTTGACTATTTTCTGTTAAATTGGCAGGCGGGGCTTGTCACTTGACAAATTTCGGGCAGGCACTTCAAATTAAGATAAAATTTAGTTACTACTTATCTACTCAATACGTGTAAACTAGCCATAACTGATAACTGCAACAAATTTTAATGTTATGACTTTGGCGATGGGAATGAAAACACAAATAAGAATCGGGACCAACAATAAATTGAATTATCAACCGCATGGTACGTGATACACGACCGACTGCACGACTGGCAATCAGCGCACGCGTGCCCCTCGCTAATGCGGTAACACACACACACACACGCCCACGAATTTGTGTATTGTGAATGTCTGAGTGTCACACAGATAAACACGTGTATGTAATGTGTTGTATGAGTGTCTGTTTGTCCAGCGTCCGTCCCCCGAGCGGTGCATGGAGATGTGGCAATTTGCATGCAGTTCCGGTGAACGGGATTTAAAGTTGAAACAAATAATTAAATTTACTAAACAAGCAATGACTAAATTTGAAAAAAAAATTTAGTATTAAGTTAACCTTTGTTGAATGTTGATCCAGATTCAATTGTAAATAGTACCACACAACAAAGAATACAATGTGTTTTCCAGCACAATTTTCTTCTCATAAAAGTTGAAATTGGATCTTAACCAATGATATACAGATCTGTTACGTTCAAACTATTTTCCGGCTTAAATCTCTTCCGAACAATTTTCAAATTCAAAATTGGACTTTGACAGATAAGTGAAACAAAAGATACGAAATGCCATTTACATAAAAGAGACAGACTAAATAAAAGACGACCCAATTGGGTCGTATTTGAGTCTTCACAACGCGCGCGGTAGTAACATAACTGCTTTGAGTTTTTTATATAATATCATTGATCTTAACGTAAAATATAATTCTGGTTCTTGTATAAGGTATATAGTAATCCTTATCCTGGTTTAATTCTTAGGTTGTCGGTAGTAATATACATCGTACGGCACAAGAACACGACGGGAGTCCCAGAAAAATGAAAATCCGAACTTAGATTCAAAGTACCAGAAAGTATCAGTTTTTTTACTAAAACAAATATGTATTATGTGACTAAACAAATAATTTTGTTGCAGGTGTGGTTCCAAAACAGAAGAGCGAAATGCCGGAAACACGAGAGTCAAATGCATAAAGGTAAGTAAATGTTACAAGTAGGGAATGTTATCATTCGACAAAACTCCTCGAATAATTCGAATATTTTGCAAAAATTTTCGAATAATTCGAATATTATTCGAATTATTACATTTAAAAAATGCTGAAAACTCTGATTAAAAGTAAAACACCTTTTTGTTAATAGTATAAAATAAATTATTCTTGTTTTTACTTTTATCAACAGTTAATGTTCATTATTAAACACTTTAAAAATGTATATAAATAAGGTTACAGCTAGGCAATAAACTCCAAACCAACTAGCAACAGACTAGTTATAGCCACGATTAAACTACCACGGTCTTAACCAGACCAGTAGCTTAGACCCTTTCGAAAAAAAAAAAAAAAAAAAAAATAGGCAATAAAGGAAATGCTGTAAATTGTAAACCGTTTTCGATCGTACCACACTTTTCTCGTGTAATTATGCTTATAAGTCTTACGACGTTATGATATCTGTTCCTTAACACCTCCATCGTGGGTTCATGGGTATCGCAGACACAATAGATTTTCAATTGTTATGCGGCAAGGTTGGGGATTGATAGGTTAATACTAAGCCAGCTAACCCGTCCTTTTGATATTTTCGAGCCACATTCACGTAGGTGGCTTTGCCTGTGTCAACGTGGCTCGAAACTATAAAAAAGGCCCACTATAAAACAAACATCACAACAAAGAAATAAATTGCAACGAAGCTCTGGGGAGGGTGAAACAATCCTAGAGCTGGTGACTTTAGTAACTTGAAGTTTGTTAAAGCCAAGAAGATGATATTAAGGAGCCACTGACCGAGACGGGGTTTTCGTTCTCGGCCGAGACCGAGAGCTAGCACCGAGAATACACAAAGCGTGAAAAAAGTTAAATGCTGTTTCTTTTTAATACTGTACTAACTGTTTCAATTATCACTCTAAGACTGCCGCCGTGAAGCTATTATATATCATTTTTATCAACTTATCGAATCATAGATTAACTAATCACATATCGCGAGCTTAAAGCCAGAAGAGCGTATAAAAAAGTATTTTTTTAAGTAGAAAATACTAGTACAGGTTCCCTAGATTTTTTTTTACTTGATTACTATCAAGCTAATTTTTTGTGAGTAGCTTCACTTTGATAAGACAAACAACAATTTCCTCCACGAAAATTCTTGAAAGTGGTCTAAAATATGTCTAAAATATGGACTATTCTATCTGTAGGACAATGTTACTATTAAATTAAATAAATAATAACCTATCACCATACAAAAAATCAGCTGGTTTGGGGTTCCGTATTAGGGTCAACAAGTCCTCGTTGAATCCTAACGACTAAAACATGGTCAACGGCGACGATGAATGGTCGTATATTCATATTTTGTTAGACTAAAAACTAATTTTTATATCATAAAAATCTAGAATATTCATTAACAATATTATTTTTCGAAAATAAACTTAATTATGTTCTTTTTCCACATTAATTTTATGTTTTAATAGTATTTTAAAGAAAAATAAAAAATATTCTATTATTCGAATTACTTATTCGAAAAATTATTTGGCGAATATTCTAATAATGAAATCGTCGAATATTCGAATAAAACGAATATTCGAATAACACACCCTAGTTACAAGTTTGAAATTACTATCCATAGTCTATTGTGCCATAGTGTACTAATTTAATAATTTACAAAAATATATTATACATTACAATTTTGTCTGGTAAGGCAGGAAATTTTATAGGTAATGTAGGGCAGTATTATGTACTTGATTCCATTTTACTTTTAAAATATATTCATGGCATTTTTGAGTTTTTTTTAATAAAATGGAAAGGCAAAAATCGGAGGTAGTGTATTGCCCACGAGTAAAAGCCTAAAAGGGAGATGAGAATCGAGAGATCTCCGACCAAGGAAGTCAGCCTCAAGTCTACTATCTCAGCTATAAGCTATAAGTACTTACCAGTTGGTCCCAATCTCTGCTTAATTTGTTAAGTTTAAAATGTGAAGTGTAAAGTTTTTTGATTTTTTTTTATGTCAGCTGAATAACAGCAACATACAAAACTTCGATAGCGCCATTTAGGATTGTGACGGGAATATCTAACGAACAAAAACGCATGCAGTCATACAATAACTATCATATCTATTGTCATCATGAAGCCGCAGAGAGCAACAAAATGAACATTTACAAATGATTCGTCCCTTCGTGCCCTACGTCCCCTCCGTCCCTTTCGTCCCTTTTGTCGACAATGAATGTAAATAACTATGGTAATGAAAACAAATGCTCGCGCAATCACAGTTTAGCGCGAATTACAATGTTATGAATTGATTTTAATGCGCTTTGTTTTGCAATCCTAGACCATTATAAAGGGGAAATATTATTTTCTTAGTTCACGTTGAGTATTGGTACTAAAACTGTGATTTCTGAGACGGACTGATTAAGTAAGTAGTAATACTTGATGTATTGTTTTTGTGAATAGAAAAATATACGAATCCTGCAAGACTTATTGAGTCACAACTCACATTCGAAATGCTTATTAATAACAAGATCCAATAAATTCTCATGGGTTAACTTTCTCAGGCTAATAAGGAATGATATGATTATATTTCTTTTATTATTTTGTGCAAGTAATTTGTTAAAATATAAGATTTCAATAGTTCAAATTTGAAAGTATTTGAATCGGCAAGATACGAGTAACTTTAGACACTAGTCGGGTTTATCATGATTACACTTTATTGTACTTTAAATAAACTGTTTTATACTTTTAAAATATATTAAAATAAAGAGCTACAAGTCATAGACATATTACGTATTCTCCATCAGTCCGGGTAACTCGATTACTCCTCCCGCCGGCGCCCGTCCGACTCTAACAGTTTTTTAATTCGACCATAACTCAGACGGATGAATAATTAAAGCGGCGGGTCGAAACGGGATTCGCGGGACGAGGATCGCGGCCCGGCATCCCGGGAATTCCGGAAAAAACGGCCAAATACACGTGCAATGGGAGAAACGATAAATTTACGGAATGGCGCAACGCACTTAGCCGATGCACCGCGGCTTTTTATTATGTCGATATCAAATCATAAATTATTTATTACTTAGTAGTAACTTTGTGCGATCTGTAGTCCTTCGTTTTTTATTCATACAGAACAGTAGTTAATGATTAATTTGTGACTAGATCCGAGGATCACGGATTTCATTCAAATATATTTTGTCGTCATTGCGCAAACGTTTTGGTTTACAACTCGATTTCTTACTATGCTATATTTCTCACGAGCATTTTAATACAGAGTCGTGGAAAAATGTTTCTTGTCGATGCCGACTGGTCGATTTTTAGGGTAGTTTATCTATTCACTAGCGCTTTTGATTGGTCACCGTTACAACGTTAACGAATCGCGACACTGTGTATTAATATTAAATACATAAAATCACAGAAACTTGATATAAAGGAACCTCACGCGTCCGAGAAACTTGACACGGAGATAAATAAATAAATGGTTAATAGATGATTGCGGCGGCACGTCCCCGCTCATAAGAGCTCGTCAGCAAAGTGAAGATGACGGGCGCGGGGGAAGGGGGATCGCGCGACCGCTAAATAGAGCGTAAAGCGGAAAAAAGCCGCTCTCCGGAATCAAATAAAATGATTCCCCGCGGGAGCCATTCGGACGCAATCCCGCCGTCCCCTGCTAAATGTCTTATTAACTTATGTGCCCCCTCACCCCGCGCCAGGGGGACGCGAGAACAATCATGTAGAGTGAAATGAAACGGTTATTTGTTGTGTTTTCCCTCCAAATAGGCGCTAAGCGGCTCCTAATGTTGATGCTTGAGCGATGTGACGAAAGAGTTTCAATATCACATTATATTATGTCATCAGCAACTGGTAAATTTGGTTTGGTAGAACTTTTTGTATATTATGTCCTGTCAAAGATATTTCTCCGATAACAATCATGAAAATTCATACACTTTTACTTTCATAAAGTATAATTGGGGACAAAAAGAATTGACCATAAATTCTTTGTTATAAAGCACAAATTGAATTTACCGATTCATCGTCTCGATTTCGGGGGCCATAAAATTTTCGTAATAAATTTTCATTAAATTAAATATTCATTTTTAATGAAGACAAGAATCCCCGCCGTAGGGATAACAATCGTCTCGATGCGCGAAAAAAAAGAAAATCTCGCCTAATTGTTCCCCCGCTCCTGAAATTGTAAAGTTATCGTCGCGACTCGCGAGGGTGGCCGTGTTTTATTACGCAGAAACCGCTGTAAAGATGTTCGAACACTTTAAACCGGGGATGCCCCGCTCGCCTTGTAATTCGATTAAATTAAACAACTCGGAGTTAATCAAATAAATGCACGGCGGTCGCGGGGCGGCGGGGGCGGTCGCGGGGGCGGCGAGGGGGCGGAGACGGGGGATCCCGCGCCGGACCAGCGCCCGCTCGTATTTATGTCGGCACTTCTCGAAAGTAATTCGGTGTCAAATATGGAAATAACTCATACACACGGGGAGCATCCATTTTGATAATGTCGACGGGCGACCGGCGACGTGATTTACCGCTCACTCCGCCCCCGCCCACTGCGCCCGGCTCCAAATTAATATTGTATGATTGCGATATCATATCCAACACATAGCGCTAGTGGAGTGATATTTTGAACATTCTACCTCTAACATTCGAGGATGATTTAGATGTTTAGCGAAAACAGTGCATACAATCAAAAATAAGTTGACAAGCTTGCTAAAAATTACTTTTAACATTTATAAAAAACACACGAGACACACAATTAGTACAACGAAACAACCCTTTGTAACAAAATAAGAAACCTTTATAAGGCGTCTTTAGTTCGGGAATTTACGTTAATTTATTAATAGCTGATCCAGCCCCGGGCTATAAACAACGGATCTCTCTTAATTTACGAGCAAATTATGCTTTACTTAAATATCAATTTAATTAAGTGGAGTTCGGTAGCGGCGGGTAAGATTTGCCGCTCGTTTGTAACTGTCATTCTGACTGAGCGCCGTTTGATGACCCCGTTTCCCTCACGAGTCACAACTCAATACACACTAGATGATTTGTACAATTTCCGAGCTATTTGTTTCAATTAGAGTGTTACTGTGGTTTAGTGTATAGTTACCTAGTTCATTTTTCGTTCTTGGTGTTTCTGTAGCTGAATTTATTAATCCTGTCATTGCAGCAAAAGCTCGCGGGCTATCTAGACTAATATTATAATTGGGAAGAGTTTGTTTGTTTGTTTGTTTGTTTGAACGCGCTAATCTCAGGAACTACTGGTCCGATTTGAAAAATTCTTTTACTGTTAGATATCCCATTTATCGAGGAAGGCTATAAGATATATTTTATCACGCTAAGACTAATAGGAGCGAAGAAATAGAGGAAAATGTGGAAAAAACGAAGAGAAATTATTTGAAAGGGCTTATTTGAATGCGCTAATCTCAAGGACTACTGGTCTGATTTGAAAAATTATTTCAGTGTTAGATAGCTTATTTATCGAGGAAGGAAGGAAGGAAGGGATTATATTTTATCACGTTAAACTAATTGGAGTGAAGAAATAGAGAAAAATGTGGAAATGAATCGGACCGAGACGATATTAAGATTTTGGAGAAAAAATTCAATGAATATTTCGGATTTAAGAAAAATATTATAGTAGCTGTATCTTCTGATACAGCTTCTTCACGAGGTACTAAGAAACTGGTGAAACTATGGACCAATACGTAACTGAATTGAGGCTTTTATGTAAACATTGCGAGTTCAAGGGCCTGGAGGACGAGTTGATACGAGATCGTATCGTGTGCGGCATTCGCAACACAACGCTCCGCGATCGCCTGCTGCGGCAGGAAAACCTGACTCTCGATGCAGCTATTGGCATCTGTCAGGTCGAAGAGGTGACGCAGGAGAGTAGCCGGGTGCTGCAAGCGGGGCCATCTCGCGTGGACAGCGGCGGCAGCAGTGGCGATGGCAGTAGCGCTACCAGAGGGCGCCGCGGCGGACAACGGAGCTGGCCACAGCGGGAGGACCATGGCGCGGTCGGCGGTGCACACGCTGGTGTGCCGCGACGGAGCTTCTGGAAAACGGCTACGTGTCGTCGATGTGGAGGCGGGTGCAGAGACGTCCGCGATTGCCCCGCCATAGGTCAACAATGCTTTAAATGCAATGCATGGATCATTTCTCGAGAATGTGTAACTTAAAGAATATACACGATATAGAATTATCGGATCAATTGCAGCAGCCAAAAATTTCGGACGGGGAGGCGGAGACGGAGTCGTTTACTGTATCGTCTGTACAAAATATTGATCAAGTTTATTCTGTATCGAAAGATTGGTCTGTAATACTTAGAACTAAAAGTAGACCCGAAAAGTTTAAATTAGATTCAGGGGCAGATATTAATGTAATTTCATATAAACGATTTTTGCAATTGGGATTTGACTCAAAACGTATTGAGATGAATAATAAAATAAAACTTCGATCGTATACCGGAGATTTTGTATCACTAAAAGGTGTCTGTTTTTTAGAATGGTTTTTTAAGAATGTTGAGTATAGTTTAAGGTTTGCTATTGCGAATATTGACTGTCAAAGTGTACTAGGATTGCAGGCGTGTCTAGATTTAGGACTGATTGATGCGTATTGATGATTCAAGCACTTCCAGCAAAGATAATATTGTAATTAATAGGGTTGGGCGTTTACCATGTAAAAATAATAATGTTTTTGTAGACGAGGAGGTGCCGCCAATACGGTGTATGCCGATGAAGGTTTAATTAAAGAATCATAGTAGAAGCTATAAAGAACCAATAAGACGTTAGAGTTCTGTATCAAATAAGAGTTGGAACAAAATTGGTGTAAAAGTTTTTGAGTACGGGAGGAAAAGTTTTTTGATTTTTGTAGATTATTATTCAGGTGTGATTGAAGTGTGTCCTATAAGCAATAGTTCGTCTTTCTCTGTAATAAATATAATGAAGGAGAATTTTGTGCGTTACGGTACACCAAAATGTGTTATAAGTGATAATAGTTCGCAATTTTTAAGTAGTAATTTCAAATTTTCTTAAAAGAATGGGGTTTTGAACATATACCTTTGTCTTCATACTATGTAGAATCTAATGGGAAAGGCGAGAAAACTGTAAAAGCAATAATAAAAGTTATAAAAAAATCCATTGAAAATAACACTAATATTCATGTAAATACATTAGTATATAGAAATATTTGAGATACTTGACCTGGAATCTAGATTGTACTTCTAATGTAATGATGGAACGTCGATTGAGATGTTGACTCAAAGGACGTTACATTCTTCATATCTTAAACTTGGCGGTTGACTGTATGATAATAATATGTGGAGGTGGAAATTAAATGTATAACACGATAAAGATGATGTGACGTGATCTGGTTGATGAACAACAATGGGATCAGGGTATTCGCCTTCTCATACGCGAATCCGCGTAATCCTTAAAAGTTTATCAGTGGTTTATTTTATAATTTATTTAGTTTATATTTTAGGAAAATTATTATGTTGTTTGTATGAGTATTGTAATTAGCTTTATTTTCTATATAGGGAAGATGTTATGTAAGGAGTTCTTAATTGATTTAAAAGAAATAAAGATCAGTTGTCAACGAGCCGGCGTTTCAATACACAACAGGTTGCCGCGCGATAAACGAATTTTGGCGCAACGGAGTTGCGGGCATCATCTAGTAACTTATAAGTGTAACACTCGTACATGACGTGTATGTTACACATGATCTGCGTATTCACCCCCTTTGTCCAGTGACTCCATATGATAGTACTGAGTTACTGATCAAATTTCTTGAATAATCACAGTTGCGTATTGGTTGACTCTTAATATTTTTTCTAGTTTAAGTTACAACTTTTAGGGCTCTATACAGTCATGTGCATGTCTAGGTCTGCTGGTAGGCGGCGGCGGCACCCCGCTGGAGCCGTGTCGCGTCGCGCCGTACGTGTCGGTGCCGCGCCTCGCCGCTCCGCCGCGCCCGCCACCGCTCCCGCTCCCGCCGCAGCCTACCGCTTTCGCGCCGTTCGACTCTGCTCTGCTGTCCGCTGCTGCACATCAGGTTATTACGATATAATATTTTATCAGGGTTAAGCTGTTTTTGTATACTTGATCTAGGTCGGAATATGCAAGTACCTTTCGCATCATTCATATTTGTCCACTCTAAACAATAGCCTACGGTCTTTTATTGTTTGTTAATCAACTGAATTGACGATTAACGATTAGCGGAAAGCGGAAAGTTTTTTATCTTTAGGTTTTTTATCTTTTTATGTTTGAACTCCTAATCGCTGTATGTGGGACTGAACCCTTACCGCTAACAATTTGCAGTACGCGAGTGCCGCCGCCGCCGCCGCGGCCGCGCTGTGTCCGCCCTATGCAGGTCTAGCGGCGCTGGCCGCGCGCTGCCGCTCCTCCTCAATCGCCGACCTGCGGTTGAAGGCGCGACGTCACGCCGCTGCGCTCGCCGCCGCGCGCGACCCGAACGCGCCCGCTCCCGCCTCCGCGCCCGCGCCCGCCGACACATAGCCGCACCAGTAGCTCACGTATTATAAAGGCCCTTTACTATTACCAGTGGCGTTGTAATGTATGCTGTTATCACCAGCCATAATGTAATCGACTGGTAAAGCTACCCTTTTTAGTAAGAGAGGGTCCTTAATTTTAAATATCTGGTGGCTTTTGGAACGTTGATGTTTTTGATTAACGAAATTTGAAGTTATGATCGGACCAATGACATATAAAAATTAACTGTGATAAGTGTTTGTGGACAAGCTTGAAACGATCTCATCGAGTAACACTGTACCTATTCATGTGACGTAATATAAGTATTGATTTAGTTTCTAAAGTTGCTATGTCGTAGATGTAAGTAAGATATAACAAGAACTTTGTAAATATTAAAATTTATCTAAAGAGTATCCCCTAGAACTTCTATAGCTGTGCCCTAATATATAATTAAAATTGTTTGTTGTTTTCTTCAATACAGTGTATATCGACACCGGAAATATCACTTAATGTAAGGGACAAAACACGACTTTTCAGGAGAGCGAAAAAACAATTTTTTTTTTTACAAATTCGTCTGTAACTTTTTATTATTTAGTCCGATCTTAAAGGTGTTTATGGCAAAGTTTCTTAGAATTTTGTCGGCTATTTAACTATAAAAAAAAATATTTTCGTAAATTTACGCGTTTAGAAAATAGCATGTCCCTTACATTAAAAAATTTTGCTTATTTGTCCCTTACAGCACTGAATTTTTCAATGTCAACTATGCCATATTAAAGTAAGCACCAAGTTTAATATGAAACTTCGACACAAATCTACTGTAAAGGACATAAAAAACTATGCTTTGGAGGAAGTTTGATGTAATATATTAAAATCTAACACAATAAGCCCACCATGACTGGCTGGTTTACCACATAAGGGATAGGATTTCCAGCAAAATAAGGGAACTTCGGCAGACTGAAACATTTCCCTTGGCACCGGGACTGTTCTCAAATCCCATGTACACCCAGAGCCCCTTTAGACAAGGTGGAACTTTGCAAAACCACGTCTCTGCTCTGTTGTCTTACCGAAATCTGTATCCTGAGCCGAATGGAAGATGGATATTCCTCCTTGTTTCGCTCTGCGGCCTCTTTCTGTGAACCTGAACTAGCGATCGCACACCACAAGTCTAAATGTTCGTTCTTGACCTGGCATTAAGCTTCACATTTCACCTTATCAGGAGCTACTGCTCTCTTTGATCGCACCTGTCAGAACTGCTTCGCCAGTGCCCAGTCATGACCTTCCACTTCTATGACCTTCCACTTCTATGACCTGCCTTTTTATGGTGTTACGCCAGCTATTTCTATTATCGGCCACTCGAGGAGCGTCGTAGACAGTCGACTCAAGTGTGGTAAGGATTTGATTAGACCAACGCATGATACAGCGGCTCCGCGGTCTTTTTCTCCTCAATCTTGCTAATTATCATGAGTTTTCCATACCATGGTTTCAAGGTTTCCTTCTTTTTTCTGGTAATGTGTCTGAAATATTCTAAGATGCGTTATTAGACAGATGGTAGAGAGCCTTGTTTTTATGTTTAGTTTAGCCAGCATGGATGAGTTGGTTCTGAAAGCAGTTTATGGAATTCAGAGCATTTTCCTCCAGCACCCTTGACGGCGTCGATACGTCTGCGGTCTGCAGACTTCAGAGTCCATGTCTCGTATCCTTAAAGACTGATGAAGAATATGAGCATGTGCACAAATTTCCTCCTGGTTTTTAACAAAATCTTCCTTTCAAGCCAGGTTTCATGCATTTGAGACATGGCACTCTTAGTCATCTTAATTCTTCTACGTATATTTGGTTAACAGGAGCCGTTGTTCGTAAAGATCAAAGACAAATTTGCTAACCACTTCCAATTTTAGCGCGCCAGTCAAAGGCAGGGTGTTGCTTCTGTCTATGATCATGTTTTTGGTTTTCCCTTTATTAATTGAGAGGCCCAAGTTATTGATCATTTGCTTCATTCTCTAAGACAGTTCTTGCATCTCGATTTCATTTGCAACCAGGAGAGTATTGTCATCCTTAATGCTAGCTATATACAATTGGCCTCATTACATGTGTATACCTAAAGGCTAAAGGTTTAGCTAAAACACTAAGGCTGGTATAAATAGTCAGTACTCAAGATGCATCTCGGTCTCAAGACGCGATTCGGCTCTATGATTGGTCAAAATTTTGACAGCCAACCAATCACAGAGCTTGAACCGTGTCTTGAGACCGAGATGAATCTTGAGTACTGACTATTTATACCGGCCTAAAACTTTATAGAAAACTTTAAACTTTTACGGATAATACTTTTTGAGTAGGCGCCAAAAAAATTATCTTCTTACTTGAAAAATGATATGTATTTAAGATTAAGGTAAGGGACAAATTTAAGTGAAGCTATGACAGTTATTATGTATCAATTCTTAACGTAAAGGACATGTTAAGAGAATTGTACTAAGCTAAAGGTTAACGTAAGGGACTGAATTTCATTTTAAAAGCATTTACGTTATTTTTGTCAACACGTAAAAATATTTACGTCCGTTAAATCAATTTTTTTATGAAAAATCCTGTCTTGACTTTAAAAAATGTGTACTGTAAGGGACATTTTTTTAACGATAGAAGAATTTCAAGTATGCCAAACGATAGAGCTCGAAATTCTGAATCCAATGATATATATAACTCATTTTCGCCAAAATGTCCCTTACGTTAAGTGATATTTCCAGTGTCGATATCCCCGAAAATATTTTAATGTTTTTGTTATAGATTGTGAAAAAAAAACTTAGTTATAGCTTCACTGACAGATCACCGAGTAAAATCGATCCAGTATTTCAATTATCCTAGATTTAAATTTTATTTAAGTACTTCATGTTATGTTTGACGATAAACCAAATGAAATATTCTATAACTACCCATCTAATAAATACAACAAGAAGGATATTTTAGTTTCATACCAAAAATGTCCTGTGGTTTTTAGATTTTGGTATTTGTAGCTGGATACGGTGTACGGGTAAGCTACGAGTCTACGAGTTACGTAGCAACGCTACGAGTGCTACGACCGCCACGTTGCGTGGCTCTACGATGCGTCTACGGTCTACGCCGTAGCCGTACATTACGTAGCGGGCGACAAAGCATGAAAAAACATCTAGGCAGACCGGCTTGTATTGTTTCATCATCATCATCATCATATCAGCCTATATTCGTCCACTGCTGGACATAGGCCTCTCTCAATGAACGCCAAGATGACCGATCTCCTGCTACTCTCATCTAACATGAATCGGAGAATCCAACAATAAACGGAGATCGTCGTCCCACCTAGTTGGAGGTCGACCTACACGGTACATCCCGATTTCCCAGTATTTTATTGTTTATAAAGTTTAATTATTTTTTTAAAACCTATGATATTCTATTAAAACATCATTGTTTAAAACTGCATTAAACAAGGGCCGACGGCAGCGATCAAAAGTGAATAATTTAAACTTCAATCAATATTACAATAGATGCATTAACTTTTAAAGTTAATGTTATATTGCTCTTTATTTTTATCAGCCATCGACCGATCGAATTTTTATGAGTAAAAATAACATTTACCTAATGTTATTTTATTTTTACTCGCACGATTGATAAATTTTATCAATATGAGGTCGCTAATAGTGATAAAATTTATCAATATTAGCGACCTAAGTTGCAAAAACCGTAGGCGAGATCACTAAAATGCATTCAATTGCCCTGCATTCATCTTCTCAATTATCTTTGACTTCGCGCGTGACACTGATAAAGTTCAGGGCCCGCATACGGCTGCAGGTTGAGTATAGCTGATCTAAACCGACTATAATATGCACAATCGACGCCGATCAGTATCAATCATAATTCATAAACGAATAGCCCTCACTTCATAATCTTTGTCCAACGTATAGAGGCCACATATTGCATCCTGCAGCAACAAACATAATCGCTTGTTTTTTGTTCAACGTAGAGGCCACACAACATTGCATCCTACACCAACATTTAAATTACCACACGCAAGCGGGGGCCGGTGTTTGCACAAGATGTTATAAAGCGTCCCCGCCCCTCCCCCCGCCCAATTACGTCCCCGCTGCTGATTGGACGTAATCCTGTTAGCGGAGACAAACAGCGCCCCGTCTCGGCAAACACGCCCGTCTAGGCTGGAGTGAACGTGTTTGGTAAACAAAAATATAATTTGCTTGAAATTTGCTTGAAGTATGAAAATCCCGTGTATGTGGAATAAATGTGGAAATCACCGTTCAATAAGTTAATTGTAATGAAATATGGTGGGCAAAAACATCACAACTAACACTACCGCTGCAAATATAGCTTATTTAGAACCTGAAGTCTTATATAGGTTGACTTGTTGCTGTAATTATAGTTTGTGGCGACAAAACAGAGTTAGTAATAAAATATAACACCTATAGTGACAAAACGGGTCTATAAGAGCGATTATGAAGGCTAAAGTGGAACTGCAGCGATTATTATCCCTACAGTACAGACCAGAGCTTCTGTGTTATAGCTTTGAGCGAATCATACCACTATAAGATCTATATAAGAAATTATCATCTCCTATTAACTCCTTTAGCGCATTTAGTTGCACAAAGGAAGCAATTAATGCTACTAGCTCTACAAGGCTGTTTTTTAACTGTTTTGCAAAACCAAACTCCTAAAGGGATGCAAAACTCCTCTATGTTATTTTGGGCTGTATATTAGAGTTATTTTCCCCTATTAAAACCCTAAATTCATGAGTCAACCATTTTTTGAGTATAAACTTAATTCACAAAAATAATAAAAAGAAAGTACAAAATGAAAACTTATTACAATGAAGTAACTTGTCTTTGTAGCGTTTTGATGCCTGGGTCACGAAACTTTTAAGACAATAGGTAAAACATTAAAACAATTTTATCAATAAAAAATGTTTTGCTTTATTTGAAGCGATACTTTTTTACTTAAAATATTATAAGCAAATAATGAAGAGGCCTACCCTTCATTATTTGCTTATAATACATAGTCACATTCACAGTAAACTCGGATTTAAAAAATATATTTTAAATCCGTGACTCCGCCATTATATTTTCATAAAATCAGTGGTTATCAATGATATTCTAGAGTTTTTTTATTTATTATCATTGGTGGTTATAGTTTAACATATTACATAAACACAATATTATTGTTGAGCCGGTTAGAAAAAAAGTTAAAACCATATTATAATTACGTTACAATTTACCGTATTGCCACCCTTACGGTGCTTAAAAAGTTAGTAAGATACATTACAGATCTACTATAACCGTAAAAGGGTTAATATTCGTGAATTTGCATCCTTTGTAGCACTCAAAGTATCTTCAGGCACAGAATATATATTTGTTGTACCAACAGAATGCCCACTGGCGAAACCCGTTTAAAGAATTAACAACTCATGCCACGATACTATAAAGTTCAAATTCCGACCGCGCAGTGCTAGGTGCCTACTATTATATTTGCCTACATCTCCGCTCTCTTTCTATCGCATAACTCGTACCTTTTCTGAAGAAATCAGGGTTGTCTGTTTTTAAAAATAATATTGTAATCTTAAAATATAATTAACTACATTTTATTTAACTCGAAATAATCTAAGATATTATATCTTCGTACCTACTATGTAGATTTAATTATCATAAATTCGCGTGTAACTAGTTACGCGTACTTAGATTCGATAGGTCTTCTATCTTAATTATTGAAACCGGTCGTATATTACCTACTTAAGGTGTTTGTATAACTTAGTTATTTTTGTAAACAAATGAGGTTTCGAATAGTACGCATCACGAAATATAATAGCAAAGACACGACACCAACCTACGATGCTTACTATTAGTAATAATAATTAATACCTAACCTTATTAATTAATGTGTTTTTTTTTCAATGAAATACTTTTATTAATTATACGTCTACGAAGGTAACCCAACTAATAATTATATTCTACTTCAACTAGTATTTAAATCATAAGTAATCGTAATTTGACTCTATAATAAATTGTACAAAATTTAAATCTATAATAAATAATAATAAAACAATTTAAAAAAGTTCTTAACTCTCATCGTCCTTAGGGAGCTTAAAGAAAGTTAAATTTGGTTCACATACCGTGTTAAGACAGTTAAACACTGCGCAATATTTCTTTGCCCTTTTTTTATTGTCCCTTGTGATCAGATTAATTTATCAATTCTGTGACAGCGAATGAATAAGTACGCAGGTAGGTATGCAACGATCAACTACCTAACTAAAAACTCGTGCGCTCACGTCACCGCTCGCCTGTGAGTCCCTACTGAAGTGCCCCCTAGGGGGGTACTTACAGTTCGATGCCTACAGGCGCGAGTGGGACAGGCCTGCTTCAGGTAGCCTGTAATTCTATTATACCGCTTGAAGAGCCACTAGTCACTTAAATACTTCACTTAAAACGCTTTAAGGCTAAGTTATCGCTATTGTACATCCTTGGGCGTAGCCACACTGGGGCAAGCTGGGGCGCTTGCCCCACCCTGGGCATGAAAAAAAGTGCGATCAAAACAAAAAGCGCGCACGATTTACGCGCGCGCGGTCTTTTGAAAGCGAGCCGTATTACCGTAGAATAACTGAATATGTATTAAATTTTCATAACATAAATAAAACTTTAATATCTATCCTGTGTGTAATTGTTTATTTACTTGACTGCTGCCCCACCCTAAGCCCAATTCTGGCTACGCCCATATCCACAATAACTTTACTGTGTCTCTAAAATTTATGTTTTAGCTCTACTATATCGTCATAGTAGAACATAAGGCGATAAGAATTTGTGCCCAATTCAAGGGTACAGTAGAGTTATAGCGAGCTATAACTCCATGTGGTAGCACTTATTGAACACCATTGGATGTGTTTAGCTCTCTTGTAGATCTGTTCTAACTCTTATGTTAGCGCCTAATGTTAGTTGGGATGCAAGTATCTCTAATTTAAATACTGCGTAGCGTGTAGTGAAATGCAAGTTATTGACTGGTTATTGGTAAAATTATTTTTTCTAGACCAGTATTTTAAATATAGGTATCTTTATATAGAGTCGGTTATCAGCCCATTTGTAGCAAAGGATTGTGCTGCCACGGTAAAAAAAAAACTTATACTTTTTCTACTTATCTATTTGTTTTTTTCCTACCATTACGATAAATACTATAGGAAAAAAGTAAAAAATAAAAAATAATCATGGTTTGAAAAAAAACCTACTTAGTTGTTTGAATAGTGAGGTAGATCAGTAATACCTATGGATATTTTGTAACATAAAGGAGCACTAAAAACTTTATTGCGTTAAGTTTTCAAAATGGCAATGTTACTTATTAATTATTTGTATTCCAAGAGTAGAACAATCTTAGAAAACAGTAATGACTAATGAGGCAAATATAATAAAGGTAATTTACCCCTTTCACTTCTTTAGATTTTTAATGTTTTGTGTTATAAAAAATAGCGTCAACACAGCCACGACGCGAAATTCGCGTTGTGGCTGTAATGAAAACGCCAAACGGCCACGACGCGTTCTGGCAATCACAAAAAGACCTTAACGCGAAATTCGTGTCGTGGCTGATATTCTATTTGTTTTTCTTGATTTTTCTTGATTGATTAATCGTCCATAGGTATGGAAGATTATATATTATTTTAAATTACCACGCGCACTGCAAAATATTTTTGAAATATTTTTTTATAATAATAGTACGGATGTCGGATAGTATAGAATTGACTATGGATATTTTATAAATAATAATGATAAACAAATAACGTGTTTGTTTTAAAAGTTTGTATGTAAATTAGTAACAAAAATATTTTATAGTACGCGTGGTAACTGGTAATTCAAATATAATATTCCATAGCTATGGATGATTAATCAATCAAGAAAAAATCAAGAGAAACGAAGAGCATAATATAACATTCCACATACGAGAACGCGTCGTGGCCGTCTTCATTAGAGCCACAACGCAAATTTCACGTCGTGGCCGTTTCACTATGGCCACAACTCGTTGTGAGCTATTTTTTCAACGATCAACTACCTAACTAAAAACTCGTGCGCTCACGTCACCGCTCGCCTGTGAGTCCCTACTGAAGTGCCCCCTAGGGGGGTACTTACAGTTCGATGCCTACAGGCGCGAGTGGGACAGGCCTGCTTCAGGTAGCCTGTAATTCTATTATACCGCTTGAAGAGCCACTAGTCACTTAAATACTTCACTTAAAACGCTTTAAGGCTAAGTTATCGCTATTGTACATCCTTGGGCGTAGCCACACTGGGGCAAGCTGGGGCGCTTGCCCCACCCTGGGCATGAAAAAAAGTGCGATCAAAACAAAAAGCGCGCACGATTTACGCGCGCGCGGTCTTTTGAAAGCGAGCCGTATTACCGTAGAATAACTGAATATGTATTAAATTTTCATAACATAAATAAAACTTTAATATCTATCCTGTGTGTAATTGTTTATTTACTTGACTGCTGCCCCACCCTAAGCCCAATTCTGGCTACGCCCATATCCACAATAACTTTACTGTGTCTCTAAAATTTATGTTTTAGCTCTACTATATCGTCATAGTAGAACATAAGGCGATAAGAATTTGTGCCCAATTCAAGGGTACAGTAGAGTTATAGCGAGCTATAACTCCATGTGGTAGCACTTATTGAACACCATTGGATGTGTTTAGCTCTCTTGTAGATCTGTTCTAACTCTTATGTTAGCGCCTAATGTTAGTTGGGATGCAAGTATCTCTAATTTAAATACTGCGTAGCGTGTAGTGAAATGCAAGTTATTGACTGGTTATTGGTAAAATTATTTTTTCTAGACCAGTATTTTAAATATAGGTATCTTTATATAGAGTCGGTTATCAGCCCATTTGTAGCAAAGGATTGTGCTGCCACGGTAAAAAAAAAACTTATACTTTTTCTACTTATCTATTTGTTTTTTTCCTACCATTACGATAAATACTATAGGAAAAAAGTAAAAAATAAAAAATAATCATGGTTTGAAAAAAAACCTACTTAGTTGTTTGAATAGTGAGGTAGATCAGTAATACCTATGGATATTTTGTAACATAAAGGAGCACTAAAAACTTTATTGCGTTAAGTTTTCAAAATGGCAATGTTACTTATTAATTATTTGTATTCCAAGAGTAGAACAATCTTAGAAAACAGTAATGACTAATGAGGCAAATATAATAAAGGTAATTTACCCCTTTCACTTCTTTAGATTTTTAATGTTTTGTGTTATAAAAAATAGCGTCAACACAGCCACGACGCGAAATTCGCGTTGTGGCTGTAATGAAAACGCCAAACGGCCACGACGCGTTCTGGCAATCACAAAAAGACCTTAACGCGAAATTCGTGTCGTGGCTGATATTCTATTTGTTTTTCTTGATTTTTCTTGATTGATTAATCGTCCATAGGTATGGAAGATTATATATTATTTTAAATTACCACGCGCACTGCAAAATATTTTTGAAATATTTTTTTATAATAATAGTACGGATGTCGGATAGTATAGAATTGACTATGGATATTTTATAAATAATAATGATAAACAAATAACGTGTTTGTTTTAAAAGTTTGTATGTAAATTAGTAACAAAAATATTTTATAGTACGCGTGGTAACTGGTAATTCAAATATAATATTCCATAGCTATGGATGATTAATCAATCAAGAAAAAATCAAGAGAAACGAAGAGCATAATATAACATTCCACATACGAGAACGCGTCGTGGCCGTCTTCATTAGAGCCACAACGCAAATTTCACGTCGTGGCCGTTTCACTATGGCCACAACTCGTTGTGAGCTATTTTTTCGCTCACTGAGCGTTTTCGGTCTTTGAGCGTAACAAATACATTAATATTATGTAACCTTAATTTATGTAACATATCTCGAAATGATAGACTTACGATTTATATTTAACCTAGATATTGCCTTCTGGACCATGTGATACAATGATACAGTAATTTTAATCATATACTGGGCCATCTTTGAGTTTATTCTACTGTATCGATTTATATTGTGATATAAATTAATCCCAGCTGTAATGGTTTTAAAAAATAAAAATGTCAACGTCAAAAAATACTGTCATGTGAATATTATATTATTTATTGTAATTATGTTTATGTATTCCATGTATATTTAAAGGCTAAGAAAACAATATTTTGCTTTATATTTGCTTGTTCTGGTTTTTTCTGTTTTATTATATCTTGTATTTTCATGGTAGCATAAAGTCATCACTCATTACCCGTGCCCAGTGCATGGCAATCAGTTTGCGTTATACGTCTTTATGTTTTATGTTATAACCATCAGTATATTCTATATCTATGGTTATAACTGTACATATTTTTCGCCTCAACTCTGACGCTGGCAACTTCTAAACGGGGAGGCTTACGCCAAAGAAGAAGAAGAAGAAGAAGAATGGTCGGCATCTGGCCAGATCTGCCATCTGGGGTTTTTTGGCGGGCATGTGAAAGTGTGCTGTTGTGTTTTTGTATTATTTTCCTAAAATTGTGTTAGCTGGGTTTTTAATGTGTAATATTGGTAGAATATTAACCATTAGATATTCGTGTTCATGCACAAGTGTAGGAAAGTGATGTAATTTTCAGAAACGTGCTATTTTGTGTTCCCTCCAAAACTCCATCGAAAGTTTCAGTAAAGCGTCTACCACTTTACTGAATCGACCGACTTGACTCCTTGACTGTATTGACTTTTACTTAGACTTTGACTAGACTTTAGACCTGACGATACATGAAAACGATGATGAAAATTATAATAGGAGGAATATGGTTTTCCCGCAATATTCCTTACCTTTATACCTTGTCTGTGGCACAACATACACATCCTTTGTGTCAAGTTGCCAAAAAAGAAGAAAAAGAAAGAAAGAAAGAAAGATCTGCCATCTGTGGTCCGGTCGGCAACCGGCATATTTTGAAGTGTCAGTCGTCACTTGTCAAAACAAAATATACAAAGTTATTTCGTGTGATTTCGTGTGACCCGCGTATGACCGTAAATAACATAAAATTATAACATAAAGAGATTAAAACACTCACCGTAAAAGGTAAAAAGATTAATGTTCCCAAACTGTTCATAGTTCGCATATAAAATCATAACATTTTAAGAGAAAAAAATACAACTTTAAGAACGGATGAAAAATGTTAATTAGAACTTAAAAAACGCTTTATATTATAAATTACTAAACAAATATGCCATAAAACATCTTTTTATCCATTCTCACATCGTTAGAAGTTAACATGTCTCTAAACTACGCCTTTGGATTCTCGTTGTTTCTTCTTGTCCTTGTGGGACTCAATATTTACTTTTTTTACACTTTAAACGGTGTAGGTAAAAATAACTCCAATTTTCACGTGCCTCGAATTAAATTAGATCTCACGCCAAATGTTTTTGAAGATATATACGAGTATCTTAACTATTTACCTAGTCAATTCAAGGTTAAAAACTCGAAGTTTGTCCCTTATCAAAAAAACCTGTTACGCTCATTTAATTCAACAAAAAATGTAAACACGACCTCAGTCTGGAGAGAAACAGAAAAGGTAAGTCCCAAATATTGCTAAGTAACTACTAATTATACTGTTATTGTGATATGTTATAACTTATAAATTAATAAATTAAATAAATAATTCTTAAAATTTTCTTTCAGTGGAATAGTGAAGTGTCTCTATTTCCTCACGAAGACACTACCCCGGGTAAAATACTCCACGCAATACAGACTGCTCCAATTGCGTTGGTGGACAATGCTCCAAAAGGAACACAACTTAAACTGATTCTTTTGTTAGAGGTAATTAACTTATTAATAATTTTATATAGACAGGTGCCTTTTATTTTATAAGTCTTTCAGTATGTTAGCTCTAAATACTAGAGTATTTGTACACTGTAGTGCCACATTATAAGCATTGTACAATATAATACAATATAATATTACAGCATACTGTATTGTTTTTACACAAATTATCTCAAATCTCACTAATGTGAATGCACCTTAATCATTGTCTAGCATGGAAAATATGTTTGCTATGATTTCATTTAAGAATCCCATCCAAATCTCAATTTCATTAAAAGAAACATAAACATCATCATTTTTTACATTTTGATAAAAACTGATTTCAGGGTAAACAAAAACTATTCTTCAAGCCCAAAAGGTACAGTTTGGATTATGTGATAAATGGTAATATTTATGGTGGATTCGACCGACACAATTCTGAGGTGTTTGCATATTATCTAGCCATGGTTCTCAACATGAAGTGGATTGCACCCTCGGCGATAAGAAGGATACATCTCAACAAAGACATATTACCAGTTGCCACAGTGGGTCTCAAGAGGTCTATGATTAAAAATGGTGGGTTATAATATTGTTTTTATGATTTTATTTAATTTTAAATGCTTGTATCTTTAAATATCACATTTTAATTGATTTTTACTTCATGGGAGTGAAAACAAAAATTAATAACTTTTTTTAATTATCTTTTATCTTTTATCTTATCTTTTAGATTTGGGTTTTTAAAAGACTAGGAGGCAAATGTAAATGATATTACTACAATCTATATTTATGTTAGGAGACTCATACTTTGGCACAAACCAGCCAGTTGACCTGACCTGATAATCATGGCTACATAGAAAAAAAAAGACGGGTTGCACTCCGGGAGTGCCGGCAGAAGTGAAAACTTGATTATTAACGTTGTGCATTTTTTTTAACCAATTTTTTATGAAAATCGATTATTAAAAAATCGATTTTTTTATTAATCGAAACCCTTACAATCAATTCGAGTTCGAGTTTGACACAAAACACTACTCTCCAACCGTCTTACGGTTTTTCCAAGGTTTTTTGATCAGCAAGAGAATCTGACACGAGTTTCACAGTTTTTACCCATCCCACAAAAGTGCTCAATGCTGCTAAAGAAGTTTTCACTTCAAATAAGGGTTAAAAACATTAAAAAATAGTCATGTGCATTCTTTTTAAGTTTTGTTATTGTGGACTCTTGTATGTTTCAGAGAGTGGATTGTTGTGTATTTACGGCAAATGTTTCTACTGTAAGAGGAATGAAACTGTGTGCCCTGACCAAAATGGTCACATAGAAGGGGCGGCCATATTGTACCTGGACAAACAGTTTAAAGTTCACAAGTCACCCTGGAGAAGGTCCTATACTACAAGAAGTATGGAATGGCAGAATGATAAAGATTTTTGTAAGTAAGTAACACACATACTTTGAATATACTATCAGAGAAGCTGATTTATGGGCAGATGGCGGGCCTACCTATTTTGGTCAACTTACATTAAATTGACATATTCCGACCAAATGTCATAGGCCTGCCTATTGCTAAGTACTCTCATATGGTTTCGCTAGATAGTTTTACTCCAAATCGAGTAATAATTACTGTGTGGACCGCAAAACTCACAGCTTGAAGGCTCACATCGAGCTGGCTTATATCTAATATATCGATTTATAGTAAAACTATCGAGCAATGCTGAATGTGTGGACGAAAGCCCGAGCCGCGGGTTTCGCTGGACATTATTACTCAATCAAGCAAAACCGTATGTAAGTACTTAGCATAAGAAACAATTTCTTTAATGGTACTATCAGAGAAGTTGATTCCTATGCAGATGGCGGACCTAAGTAATTTGGTCGTGTTATGTCAAATCCAGCCGACCGATCACAGCTAACATTGTATTGACATAAGCCGACCACATGACATCCGCCATCTGCATAGGAATCAACTTCCCTGATAGTACATTCAGATAATAATAATTGGGAGGAGTACTACATACAAACTATTTCCATTCATTTTACCATTTCTTTATAGGAAAGTCAAGGGGCTTCTGAGTGTAAAGCGAATACTGAACCTCGTTGATGTCGCCATATTTGATTTCCTCATACAAAATGGAGACAGACACCACTATGAGGTATACAAAGATCAAATTGTATTATTGGACAATGGGAAAGGCCTGGGTAATCCGAGAGTTGATGAACTAGATATCCTAGCGCCATTGTACCAATGTTGCATGTAAGTATTTATTGTAGTTAATATATAATTGCAGTTCAAAACAATAATTATTGTAAGATTAAGAAACTCCAAAGAGAACTATTGCCTCCCATAGGATTGGCTGCAATTAGTTTGTATTTATATTTATTAAATGAATTTCAGCCAAATAAAATATATTTGGCATGATATAATTAAATTGGAGAAGATAATATAAACTTTGTATAATGGGTTACCCAAATAATGTAAATGGGTATTTAATTTTTTATAGGTTGGCATTATCAACTTGGCAGAGTCTGGAGATGGTGTCTGGCGGTAGTTTGACTGAAACGATCAAGTTGTTGGCAGCACTGCACGGCCACCAGCTAGCCCGGGAGGAACACTTCAAAGCTGTTGAGCGGCGGTTGATGAAAGTGTATGCCACCATACAATATTGTATCGGCAAACACGGTCGGGCAAAAGTTATACAAAATGTAGTTTTATAATGAATCTCCTTACTATTATTTATTTTATAGGAATGTTATTGACTTTTGAAAATAATTATTGTATATTCTAAATATTATTAATAATTTATAATATATAAGTTAACTAGAGAGTATTGTTACCTTTCTCACAAGAACAGTGCAGGTGCACTTCGCAATGTATAGTAAAGCAATATGGCGGGCGCAGGACGCTTACTAGCTGCTATGGTGTTATTTAGCAGAGACCAGAGTACATACTTGGTGGTATCACTTCAGAGCTAGTAGTCACCAAACTCAAACTGTTAGCTTAAACCTCTACATTTGTAATATTAAGAGTAACTTTATTTTTTTCCTGACTTTTAAGTTTTATGTTACTCAAACTATTGCTAAGTAATCTGAATATAGATGATATTAAATGTGTTGTGTTAGAATCTAAAAGAGTTGGTCAAGTTTTGTTTACCTAAATATCGGGCCATCCCTTTTATTGACACGATATAACATGATGTTTTAAGTGATTGTATGTACTTTATTCGGCGTTGATGAATTTCGTAGTCATAACAAGAATATTTATCTAAACAAATATCTATTTGAAATTATTAGCTATATTGAGCTACTGCCAAAGGCCTAGTAAATGTTGAATGTTTATAAGACTTGTCTAAATTGTGCTGTGTAATTACAATGTTAGGAAATAATTGTAACAGAAGCATTAATTCTAGTGATTATTTTTTTACCCTCGAATAGTCTGTGATTTCGTATTGTTATAGGTGTATTAAGAAATACAAAGAATATTACGTACTATGTCTGTTAATTAATTTATCCAGCAGAATCGGGGGATGTGAAGCAGGCTGCAGGACAGAGTAGGGTGATGGGGACGTTGGCGGTTTGACTATGCAAAAATTATTAAAAAATATCCCAAATGAGGAAGTCATGCAATAATTCACATTCCCAATAATTCATCTATGGGGTATACGTGGTGGTCACAAAAGATCTTACGACCGAGCGAGGTGGTATGCCCGGTCAGGCCGAAGCCCACGTGATACATTTATTAAGCTGTCGTATATATATCGACGCGCTCTGAAAACTTCGATAGCGCGATGCAGGAATGTTAGGCGAATTGTGGGTACCGCCACACCTCGAAGCTTGCGCGTAGTATATACTTTTTCCATTCATATCAAATATTTATACTAAGTGTGTTAGTGACAAACCATTGAAAAATTTAACAACAGTTCTCTTACACTATAACCACTAGATATTACAAACTGGTATGGTTTCTTAAATTTAACATTAATAAAGGAGGTACTTTATTTAATTAATGTAGTAGTAGCTAGTAGGATTTGAAACAGCAATCGGCTTTTTTGTGCATGAGGTGCGACAAACCGGAAATACTGGAACTTGCTTGGAAAACATTGCACTTTGTTCATTATTCTGATTAAAAAAAAACTGTCACTCTTGACTGACAGTAATGACAGTGACAACTGACATCCTTTTCTTTTTCTTCTTCTTCTTTTTTGGCAACTTGACACAAAGGATGTGTATATTGTGCCACAGACAAGGTAAAAAGGTAAGGAATATGGCGGGAAAACCATATTCCTCCTATTATAATTTTCATCATCGTTTTCATGTATCGTCAGGTCTAAAGTCTAGTCAAAGTCTAAGTAAAAGTCAATACAGTCAAGGAGTCAAGTCGGTCGATTCAGTAAAGTGGTAGACGCTTTACTGAAACTTTCGATGGAGTTTCGGAGGGAACACAAAATAGCACGTTTCTGGATATTACATCACTTTCCTACACTTGTGCATGAACACGAATATCTAATGGTTAATATTCTACCAATATTACACATTAAAAACCCAGCTAACACAATTTTTAGGAAAATAATACAAAAACACAACAGCACTCTTTCACATGCCCGCCAAAACTCCAACTGACATCCTTGGAGTGACTTCTGAGTTCTGTGAAGTAGGGATGGGGATTCTTGCCGAAAAAGATCGATTTTTAAATCGATTCGAATCGTGACCTGATGAATCGATCCACAAAAAAATCGAGGTCTAAAAGATTGATTTCCGAAAAATCAATCTTTTTTCAAATTAGTTTTTACAGTGTAAATACAAATCAAATTTATAAAAAAACAAGACAAATGTTATAATTAACGATCTTTGAATCAGTAAAATCAGAGAATCCGATGATAATAATTATTTTATTTACCATATCAAAGTATCAGTTAAGGGGAGCTAGTTCAAGAAACGGACGTTTTTCAAGAATTAAACGGAACAGGAGACATAAAAATATAGTAATTTAAATTCTGAAAAAAATATATTAAGAGTTAAGGATGTAACATATTATTGGAATTCATATTCCATTACACAATATCATGAACTACACTCGATAGATAAAAATCACAAAGTTACCTCTTCTTTTAACGAAATTGCCATACTATGTCCAAATTATTAGGAATTTTTAGATAATTTTTGTAATGATTTAAAGACAAACAATATATCTAGCGATTATCGTTTACTTGACTCGATTTAATTGATGTATAAAATAACGACGATCTAAGAACTATAAAATTGCAGGCGCAAAGTGTGTTGAATGAAAGCACCAGCTGAGCCTTTGCACCTCCAATTTTAGAGTTTTTTGATCGTCGTCATTTTATACATCAATTAATTCGAGTTAAAGGTCCCTAAATTAAACTATGGAATTTAATACGAAATTTAAAATCAGATTTAAGACTCGAGGATTATTTATTTTCTTCAAAAAATTGCAATTTGAAAATTGCAATGTCAATCATGTTGCGGCTGCACATGCGTAGTAATTCGTGCTTGAGACGATACCATTGGTCATTCGACGATCTACGTGTATCGTCCAATGGTATCGTCTCATAGCACGAAACTTCGTGACGATAGACGAATCGCGGCCCGCGGCATCACATTTCTCAGCACAGATACAGAATACAGATACAAAAAAAACTGCCAAGTGCGAGTTGGACTCGCCCATGAAGGGTTCCGCAGCAGCAATAAGAATTATTTCTATGAAATTATAAGGTTTTTGATTTATTTTAATATTTCATTTTTGATATAATGAAAATTAAATTAAGGTTTATCATTTATGACGTATAAAAAAAACTACTGGCTAGATCTCGTTCAAACCAATTGTCGTTGGTAGTTTTTATAGTAATGTTTTTTAGAATCTCTTTATTGCAATAAATACATTTTTAAAGTAACTTAATTCATTATTTATGATTAATAATTCACACTTATCGCAAAAACTTAATAAATAATCATTATAAATAGAACTTACATAATGTACAAAATTGAATTGAAAAAAAAATATATTTTTTTAGAATTATCATGCCCCTACATTAGAAGTTAGAGGGGGGGGCACACATTTTGCAACTTTGGAAGAGTCTCTCTCGCAAACTATTTAGGTTAGAAAAAAATAATATTAGAAACCTCAATATGATTTTTGTAGACCTATCCATAGATATCCCACACGCATAGGCCAGATGAAAAAAAAATTTTTTTGTTTCAGTTGTACCTATGGGGACCCCTAAAATTTTTAATAATTTTTCCATTTTTCTATCAAAATCTTAATGCGGTTCACAGACTACATCTACTTACCAAGTTTCAGTAGTATAGCTCTTATAGTTTCGGAGAAAAGTGGCTGCGATATACGGACGGACAGACAGACAGACAGACAGACGGACAGACAGACAAACATAACGAATCTATAAGGGTTCCGTTTTTTTCCATTTTTGCTACGGAACCCTAAAAAAAGATATACAGACGAACATAGGTAAATAACTAGTAGATTGGATAGTACTAGTCATTGGAAAAAGCACAAAAATACCATATTTATTAATGTTGCTTTAAAAACTGACTGTTTTTCTTTAAAAACAGGCGTTGTTTTACTTTAAAAACAGGAATTTTTTAAAGCAACATTAATAAATATTGTGTTTTTGTGCTTTTTCCAATGACTGGTCTGCCGTCCTAAGCATAAACAACGCCTTCGACATTTTTTACGAAATTGAGTTATTGGTATATTCGGAATCGTTGAAACGAGATCTACCAGAATCAATCACTCGTTTTTAAATATCTTCTTTAGTTTTCATTTTATTGTTGGTCATAAACAGCGTATGTGATATTTTCCAAACTTATTACTAGTAATATACATCATAAGCAAACATGCGTTTTTTACGACTATCTTACTTAGAATTTCGACGTATGAAATACTAAGCATAATCAACGCATGTGTGGCAGTTGCGTTGTTTATGTCTAGGAAATGCACAATTGTGATGCTTATCTTTAACAAAAATAAGGGAATTACTTACATTTAAGTTGCACATACAGTTCGACAAGGCTTTAAATGAACGTAGCGAGAAAAGGAACTAACGCTGCTATCATACAAAAACGTCATTTTTGATAGTTCTCCTTTACCAGCAGCGCCCATTGACATCATTGACATATTCATTTAAAGCCTTGTCGAACTGTACGTTCAATATGACTAGCAAAGAATGATAAGATCAGCTCACATGCATTTTTTTTTGTAACCGAATAAAAAAGAAAAAAACTTTAAATAGATGCATAGCAATCTCAATTATTTCAGTCATATTTACGTACAACTTTTATTAGGTTAAGAATTGCCATGAAAATAATTGTGATAAACTAAGTACAACTAATAAATTAACCCTTAATCAGGCATAGTACGATTTATCGATCACTTATATAATTGGAGTTTTATAGTGATCTTTGTCTTTTTTTAAATTCATAAAACCTTTTTTTGATTACCAATATTTGTATCTTTCGTATGAAGCTAAAAATTTTTACTAAACAATTCATTTTGGGAAAAAATTAATTATTCTAAGTAAGTAGTATGCCCTATGCCCGTCTGGCGATAGTATGATATGGACACTGTTTCCATTATACAAGAGATGATTTTGAAATAAAAATATACTTAATTCTAAATTATTAGGTTTATTTTTAACAAAAATAACATTAATTTAGTCGATACTACGTGTGGTAATTATACGCTTACAAAACAGTAATCTTAGGTAAGTATTCAAAATTCTTCAATTCTTGTGAATAGTTCACCACCTCATAATATAACAGAGAAAGAAATCAAAGTTCAAAGTATGCAGTTTCCCAAGTAAAAATAATGGAAACAAAATATTATAAAATGCCAGAGAGCTCCTTAACAGACAGGCATAGGGCATAATACGACCACTTAGTTTTTGTCTTAAGTAATTTTAATATTTTTAAGAAACAGTTCTTTGGTATACATTGTATAGGTAAAAATTAAGACCACACCATATTTAAAAATATTTTTTAATGCCAGTGCACATGGGGCCTGATTAAGGGTTAGGAAATAATGTACCGGTTCATGGATTGCTATGCATCTATTTACAGTGGTTTTCTTTTTCGTTCGGTTACAAAAAATATAAATGCATGTGAGCTGATCTTGTCATTCTTTGCTAGTAATATTGAACGTATGTGCAACTTAAATGTAATTAATTCCCTTATCTTTGCTACGCATAAGCATCACAATAGTGCATTTCCTAGACATAAACAACGCAACAGTCACACGTTGGTTATCCTTAGTAAATTAACATTATTGCAATCTATGTTTACTAGTCAAAAACAATTTTCCGTCTCTAAAAATATTAAAAATAACTAAATATTTAAATATAGCATCGCATATGCAAAGTTAACATTTAAAGGCACCAAACAAAACAAAAATATTTGGAATATTCCTGTTAGTTTCAAAGGGACAATAAAAAAAAAAGAATAAAACGAATTACTCGAAAGTTGCCGCCATGCAGATGCGTTGTTTTTGATAAGGACGGCAGTGGTACTGTCCAATCTACTAGTCATTTACCTTAATATAACTTCCTCCTTTTTGGAAGTCGGTTAAAAAGTCAAAAACGTATTTTTTTATTGATGAGAAGCGAAACGAAGGATACTAAACATACAGCTCACTCTTGTAATATGGGCCTTCAAACAGAAAAATCGTAACTCGATTTTAGGGTGTTTAGGATCGATTCGCGAGATCGATTCAATGCGTTGGATCGATTAAAAAGATCGATTTTTTTGCTCCAAAAGATCGATTTTGCGATTAATCGATCTCAGATCGCCAACCCTAGTGTGAAGTCAAGTTCAAATTCTGATTATGAATTACCAAAAGTTGGTAAACATTTTATGAGTTTTCATAAATAATTTACAAATACATGTAAATGTTGCGTAATTAAGGAAGTTTCCTACATGAGTTTATTTGCTATAACATAGATTATTAATTGTGAGTTCACCCAGCAAAATGTGGTCACCGGTGAAGGATCACTTCTATTATTTTGCTTACGGCAGTAATTTATTGAAAAGACGGATACGTATCAATAATCCTACAGCAGAATTTATGGGAATAGGTAAATTAAATGTAAGTCACTCCGCTTCACTGCGACTTTTTTGGGGGAGGAATATTGTAGGTGTACAGTCCGTACACACTACATATATTATGTATAATGGATATTATGTATCATTGCATTATGTTACGCTTGCATTCCTTGAGCCAGTCGAGGCTCGCGCTCCTATCCAATTGTATGTGTTAAATGTGTCAATAAAGTACTTTACGGATTTCAGTGTTATTAATGGAGAGTCCCCTAAAGTGATAAATGTTTTTTTCTTTTTTTACTGATTATTTACAGAGTTATGAGCCCCAGAATGATCAAAATAAAAAATCAAAAAAATAATCGATATCATCTTTAAAGAACCTAAAATTGAGCATATTTACAAATTTTTATAAATTTTCAACAATAGGAAATTGCGTGAGAGCCTCCCAAAAAAATTTTTTTTGTTTAAATTTTTTTTCGTATGTTGTAAAAAAAATATTTATTATCATGTTTAGATAATTTGACAACACACAATTATCACTTTAGTTAACTCTAAAAACTTACGTGGGCTCGCAGATATCCCTATCCAAATATTTTTTTTGTCTGCTGTCTGCTAAGTTCAGGCTCATTATTTATAGACGTTCCGCGCAGCTTCGCCCGCGTAAATTAGATATTTCACAGACAAATTATTAGTCCACAAAAAATAGCCTATGATCCTTCACGTGCTCTACTTCCTATCTGACCCAAATAACAGAAAAATTTCTCTAGTAGTTCGTGAGATTAGCCCTTTCAAATAATTTCCCCCGTTTTTTCCACATGTTCCTCTATTTCTTCGCTTCTATTAGTCTTAGCGTGATAAAATATAGCCTATAGCCTTCTTCAATAAATGAGCTATCTAACACTGAAAGATTTTTTCAAATAGGACCAGTAGTTCCTGAGATTAGCGTGTTTAAATAAGCCCTTTCAAATAATTTCCCGTTATTTCCACATTTTTCATTCCTTCACTTCTATTAGTCTTAGCGTGATAAAATATAACTTATAGCCTTTTTCGATAAATGGGCTATCTAACGATGAAATAATTTTTCAAATCGGAATAGTAGTTCCTGAGATTAGCGCTTTCAAATAAGCCATTTCAAATATTTTCCCCTGTTTTTTCCACATTTTCCTCTATTTCTTCGCTTCTATTAGTCTTAGCGTAATAAAATATAGCTTATAGCCTTTCTCGATAAATGGACTATCTAACACTGAAAGAATTTTTCAAATCGGACCAGTAGTTCCTGAGATTAGCGCGTTCAAACAAACAAACTAACAAACTCTTCCGCTTTATAATATTAGTATAGATTTGATTTAATTGCAGGGTCACCAGTTAAATTTTATCAAATATTCTGATCACTGGAGAGGATCCTCTGCCACTATCATTCCAACGGAGTCATCATATGTGTGGGGAGCTATTTGGAGGCTTCATGATAAAGATATGACATCTTTAGATTGGTGATTATTTATTGTATTTTTTTTTTCAATTATAAATAACATATTGAAAAGATTTATTAGTAAGTATTGACTAAGATTGTTGAGTCATCAGAAATAAATTATGATGTTCATACTAAGATAAGGACTTTGTATAATGTCTATAAACCCTTACTCATGCCTCATAACAAAGCTGTATGGCATTGTCATGTCACATGATAAAGCCGTTCATAGATATGTGTTGCCTTATGAAGTTTTATCACAGTTTGTAATATAATAATTGAATTAATTAATTACTAATAACTTATGTTTTAGGCAAGAAGGAGTCAAGGACAATTGGTATTTTCCGAAGACAGTTGATGTAATCACATCTGATGGAAACACTGTCCCCTGTCGTACATATCAACAGACCATCAATCCACCACTTCGGAAACCAAATGAGGACATTCCACCAGAAAGGAGGCCATCTATTACATATTTAGACTGCATACTCAGTGGTGCGAAGGAATGTAATTTACCGGAAGATTATATTGCAGAACTGAAAAAAATACCTCACAATGGACAAAAGGCATCACCCAAAATGATTGAAAAGTTGCAAATGCAAGTAAAGAGCTAAAAATAAGTTTGGTGTTGTTATGTTATTATAAACATTGTGATATATTATATTTTTTGTTAAAATTAATAAATATTTTTGAAGTACTTTGGAATACTTTTTTCAGTTCACTTGAAATTTAATACTAAAATAAAAAGCATTAGATTTCAAAAAATCAATTTATTTTTGAGAACTTTATAGGCCTTGTTTTATTAACTCGTATAAAATATACCTTAAACAGGGGCAATTTTAGGATACAATGATATTCAAAACTATACTTTACTAACTTTTGTAACCTTTTATATATTAAAATTATCATTAATAGGTACTCGGTTCTCATTAAATTAAATATAAAAATTATACACTATCTCAATCGTTTGGTGAATTTGTATCGAAATTGAGCATAGAGCACAACGCTACCCCAACACACACACACACCGCACACAAGGAACACATCACTTGGAAATTATTATCTCATCAGTCAATCATTTACAAACATAATCACTAAAATGAGGTATAACCGCTTCACTAGGTGGAAATCACAATTGATATAAATACTGACAAAATAGAACATAAACGATACAATGAATGAAGCCCGCAGGAAACGCCGTGTGAGGCAACGTTGTGCGAGCGGTAGCGGCGCGGGCGCGGACGCTGCAGCGTGCGGCCCCGGCGCCGCCTACTGCGCACGCGCGTCATGGGCTCGAGAGAACCATAGCAATCCGATATTCGCGATACAACTATACAATTAATTTTAATTTAGTCAATTATTATTATGTAACATGTCATTAGAAATTAGAAAGTCATTGATATTGTTACTATCAAAATATTACAACATATTATATTCTGGATCTGATAAACAAATACAAATTATTGAGGATCACTATGTTCCAAAAATGTATGTAAGTATAAAAGTAGCAAGGTAAAACAATCGCTTAGGTGGCAACTACAAGGCCGCAGTAAGCTCGCGAACGCATACAATAACTTTTCACTTCAAAGTTTTAAACAAACCGCTCGAAAGTAAGCGGGCTTTATTTCGAGAACAAACTATCGCACAAAACAAACTTAAGAGCGGTATGTTTTAAAACTAGAGGTATTTTTGACCTACTGATTGTCTATTACACCATGAGGCCCATTATTTATGATGTTTTAAATTTAACATTTAATAAGAACTAAGATTTTTATTTGTTTCAATTTGTTAAAAAACACATTTTCTAGCAATTCTACAGCTTTAGCATATTTTGTTCAAAGTGTTCGCACTCTTCGCGAATCTCACGGTGTAAAAACTTCAGTAGACACCCCGCACCTACGTCGGACATTCCAGTAGGTATTAAACTAATATTAAGTGTTGTGATTTCGCACTGGAATGTGCGTGCGTTTATTTATAAAACGCAACGCTTAACTAACGAATTACATGAAAAATGTTTAGATGCACTTACATTAATTAGGTACAATATACTGTATTACAAATTTTTAATAACTGGTTTTTGGTTTCCAATAAGAGCACTGAGTTGATAAAAAAGTTGGCAATTACAAACATTTTCTTACACTGAATTCACAATTCACGAAACCCTATTTTAGCTACTGCTAAGTAAAAACAAAAATTTCGTGTTCTAAGTATTTTCTGCAGGTCGAGTACCAAATACGCGATAAAATTACTTTTCAACTACCTAAGGCATTCGTTAGTACAAGTACGGTTAATATATTATAGATAATTTTAGTCCTTAAATAGCGTTTTCCCAGCGCGCTCCCTTCATGAGCATAAATGGCTTCAGTTCTAGCATTACAAACTTAAATCATAACTAGCATAGTTTAAATATACCATTCACTTAACAATGAATAAAAAATATAGGAACTAACATTTCCAAAAACAATAGAGACTGCCAGGTATAAATATAATACAACTAACTCCATCTGGCGATCTCGACAGAACCGGCTGGAAAATTGATCGCTCCGCGCCGCGAGCGAGGGGGCGGGGCCGCCGGGGCGCGGCGCGGTGTCGGTGCTCTTTAGGCCGCGTTTCCACAGACGCGGAGCGGAGCGGAGAGGAGCTTAGCGGTGCTAAATTGACCAATCACCATGCTCGAAATCTTCGCTCCGCTTCGCTGTCATTCCGCTGGAATAGCACGATTGGTCAATTCTGGCACCGCTAAGCTCCTCTCCGCTCCACTCCGCGTCAGTGGAAACGCGGCCTTACACTGCGTTAAGTCGAGCTCGGCTCGCCCCTCCCTGTCGGACCGAAGCTGCATCGCCTCCGATGTAAACGCTGAACCTTCACGAAACGAAACGGGTTTGTCGCGAATTTGTGCACTCGTGTCATGTCCCCCTATCCCTATCGACCGACAATCCTGAAGGCTGGATTTCTAAAGGCACTCGTTAATACCCTTAAAACCAAAATATTTGTTAACGCGACGCACGGGATTGTAGCGTATCGGAGTTCACTTTGGCTTGTTTATGTCATACTCACTATTTTGTATAAAATCAATGCAAGTGTTAACTGAATTTTGTGCGTGAATTCGTTTGTATTTACGCAACTGTTGACATCGAAAACGTTCGTAAAAAATTCTATAAATTTACACTCAACAGCTTCAAATGAAAAATAAGGTGTTACAAAACGATTACTCAACATTGTATTAATATATTTAAAAAGTTACACTTAAGCTATGTAAATTTGATAATTTGTATGCGTACGATAGACATAGATGGAACACCTAGATATAATATTAGACATACAACGAGAAAAGTATCGTTAGGTATATGAAATTTAATATCATAATATGTATACAATATAAAAAAGTTACAAATAAATTAGCTGCACGCCCGCGGTGCGGCCGCCTACCAGGGCCCGGAGAGGAATCGCATCCTTCACAGTCGATATACAATATACATACAATACAACTATGTAACAATGGCAGATTATCTATTGTATAATTGATACGGAACACATCGATTTCAGTTTCGTTACAACTTAAAGGAATAAACTCGGTACGGACGTAACGCGCGTACCCAGGCGCGAAAGTAACCAAATAGATCGATAACTTTCAAGTCTTTGGTGGTTAAATCCGAGCGACGAAATTATTTCCTCTCTATTTTAAATCGAATGACACGGTTCTCGAACGATGAGTATTATAATCGGCCGGCCGCGCTCGCAACAACAACAATGGCGGCGGCCGGCCGGCGGTCCAACCGACTAACAGCAACGATTAACATACTTTGTACACGATATTCCTTACGTCACTAACTATACACATTTACATCTTACACGTAACTTAACGGTAGTAGGCTGCGTCATAAATGACATCAATACGACTATGCTACTGAGGTAAACTATATAGGATCGGTCGCCGACCCGGGGCTCGGCGAATACACGCCCTGATATGAGGCGGGCGGCGGAGTGCGGCGCCGACGGTCGGCTCGCGCCGCGTACTATCGGCTCCCGTCTCGACGCCGCCGACTGCAGGCGACTACAAAGTATTTCATTAATGTATTTTGTGATACAAAATTTTAAATATCCTAAGATTAGTGAGACATACTTGTTTCTTGTCACTATTGTAGTGACGACCGTGACGAACCATAATAATTTATCTCAGGTCGACAGTGTTTACCGCCTGCTCGCCTGCGGTAAACAATATTATTACTTCTAGATTCACTTTCATACTTTAGCTATCGTCAGATTCGCACAAAGTCGTCTGCGGTCGGCGGCGCGGACGCAAATATAAAAATAAATAAAATAACACGTTGAATAATTAACTATCTACGCTTAAAACTAAGATTCGAAGAGCCGGGCGCGGGTGCGCTCGGCCTGAGGTAGATGGGGGCGGGGCGCGGGGGCCCCTTTCACCCCCGCTAGCGGGGCCGGCTCGAGGCGAGCTTTGGGACGGCGCGATATTACGGCGCCCTCCCGCTCGAGACTATACGCTCTCTGGGCGCCGGCGGCGGCTCGTCACGTTTCCGGGCCGCTTCGGCGTCCTCATGCGGCTCGGCAGCGGGGGCCCGAACGCGCTTCATCCCCGCTAGTCACACGTTCGTTTCCGGGCCGCTCCGGCGTCCGAGCCGGGCGCGCGGGGGCGGCGGGGGCTAGCAGGGCGGTAGCAGGCCGTTGGGGGGCGTCCGTTTCGGCCGCAGCGGCTGGAGCGGCTCGGCGGCGGCGGGGTCTCGCGCGCGGAGCGAGGACAGCTCGCGCACCCACGAGGCGAGGCGGCCCGACACGCCGAACAGGTTGGAGCCCGACCCGCTGCCCACCGCGCCCACGTTCACCTCCTCCGCAGACTCCGCCTCTTCCTCTGTAATGAAGAGTATTAATTAAAAATTTGTACTAAAACGCTGAAAAAAGTTACATGCATGTTTATACAGGGTGCAATTAAACCTTCCTGCCAAATTTTGATATATTGATCCTTGTGAACAATAAAAATACACGTATTTTTTCTTTTATACTATTATATATTCACTCAGTACTAAAATGTTGAGAAATAGCTTCCGCAAGTTATCCTAAAAACACTACAATTAATGGAGACGATGCGCCGGCCGCGCGTGACATGCCCCCGCGCGCGCGCCTTATCCCGCGTCACCCCCGATCATTCCCCCGCGCCGCGATTGACCATTCTGCCCGATTTTAAATGGGATAAAATATGTCATTGAAAAAAAATAACACCCAATTTTTTTTGGTTAAACTGACTCTCCTAATGATACCTAAGCCCTGGAAAAAATTTGGCAGGAAGGTTTAATTGCACCCTGTACATAAGTAAATAAAACCTCTGTGTGTACCATCAGAGAATTCGATTCATAGCAAAAGGTGGACCTAAGTTATTTGGTCGAGTTATGTCAAATTTGTATAAATCGCGATCTGTCAGCTGAGCTTGAAATAACGCAACCAAATGATGTATGATACATAGTAGGTCCGCCGTCTGCCTATGAATCAACTTATCTAAACAATTTACACAACAAAAATAATCCTGGGGACTGATTTACAATGCGCAATTGCCAGTAAGCGCGCGGCAAGTTTTCGAATCCAAACGCAATAGGCTTGATGACTAATTTTTTTTTTCTTATTGGTAATTGAAAGACCTTTAAAAAATAGAAACATCGCTGAAAGAATGACTCTGATAGTTTAAAAATTCACCAAGATATGACAATTCAAACATCTCATAAAATAGACCTGCCCGAAACGCTCCATACAAAGTGCTACGAAAGACTGACGTCACTCTTTCGTAGTTTGTACGGATCGGGAGAGAACTTTGTTCGATAGGTATATTAAATATTGCGTTTATGGAAGTGGTTCCATAACAAAAGTTGCTTTTAATTGCATAAGTTATCGAATGGTATGCAAATATTAAGAAATTTAATTGAAAAAAATTCGACTTGATTATCCAACTTTCAAGGCGCATAACAAAAAAAAAATACAAATGCTATCGAGCTGAAATTTTGGGAACACTTATTTTTTACCGTGATTTCTTTATTTTATTAACAAAATTCGCTAATCTTTGACCTTGTCATCATCCCTATTGTAGCAGCCCCGCCAGCTAAACAGTGGTAATATTGCTCTAGCCTCTAGCCATAAAATGTATCATCTTTTAGCATCGCTTGATGAAGTATAATGCTCGATTTACACGGGTGACTAACGGGTCGATTTTAGTCGCCCGGCAAGTCACCAGTCGAATCGCCTGTCCAACCCGAATCGCCACCCCATTTACACATTCTACAAAAATCGCCTGTGACTAGTGCCGATAAACTATGTATTTGCAACAAGCGATCGCTTGCGACTGAGCGTTTGCACGGACGATTTTAGTCACCAGCCGCATGCGGCGTAGTCGAACTGCCATTTAGACGGTTGATTTCCGCCGTGCGGCGTAAATCGTGCGGCTTTAGTCACCCGTGTAAATCCAGCATAAAATTGCACCGCCCCTAAAGCGACTATAAACGACAACGCACCTATGCCACCTATGCTTAGTTTCTATTTTTTTAAAGCAGTTTATTTGACTATCGGTTTTGATAGTTTTGAACGCTAGTACCATCAAGGAAATTGATTCCTAGGCAGTTGACGGACCAAATGTCATTTGGTTGTCTTATGTTAATTCAATGTTAGAACTTAAATGTGATCCGTCTGATGGGTTTGCCCTTATTTTCCTGTTCTGAGGGTTTGCCGTTCAACTTAACGTGACCAAATTACTTAGGTCCGCCATCTACCTAGGAATCAATTTCTCTGATAGTACAGTGATAAACACATGTAAAAACCTCCCAGAAACTAGGCATTAGTAAGCGTCTACGTCTACCGAAGAAGCTGTACTTATGCAAAAGATAGTAAAGAAGTGCCTTTGATCTACGTTGTTTTTGGTTCGAGAAATGATAACAAATAATAAAGGGTGCGAGTAGTAGCATGCAGGTCCGCTACTTACTGTTAACAATCTGCCGTCTGGCCGGCACATAATTCTGGGGGCGTGAAGGAACAAAATGACACGTTAATACACAGGTTTAGCTAATGAGTAATGATGTTATCATTTGCGCGTACCAAAAACAAAGTAAATCATAATCGTAATCTATTATTATTATTATTATAGGTAATCAGGCGAGCAGATGACACAACTGATGTTGCCTGTATCAGATTGCTCTCCGTGAATTTTAACAGTGATTTTTCATATATCAGTCAAGTCTATTCTTGAAATTATCTATTCTATTTTTTATTCATAAGGGCCTAATCTTCAAAAGCTTATAAGGATATCTTATGAAAACGATTGTCATAAAAATAACTCGAGGTATCACAAGCAGCTACGAAAAATGTAGCCATTTTAGATTGCTGATCCAATTTAATCCCAACGTAAAGAAATATTTGCAACAAAATAAATTAATAAACATAAATAAAAAAATATCAAATTACTCAGGTCGAATTTAGAGATATAAATTAAATTGGATTTAAACTTTGATTAGATCTCTTAGGCATAATAATTGACCTATCACACATTTTTAATTCATTACGAACTAATATAAGATAACATATTCAGTTTCAGCGATCTACGTACACGACATGACCGCGATAGAATATTTTCGAGAGACATAGACAAATGACGGTGGGTAGTATCTTCCACTACCAGACTATAAAGTACCCCGCAAATGATCAAATTGTTTGTCAAATTTTACGTGTTTGTCAAACAGTTTGACAGTGTTCAGCTTTGTTTGAAGCGTTTGTCAAACAAACTATGTGTTTGACCTGTTTGAAGAAAATTTGGATTTGCGTAGCGTTTGACAAATGTGTTTGAATGTGTTCCGCTGTATTTGTCAAACAAGATCTCATGATCTCAAACCGATTCAAACTTGTTTGATGAACGTTTGATCGTCTGCGCTGCTGTTTGATGAAAACGTAAATTACATCAAACATGTTTGTCAAACAAATTTGATCGTTTGCGGGGTACTTCACAATACACAACCACAAGCAGGGCCGGATTTATATTTTTTATGAGTACATAATATAGGCTACATTAATTAGGCCACTTTCATTTTGCCGCCACTATGTACGAACTCTGCTGCCATCATAGGACGCTACCGCCTCCCCTAGGACGCCATAGGACGCTACCGCCCATAGGCCAACAATACTACCTATATAGTTACATAAATCTAGAACTGCCTACAAGTAGCGATAGGTTAATTAAAACTTATTAATCGGGACTTAACGCGACAGCTTATTCTAGTAGTAGATAATGCTACTACGAGTATGTACTCGTAGTAGCGTTGCTACTGTAAAGTATGTACTTTTTCTCGACGTTTCGGTCGTTTGCAACACGGCGATTTATACGTCGATTATTTATATTTAACGCCGATTAATAAGTTTTAATCATAATGCGACACGAAAGTTAAAAAAATTTGCTATAGGTCAATCCGCGACTATAGCAACACATACCTTGGGCCGTCCTCTGCAGCGCGTACATCTCCTGTCCCTGGGGCGAGTGGAAGAAGGATCTGTGTCGGAAGTACGGCATGGCGGCGGGCGCGAGGTCCGCGACCAGCTGCAGGAAGCTGGGCCGCGCGGGCGAGCGGTGCGCCCAGCACGCCCGCATCAGCTCGTACAGGCGGTCCGGGCAGTGCTCCGGGCGCTCCATCACGCCGCCCTCCACCACGTACCGTACCACCTGAATATGTTTATAGCGCGCTGTACTAGTGAGTTACGCCCTGTCCACATCTCCACGTCACGACGTCGTCAACGTGGAAAGGTGCGGTAACGTGGCACGGTACGTTGACGTGAAGTGAAAATTAACGTCAACGTAACGTGAATATGCACGTCACGGTGTAGCAACATTTTACATCTTTTTTTTCTTAAATCTCTCTCTCCGTCTTCTTATTGTTAAGAAGACGGAGAGAGCAGAAGCAGAATTCTATATATCTAGATAAGTAATGAAGAATGTAGCAGTTTTACAAGGCTTGGTGTTATGGTGACGTACAATGTAACTACATCGTGACGTGCATTTTTAAAAGACAAGTACATTGCATAATTATTATTATCTGTTAAAATATTATTTTCACTAGTATAGGAAAAAATGTTTATTTGTAGTGTTTCCGTTATACCTGCTCATTGGACAGGCCCTGGTAGGGCTGCATGGCGAGCGTGGCCATCTCCCATAGAACCACGCCGTAGCTCCACACGTCGCTACTACTCGAGAATACCTGAAACAGTGAACCGCTTAAAATAAAGAACACTAAGGGCCCTTCCTTACGACGTTTTTTACGCTCGTTTGTTTCGATACAAACGCAAGTTGAACGCTCGGCAAATGCATGGAAGCCGACACGTTTCCATGCATTTGCTGATAAAACGCGACGAAAACGCGCAGAAGACGAGCGCATCAAAAACGCGCGTCGTCAGTGCGCAAAAAATACACCATGTGGAAGAGGCCTAATATTCCTCATCCTATAAATATGCTTCGTAATCGTAAAATAAAACGTGATCAAAAAGTAAAACTATGAGCCAGCCAGCAATATGTCCTTTAGGCACCTCATTTAATAATAACTTTTAAAATTACATTATTCATGCACTACGATGGTACAAACATAAATAACTATTATAACTGTCAAAATTATCAACCTTCGGTCGCAATTAAATGACGAGTAAAAATTATTAAAATGTGTCGACAATGTTCTGTTAATTATTTTAATTTGAGTTCTCGTAATTTCTTTTTAGTTTTTTCCCACTTTAAATATTATGGGGATGTTTCGCCACTTATTGATAAGTACCGGATAGGCTATCCACAACTTATTTGACTGATACTCCATACTCTATCTGTCAGATAAGTTGCGGATAGCCTATCCGGAACTTCTCAGTTACTAGTGAAACAGGTAAAACTTGTATATTAATGACTTACTCCATCTTTAAGGCTCTCGGGGCTCATCCATCTTACGGGTAGGAGGCCTTTCGTACCCTTCCTATAATAATCAGTCTCATAGATATCTCTGGTCATGCCGAAGTCCCCCACTTTGACGGTGAGGTCCCCGGCCACCATACAGTTGCGCGCCGCGAGGTCGCGATGCACGTATTTTTTCGCCGACAGGTACGCCATACCGTCAGCTATTTCTATCGCCATCTGAAAAATAATGATTCTTATAGTACTTGCTTCAAAAAATATTTCTACATTTCCTACAATTTACTATAAAAAAACAGTATCTATTATTACAGGAGTAGTAGTTACTCCTCCTGTGAGTGTCTATCACAATATTTTATATTAGTAACTAGCGACCCGCCCCGGCGTCGCACGGGTATAAAATATATATAGCCACTGAAAAAGTTATTAAAATCGATAGCCTATGATCCTTCACGTGGTCGACTTCTTATCTGTGCCAAATAACATAAAAATTGCTCCAGTAGTTTGCGAGATAAGCCCTTTCAAATAATTTCCCCCGTTTTTTTCCATATTTTCCTCTATTTCTTCGCGCCTATTAGTCTTAGCGTGATAAAATATAGCTCATAGCCTTCCTCGATAAATGGGCTATCAAACACTGAAAGAATTATCAAAATGCGTTGCGTAGTTTTAAAGATTAAAGGGAACAAAGTGACATGATGGAAAAAAGCGACTTTGTTATTATGTATAGATAATTAACAACAATATTTAATAATAAATTTAAAGGTTAAAAATAAGAAATGAAGTTAGTAAATAATTTTGTGCAAAATAGATTGTCATCTTTCCCGACACAGTCTAGTTACCAACCATTTAAAACGGTTTACTACAAACGGTTTTAAACCGAAGAATTTAGTTTTAAACCGTTTAAACTGTTGTTTTACAACTAAAGTTATGACACATTGCTCGATTTAAAGGAAGTACAAGTAGATGTACCTACAGCAACTATTCTATCAACGTCAGAGCCAGTCCACACGGCGCGTTGCGTCAGCGTTGAGTCGACGGAGCGCTTGCCGTTGCGTTGCTTTATATACAAAACCAAGGTGTTCACACGGCGCGCTGCGTCGTCGCAACGCACATATGACGGACAGCAGCCCACGAGACGATGCGGGAGGGGGTGTTGGACTGCTGCGTTAAGACTGCTTCGTAATAACGTCTGGTCTCTGGTAATAACGCTGCGATAGCGCAGCGCCCGCGTGGCCGGCTATGCGTCAAACGGCAGCGCTGCGTCAACGCAATGCTGACGCAACGCGCCGTGTGGACTGGCTCTTAAAGAAAGTACAACTACCCACTAAGTAGATCTACGTACAACTATCCACTAAGTAGATCTACCTACAACTATTCTATCAACGTTACCTGCAGTATATTCTGCAGAGTGGGCGGCGTGGACGGCCCCTTCCTCGGCAGCGAGGAGTCGGCGTCGGGGCGGTGCGAGCGCAGGTAGCTCTTCAGGTCGCCCAGCTCCATCAGCTCCATGACAACCAGCGTGGGCTGGCCCCGGGACACCACGCCCATGAGCTTCACCACGTGGAACGTGTCGAACGACTTCATCACTGACGCCTCGTTCAGGAACTCTATGCGCTCCCTGTAAAAATGTCGTATCGATGTCTGAAGATGTGAAGAGTCCTATATGGGTCAATTCAGACCGCAACGCGACTCGTAGATACATTTCAAATTTTTACTGAATTGACAGATTTCGATTGCGTGAGACGTCTTGCAAATCTGGAAATTATAATTTAGAAATGCATCTACGCGTCGCGTCGCGGTCTGATTTGACCCTTAGATACACAAGCGCTTATATTCACATTAACTAACCCACTTACTTACATTTAATGATTATTAAAAACGACTGAATTGTAAGAATTAGGCTAGCCGCATACAGCCGGAATGTCTCTCTGAATTAATAATCGGAAATTCATAATCTGAATTTCGGGACCTTGCCTGACACATATTTTAAAAATTCAGATTGATCTGTAGTCTCGTGATTTCCGGCACATATAAACGTCTTTATGGAAGAAGAACTAATACTAATCGCATTGCTTTTGGCTCTATATAATAAAAAAAAGAAATGCAAGCGCAAATACTGGGTTCATCCTTAATCGTCGTCGGTATCGTCAGTATCATTCTTACAGATCGATCTGAGAAATTCATAATCTGAAAAAATCAGAATGTGTGTGGAGCATACTGATATTTTATGGTATTCCGGTCTTTCTGAGTTAATAATATGAAATCAGATTATGAATTCAGATTAATTGCAGGGTGCAATTAAACCTTCCTGCCAAATTTTTTCCAGGCATGTATCATTAGGAGACGCCATTTAATAAAAACAAATTGGGTGTTATTTTTATTCAATGACATATTTTATCCCATTTTAAATCGTTGCAGAATGGTCACTCGCGGCGCGGGGGAATGAGAGGGGGTGCGCGGGATGAGGCGCGCGCGCGGGGGCATGTCACGCGCGGCCGACGCGTGTTTTTTAGGATAACTTTCGGAAGCTATTTCTCAACATTTTAGTACTGAGTGACTATAAAAGAAAAAATACGTGTATTTTTATTTTTAACAAGGATCAATATATCAAAATTTGGCAGGAAGGTTTAATTGCACCCTGTATATAACATTTATGAATTTCTCAGATCGATCTGTAAGAATGATACTGACGAGCGTTCTGAATTCCGGATCGGAATATTTAAGATTATGACTTCATAAAGCGCGTATTCCCATACATTTTAATAAAGCGGCACACACATGCTGGAATCAGATTATGAATTATTTCTGTTGACACTGCAAGCGGCTATCCTCTGGACCTGTTGGTGTGATGGCTGACACGAAAATTTTAATTGAGGATTACCAAGACCATAACAGGAATACTAAAAATACACATAGCGTGGCTGGAAATTTTAAAAATTATAATTCCAAATTGGGAAACATTAAGTGAAGACGAAAGAAGAAGAAAAATAATTTATTTGTATTAATTTTTCTTCCATAAAGACGTTTATGGGCATTTTCAAAAAAACGTGTACCCTTGCAAAAATATGTGTGTATTTTTTAAGGTCATTTATTTACCTATATTTGAATGTCATATACAAGGAAAAATATTGAACTAATGGAATAAGTTTAAAAAAAAAACGCCGAAAACGTATTATTCTAATATTATTGAAACAAAATCGAATTTGCGCCGAACCAGATTCCGTTGTGTGACTAAATGTAAAATATAATTTAATACAAAAAATAGAGCAATAAATGGATTTCTTCATTCATTTAATCTAGTGAAATGCATATTTAGTTGTTTATTTAAAGAAAATATAGATAATTTCAAGGATCAACAAGAGTAACAATTATTTTTAATCCGTAGTGTGACTTTGTGACCTACCCACTAGTCTATTTTTCATTTTTTTACACGAGTTGTAATCTATATCATTATATAAAAGGCTTTGTCCTGAATGACATGAAAATGGAATCACGTTACGGCCGAAACCAGTAATTGTAGATACTTGAAATTTGGAGGGAGTATTCTTCGTATGACGTAGGCGTGCGATAAGAAGGGATTTTTAGAACTTCCTCTCCTAAGGGTGTGAAAAGAGGGGGGATAAAGTTAGTATGGGACCACTCGATTCCTTAGTCCGATCTGTTCGAAAATTCGCATCATTATTATTTGATGTATTTTATGGAAGATGTAATTCATAGTTTGTTGAAATTTATCCTTAAAATTCGTTAAAAAGCATGAACAGTTTACAGCGCTATATAGCGTTTAGCAGCGGCTTGCAGCGACGCAGGGAGTTAGAGACGCCAATCATTTACATTTTGCCACAAGAGACATAATCTGTGGCAAAAGTTACCGGGGTATGTTATGGCTGTTTTACACGTAGCCTGCATGCAGGAGTCACAATAAAATAATATTATCGTAATCAATTAGTTGTTAAATGTAAATATTAACTAGGTATATATTTGTAACAATTTATTGTTATTATAATATTATTGTTTTCTTATACTTTTGTAGAATTTAGAAAGATTGTCTTGAATGGAGGGCTTATATTAAACATTCTGTTTTGTCATCATAATATTGTTAAAAAAATATTTGGCGTTCGAAATTCAAAATTAATTATTCCTGTACGTTCAATTGGTGTTTTTTTTTTCATTGAGATTTAATTTTATGCACATAAGATTATGTAAAGTGCCAAAAATTTAAAAATATATCTTTTTATATGAAATGAACTAACACTTTTACAAATCTATTTAATTTATAATAATATGTACATATTATCATAATATTATCAATAAAAGACTTTGTCTTGAATGATAATATAATAATCATAATACTTACTTAATAATTTTTAGTATTATTATAATTATTATACATGGTGAGATATAAGTGTTTTAGGCGAAATCTAGGGTTAAAACAATTATTATAGTCCGTCCAGAAAGTCATGACAGGCGGGAAACAACCTGCGTCCGCGTCTTGTTGTAGATTTTTAACTACTAAATTTAAATTGGAGTTTCTCGATGTACAATGAAATATAGTGCTATCATTTAGTGCCAAAATATTTTTGTAGTATGTTTATAAAACTAAAAAAAACGGTCACTAAACTGAACATTCCGGTCGGGTCGTTTTTTCATGATTATAATTTTAATTAATTTTTAGTTAAATTATGTTAGATTTTTCAATAACAACACATTCAATTGATACATTAACTATTTAGGAATCTAAAATATGATTTTAAGCAACTTACTTTAAGAAAAAAAAATAGTTATTAGAGATTTTTTTACAACTTCTGGGAAGGGGACAGGTACATTTACTAGTTTTGGTACATAAAAACCCTTATAAATCTCATACTAAATTAAATTTTATACAAGCGTGAATTTATTTTAATAAAAGAGAACTTGTTTTTGCTCCTACAGTAAAATAACATTATGTTAGTATGTAATTTTTTACAAATAATCTGTAGCGAAGTCAAGGGACAAGGTAAAAACCAAGGGTACAAATTATTTTGAAAATGCCCTTATATGAGCCGGAAATCACGAGACTACTGATAAATCTGAATTTTTAAGATATGTGTGAGGCAAGGTGCCGAAATTCAGATTATGAATTTTCGATTATTAATTCAGAGAGACATTCCGGCTGTGTGCGGCCAGCCTTAATCATGATTCATTGCATAATGCATTTTAAAACGAATAAAGTTGTCACTGTCAACAGGAGTCAGGAAGGCAGAATAAGGGCTGGTTTACACGTATTAAGTAGATAAGTAGTTAACTAAATTTTAATTTAATTTTAAGTTATTTATTGCATGTAAACACAAAATTTAGTAGCAAGTAGCAAGTTAAAATTTAGTTTAGCACAAACATGGAAATTAGAATTTTGACTATTTTTTGTTAAGATGGCAGGCGGGGCTTGTCACTTGACACATTTCGGGCAGGCACTTCAAATTAAGTTAAAATTTAGTTACTACTTATCTACTTAATACGTGTAAACCAGCCATAAGTGATCACGTGATGTTTAGTAACTTTTATTTGGAGAATTTTTAACCCTCCAGTTTCCAGTTTCCATTGCATAATGGTTCGCCCTCTAAACGTCAAAATGAACTTAAGTATCTTCCATATTGTAAGCAATAATCTTACCTGTCTGTGGCGTGCTCGTTAACAGTCTTCACGGCGCACGGTACACCCGGCTTGCCTTTCTCGAGGGTAGCTAAACCCTCGTATACCTATAAAAAAATTTAATCGTTGTAATACAGGTAAAAATTACTTATTTATTTACAGTTTCATTCCATTGAAGATAGCAAAGTTATAGCAAAAACATAAGATTAAAAAAATATGATGTAACTACATAATATTTTGTCTCTATTAGAACAAAGCAAATTATGCCTACACAATGTTTATCTTTGAAAAATAAAGAAAATATTTTATATCTATTGTGTAACTCTTTTTATTAGTAGTAGGCTTATAGGTTGACCCCACATTAGGCGTGCGCGTTCCTCGGGCGTATGAGCGACGTGAGCGCCGCGTGCTCGCATCGAGCGCACTGCAAAAGCGTCACGCACGCGGCGTTCACTCGCTCACACACCCGAAGAACGCGCACGCCTAATGTGGGGGACGCCTTAATTTATAGTATCACTCACCATCCCGAACGATCCCTGTCCCAGCTCCCGCACGAACTGTATGTTAGCCCGCGACACCTCCCACTCATCGGGCACGTACACAGTGGACACGTACTCGGGGTTGACGCGTGCGAACAGCTTGTTGCCGTCCGCGGGCGACACGCGCCGGCAGTAGCACGCGCCCGCCGCCACCAGCGCCGCTAACGCCCCGAGCGCCCCCACCGCGCCCCATACGACTAGATAGTTGGTGGACGCCTCGCGCTCCTGATAACGATAATAAAATAATATAATAGTTTAAAAAACACGCTTTAGCCATTCCGCCATCTTGGATGTCTTTGGTGGATTTAAGTCACGTGACTATTTTTTTTCGTATTCCTGACAGAAAACCCTTTTACTTGATACCTATATTATTATATCGCCATATTGGATTTGTAATGACGTTCCTTAGCTATAATGTATAGTCTGAGAGCGATTCCATACGGCGCGTTGCGTTGACACAGCGCTGCCGTTGCGTTATTTACATACAAATAACTAAGGCGTTCACACGGCGCGCTGCGTCGTCGCAACGCACACGGCACACATGAAGCAGGAGGGGGTGTTGACGTTAAGACTGTTTCGTAATAACGCTGTGATGGTGTAGCGCCCGTGTGGCCGGCTATACGTCAAACAGCAGCGCTGCGTCGACGCAACGCTGACGCAACGCGCCATGTGGACTGGTTCTTAGGGTCGGAACTAGTAAATGTCGTTAGTAGTAAGGGGTGATATAACTTGTACTCACCGGTATAAATACATATATATCAGCGGATACGTTGCCGAGGCCGCGCGCGGAGAGCGGCGTGACGCGCAGCGAGTAGTTGCCGGGCGCGAGATTGCGGACCAGCATCGCGCGGCCCTGCGCTTCGTAGTCCTCCGCCGGGATACAGCTGGCTAGGCCCACCTCCTGTAAATAATGTCGAGGTTAGTTCTCATTCGAATTTATGACGATGAAGCTTACTAAAAGGAGGATTCGTACTATCGAAGAAATTGATTTATAGGCAGTTGACGGACCTAAGTAATTAAATAGCGTTATGCCCCAGCCGACAGATCTCAACCTCAACTAACATTGAATTGAAATAATCCGACCAAATGACGTAGGTCCGTCAACTGCCTAGGAATCTATTTCCTCGATGGTACATATCAGTGTGTGGACCTTATCAAGAAAGACAGAAATAAAAAAATTGCGATAGTATGATAATAATTATATTATGTCTGTTACCTCTTCATGTATAGATTGCAGAACAACAAAGTTGTGATCTTACTTCAAGGTCTGACTTACACTTAGTTCAAATATTATACTTTGTTAGTAAAATGGTATGTAACCGTATAAGATCTTTAAAAAAAATTTTTTTTGAGGTACCCTCCCCAACACCTTCACATCAAGCGGGGATGATTTTTTTCGCGTCTACCATACCATGTGGGGTGTCATTGGATAGGTTTTTTAAAAATATTACGATGTTGAGCCTAAATCGGAAAATGATCTATGAGTATAGATCATTCATTCATTGAACGTAACTGAGATGATGTTGTTAGTAGTGTAAAACTAGCGGTACTACGGAAACCTATACAGGGTGCAATTAAAACTTCCTGCCAATTTTTCCAGGGCTTAGGTCTTATTAGGAGAGTCCATTTAATCAAAAAAATTGGGTGTTATTTTTTTTTCAATGACATATGTTATCCCATTTAAAATCGTTGCAGAATGGTCACTCGCGGCGCGGGAGAATGAGAGGGGGTGACGCGGGATGAGGCGCGCGCGCGCGGGTCATGTCACGCGCGGCCGACGCATCGTGTCCATTAATTGTAGTGTTTTTTAGGATAACTTTCGGAAGCTATTTCTCAACATTTAATACGTGTATTTTTATTTTTAACAAGGATCAATATATCAAAATTTGGCAGGAAGGCTTAATTGCACCCAGTATTGCGCGTGCGGCGTGGTCCGACACGCACTTGGCCGGTTTTAACCTTCCGTAAAACAAGGAAAAATATTTCTATGGACATTACCTGTTCAGTACTATCCTCGACGCGGGAGTGATGCACGTTGTATGCGACTATGAAGCCGTTGGGGTCGTCCGGCGGCTGCCACGTGACGTTTACCTCGGGCGACGTCTTGTTGGACGGCACCACCTCCGCGCGCAAGTTGCGCACCACGTCCGCGTCCTCTGTGATAGGAGACCATAGATAAGCACGTTAACAGATAAACTGGGACATGATGGATCCAAGGGGGGTCTTGGGTCAATTCAGACCATAACGCGACGCGTAGATACATTTCTAAATTTTTACGTTAGAAATGCATCTACGCGTCGCGTTGCGGTCTGCATTGACCCTAAGTTGACATAAGGATATGAACAAGATGTAGGAAATGAATGTTACCAAGCTGTATTTTAAATACACATCGGTATTTTACGTGTAAGCGATAGAACTGTATGAAATTTAGGTACTATGCGAAAATTATGTATAACGTGTAGACAGAGATAGCAATATGTACGCTCGAGCGTGCGGAAGGTGTGCTGCTCGCGTACGGCACGCCTATTGAGTCGGTCTCTCAACATCATCTCTTGTCTCGTTCCATTACACTCTTTACCTAACGTAAAACAGGGACAGCAATACTCACGTCGCTCGAGCGTGCGGAAGGTGTACTGCGCGCGCTCCGAACACCAGTTCTTTTTGTAGTCCTCGTCGGTCTCGTTGGCGTGCTGCTCGCGACACGCCCACACGTACACGCTGTACCACGTGAAGTGGCGCAGCTGCTCCATGCGGAGCGACGGGCTAGGTACGAGATATCGCATCTGCTGTCTCATTCCACAACATACTGTAAGACAGGGACAGCAATACTCACGTCGCTCGAGCGTGCGAAAGGTGTACTGCGCGCTCTCCGAACACCAGTTCTTGTAACTTGTTGTAGTCCTCGTCGGTCTCGTTGGCGTGCTGCTCGCGACACGCCCACACGTACACGCTGTACCACATGAAGTGGCGCAGCTGCTCCGTGCGGAGCGACCGGCTAGTTACGAGATATCGCATTTGCTGTCTCGTTCCACATCATAATGTAAGACAGGGACAACAATACTCACGTCGCTCGAGCGTGCGGAAGGTGTACTGCGCGCGCTCCAAACACCAGTTCTTTTTGTAGTCCTCGTCGGTCTCGTTGGCGTGCTGCTCGCGACACGCCCACACGTACACGCTGTACCACGTGAAGTGGCGCAGCTGCTCCGTGCGGAGTGACCGGCTAGGTACGAGATATCGCATTTGCTGTCTCGTTCCACATCATAATGTAAGACAGGGACAACAATACTCACGTCGCTCGAGCGTGCGGAAGGTGTACTGCACGCGCTCCGAACACCAGTTCTTTTTGTAGTCCTCGTCGGTCTCGTTGGCGTGCTGCTCGCGATACGCCCACACGTACACGCCATACCACGTGAAGTGGCGCAGCTGCTCCATGCGGAGCGACCGGCTAGGTACCAGATATCGCATTTGCTGTCTCGTTCCACAACATATTGTAAGACAGGGACAACAATACTCACGTCGCTCGAGCGTGCGGAAGGTGTACTGCGCGCGCTCCGAACACCAGTTCTTGTTGTAGTCCTCGTCGGTCTCGTTGGCGTGCTGCTCGCGACACGCCCACACGTATACGCTGTACCACGTGAAGTGACGCAGCTGCTCCGCGCGCAACGACCGGCTGCTGCCCGGCAGATCGTAGTAGAGAGAGCGTACGTATTCTGCGAAAACGGGCAAATATTAACATCGTTTATAACGATAGAGAAGAAAGTTTGAGATTTAAGTAGCTGGAATTAGAATCAGGGTATGCATTTGCAGCTTTTAGTCAGTGCTCGCAGTGATTCGTAAATCGATGCATGGCATTTACATAAAGTTTATAGTTTGTTTATTCAAGGCGAATTGTGACAGAAGCAGTAGCGTACATAACTATTGTAATTATATTTCCTACTTACCTATTACCTAGGTACATTAACTTTATAGTATTAGCACCACTAATATGCCTGTAAATTCTCTAACTGAATTAAGTTTTACATCTCAAAAGTAAGTAGACTTTTTTGTCCAAACACTACATAGTACTAGACATCCAGGTATATTTTCAATCGCTCATGTATGGATAAGTACCCAAACAACATTGTACCCATATTACCGTCCCGTTTTAAAAACCTCATAACTACGTTGAAGTCATTAATTTTTACTACGTAGTTGACATTGGTAACACACGTGTAACTAACTACAAAATTATAGTTACCTGTAACTAACATGCACTAAATAGATATATACAATTATACATTCACAAGACATTATTATTTAATAGTATAATAACATATGTATTACAGTAAATGTAGTGTCACATGGAGATAACGAGACACGCAATTTATTTTGATGATCATTATTTACATGTAAACAGAAATATTTCTGTAAAATTGTCGATAAATCCGCAGTTTTCTACATAAAAAATACCTTATTGTGTGAATGTTTGATTTTTTGTCTCTTCCATTTAAGTTAGTACAACAGTGCATAAATAGGCCCTAAGTTTTTATCCGACTGCGCCAGGAGGTTTATTATATTTCTTTGGCATGCTAGATAGCCTGAACGGCGAATTTATGTATGTGGCGTATCATAAGGCTCATGTTGATCGTGAGAGTAATATAGTTTCTTATGTATTGACATAAAAATAATTACGAAAAAACTGATTGTACTCTATATCACTCATTGGAGTGATATAGAGTACAATCAGTTTTTTGAGAAATTGTTTAATTATAAAACTAGATGATTCTAACGACAACAGCATGCATTATCTAGATTCTAGAGTGTACAATGTACATGCGATGAAACCTGTGGAATGGTCCTTCATGATGCAAGCGTTTAACTCGAGCTGACTGCAATTAGCTGAAATTAGAATGGGGGTAGTGGGTACAGCCAAAGCAGTGTTACAAAAGTATACAATATGTAATAAACAAATAAGTAGTGTAGTAGAAAAACGAAAAAAAAGGAGAAAAGCGTTAAGAAACAAATAGAAAATGAAACAAAGTGAACTAGCAAGAACGTAAGTAAACATGCGGCTTCTGACATAAAAGTTACATAACATTACAATTTACAATGTTGTTGAAACACTGCCTTTTGACAAATGAGACAGGAGATCTGTTTTATGCAGACACAGGTTAAAGGCGCGAACGCACTATGCGATACTACGCTGCAGCGGAGCGACACTTCAAGTTCCATAAACTTATGTTTTGTGACGCGTAGCGCCGCTACCGCGTATTACGGCTCACCTCATACGATTTCATAAAACAATATTTGGCCGTGACGTGTTGCGTCGCTCCGCCGCGTCGTGTCGCTTAGTACGGTCTCACTTTAAGAATGGGTAAAACAAACTCACTGCCTTCGGTCGCGTTAGCGTATTTCCGGCTCATGTTGGGGCTGTGATACTCGCTGATGAACACGAGCATGCTCTTCACGCTGCTGTCTATGGAGCGGCGCACGCGACTCGACGACGGGGTGGTCCTCGGGTTTGACTGTCTGATGTATACCTATAAGTAATAAAAAATGTAAAGATGTGGACTCCCCCACGCAGGGCTCGGACCGGTATTTTTTTAACCAGGTTAAAACGCTCTTTAACCAAGTTTTTGGGTAAGTGTTTATTTCGGAGCGAAATCGAGATGCGAGCGGTATTGCTTCTGAAATTAACCTGGTTAATTTCTCGCGGAAAGTAACTAGTGCAGTAATATCTTCTATCCCTTTCTAGTGCACCATCTATGGTTTGTGCGTTATAGGATGATATGGGTGACACTTCTCATATTCCTTGCTACGGATTTTTTTACAAGAAAACAAAAAATCAAAAAAGTGTAATAAATTATATTCCATCTACAAAAACAAATGTTTCTTATGACTGTAAATGAATAAAAATGAAAAGTTGCTAAATGCTAACTTATTAATATAAAATTATAAATATTAACATTGAAATAGGAGTATGAAATTATTGATACGAAAATATTTGAAAAATGTCAGATGCATGAAACGGAACTTATGCCGATAGAGATTGACACTGTCGAATCGAAATCAAATCGATAAAAAGGGCGGCCATCTTAAATCGAAGGCGCCACTCTGAAACGTCAGTATGAAATCGATAGTTTCGATTGCAATTCCTTTACGAAGTGATTCGATATTTTTAAATTATCGATTAAAATTTTTGGGTAACTTCCCTACTATTGTCTATTATAATGTGTCACCCATATCATCTTAAAACGCACAAACTATAATAGCCAATAGGCCATAACTTGTTTATGTGTGGACAATGGGTGATGGTCGTGGTGTGTATGAGTGGGCGGGGCGAACGTAACCGCGAACGGTTCTAACCGGTATTTTGAGCAGTGAGCAATTTCATTTTGCTCTTAGAACAAAACCAGGAATAATTTCGGTCCGTTCAGAGCGGAATCGAAATGAAAACGCTCTTTTGGAAATATGTGGCGTTTCTAACGAACAGGATCGCGAAGATTAACCAGGTTTCCAAGCCCTGCTCCCCACGTTTATTATGTGACATCATAGACTTTAATAGCTAAAAGTGTAAAAATTTACAATTTTTTTCTCAGGAGGATTTAAAAGAAAAAATATTAATTATATAAACATATTTCTCTCACAGTAGAGTTGGAAGAAAAAATATGTCGTATAAAATATTATAATAAACAGCATAGTTTTAACATTTCACATAACATCACATTATAGTTTGAAATAAAACATACATGGTTCTGCACGTCGTTTTCGAACGTAATGCTGTCTATGCGCTCCTCCTCAGCAATGGAGTCGAAGCGAGTCGGCTTGCGTGCTTCAGCGGCGCACACGCAGTCCGCGCCCGCATTGGGCCCGTACGCGCCCGCCGCGCCCGCACTCGTGCCCGCAATGCTCCCTGTTGCACCCGCAACGCTACCCGTTGCGCCCGCAGCCCCGCCCGCCGTGCCCGCGCTCGCTCGCTCCTCCGCACGCTCAGTTGCCTCCTCCCATCGCATCGCGATCATGTTGCTCACTATGCTAGCTGTAACACCAAACTTTCGTTAGTACTAAGTAGTTAATGGTTAACAAATTAAAGGGATTATTTTCTAGTGACTCGAAATAATTTCTATTACTAAATAATAAGAGTATGTGTACTAACTATATTATTCCGTGCGTCTCCATTAATTTAGTCTAATTTTAAAGAAAAAGTAAAACTGGACCAAATTAATCTGCCATTGTATTTCTTAAATGCGCGCTTAATAATGACATAACAATAACTGTTATTTTTAATCAAGTAAACGGAATAGTCATATTATATCACCCAGACTGTAATTTGGGTTATAACTTTAGTAGTTAAAAACAGTATAATCCACAGAACAATAAAAACATTTGTTTTTATTGTTTTTATTATTCTGTGTTATAATCAGTAATCGCTATACTCACGATTGGCGCAGTAGTTTACATTTCCGGCGAGTATCTTGCGCTGATTGTAGCTGTTCTCCTGTATCTCCACGTGGTAGAACGAGATAGTACCGTTAGGCATCGACGGCGGCTGCCACCGTATCGTCACCGAGTGTTCCTTTAACGATTCCACTGATAGTCCCAAAGGCGGGCTAGGAGCTGCAAAAATATTATTGTTACTACTTTTAATTTTATCTTCAAACAAGCGTACAGGCTACAGATTATAAGTCACAATATAATAAAAACAGATTGACATGTATAAACATCATGACGTGATCGCGTTTGATAGTGTGCGCGCGCGCGTGGCGCCTAACCGCACACAGGCAAGCGATTGCGGCGCTTTTGTATTATATGTTACGCTCAAAGACCGAAATCGCTCAGTGAGCGAAAAAATAGCTCACAACGCGTTGTGGTCATAGTGAAACAGCCACGACGCGTTCTGGCAATCACAAAAAGATCATAACGCGAAATTAGTGTCGTGGCTGATATGTTATTCGTTTTTCTTGATTTGTTCTTGATTGATTAATCGTCCATAGGTATGGAAGATCAAATTTGAATAAACACGCGTACTACAAGATATTTTTTTCTTTTACTAAATCACTGCTTATCGTGTAATTAATCATTATTATTTATAAATATCCATAGTTCCATACTATCCGTACTAATATTATTACTGTCTGTCTGTCTTTAGGCACAACGTGTTGTTGTTTTTTAATATAAAATACCTGACCTCAATAAATAATAAAAATAAGTTTTATTTGAATATATATAATTTAAATATAATAAGTACTACTAGTTGATGCCCGTACCTACGTTGCGCCAGACAGATAGACTAGGCAGTAATAATATTAGTACGGATAGATGATAATTTACACTTGTGATTTAGTAAAAGAAAAAAAATGTAGTACGCGTGGTATGGATGAATAATCAATCAAGGACAAATCAAAGGAAAAACGAATAGCATATCAGCCACGACACGAATTTCGCGTTATGGCCTTTTTGTGATTGCCAGAACGCGTCGTGGCCGTTTTCATTAGAGCCACAACGCGAATTTCGCGTCGTGGCTGTTTTACTGTGACCACAACGCGTTGTGACCAATTTTTTCGCGCACTGAGCGATTTCGGTCTTTGAGCGTAACATATATAAAGATACTAGCTGTCCCGGTGAACTTCGTGTCACTTTAAATTTTAAAACCTTCCTTGGACTTCTACGAATATTTTAAGACTAAGGTCAGCCCAATCCATTTAGCCGTTTTTGAGTTTTAGCGCGACTAACACATTTGAAAATCCATTTTTATATATAAGATTAAACTGTATAAAAGTAGACGTATATACCTCTGATAAATTCATTTAAATGAAATTAAAGTTCGTGCAAATAACATCAATGCTTTAAATTAAATAGTTTTAAAATTATTAGCTCCGTTGATCACCAGAAGTTATCTACTTGATCTTTTATACGTATGAATTTTGCCAATACACAGTATGGATGTTTAAGCAAAGAAGAATATTATTAAGCACGACTTACCTCCAGGCAACGTCTTGAAGTATATAATAGGGCTCTGTGCGCCCTTTTTATCCGTAGTGGTGTACGTCTTGATGTATGCAGCATAGCGGGTGTACGGAGTGAGCGGCGAGATGAGCTTGAAGAGCGGCTGGACGTCGCACGGGTTGAGTAGTCCGCGAGTACTGTTGCGAGTCTCTGAGGTGTTGCGAGCTTCCACCGATGTTATGTCGATCACGTTCCATCTGCGTGGGATAGAGATATTATAATGGTCTCCGCTTATAGGTCTCTTATATGAGTTATATGTTATAACTTATAGGTCTCTTATATGTTCATCTATACTAATTGTTATATCCATATGTCTGTCTGTAACCCATGTATTATATTTCTCTATGCTGTAGTCTTTTTATGCTTGAACCGTTGAATGGATTTAGACGAGTATGGAGATACTTTGAGACCCAAAAAATTTGAAAAGAGGTACGCGATAAATGAATTTCTGCGCAGTTTCTAGTTACATGTAAGGCTTGACTGGTATAATGGCATTATCTGCAAAAAACTAAGCTAAAATAACTATATTATGTTTCTTTATTGGATCAAGGCATCGAAAGCCAAAGACTGCAGTCTGATTTACAATGCGCAATTCTACTCAAAATCCAGAGTCCAGTCAATAACGCGCGACAGCCAATAAAGGCGAAGCGGTGAGCCGTTGACCACTAAGCGCAGGAGCACACAATAGTTTCCGAAAGCGAATCGAACGGGAATTGTGAATCGCCCAGTAAGAGATTTTACTATAAGATTAACATATTTTTGAAAACATTCTTACCACTATATCAATTTACAAAAAACATTTAAAGCGCTTACAGACGAACGGCATTTGTCGACGGCAGGCGTCGAATGTTGTCGACAAGTGACAAAAAAATCAATTTAAAAAAACCAGCGACTGCCGTCGACGCGTGCCGTTTGTCTGTAAAAAGCCTAAATGCCTTCTAAAGTTTCCACATATAAAAATATTACTCACGTATCAGAGCAAGCGTCCCTCTGTCCATACAGCGTGACGTTGTGTTCAGCGACTATGTAGTATATGGAGTAGCCCAGCAGTTTCCGCTGGTCCTCCATACAGTACATATTCCACGTCAGCACCACCGCCGACCGCGTCAGCCTCGACACCTTGAGGTGTAAGGTGTCCTTGAAACCTGGGTAGACAATGTACACAATGATAAATCAGTCAATATCATAATAATAATTAATAAAGTTATACGGATGAATAATAATTTAAATAGAATTCCTAATTTAAAAAATATTTTACTATCATTAAAATTTGCAATATAATCTAAAAGAAAGATAATAATATGACATTATTAAGTAAATAATTTGAATGAAAATTCAGTGCTAAATGGTAATAAAATACGAAATTTGGCAGTATTTAAAATTAAAAATTAAGTATAAAGAATTATTTAATTATCATACTTCAATTATTATGTAAAAAAAACCTAATTATGCTATTAAAATGTTTGCACGATAAAATGCAAGATAATAATTATTCTATTTTACAATAATTGTGTTTTTGTTTGTTTTTAAATTTTGAATTAAATTGCAAAAACAAAAATAACTTGTGTACAGTGTTTCAATCAGAGAAACGAAAGCATGAATTAAGGATAATTAATATTCAAACGATCATTATATTATCAAATTGCATCCATATTTTAAATGCTGATTTAATTAACGTTAGTCGTTAAATAATAACGTGACAAATTCCCGTTTCATTCTAATTAAACAAGTCTAGTTTATTCCTTTCTTTAGTCCTTTTAAAATTATAACAAGAAAGAAGCTTAGATGTAATAAGAAAATACTTATTACAAGATTTTTAATGTTGTTTTTCTTTTTTGTTTTTAACAGGTAAGCAATGTAAATTGTAATTATGCAGTAATAAAAACATAAGCGCTTAATTTATAGGTTTTGGTCTTATTCAGCGGAGTAGAACCGATTTCCGCGAATGTACACGCGCGCATCCCAGATGATGCGTGAAATGTTAAACGATTTTAGCCGCTTTTTGACTTAGCCAATATTCATTAACCATTTACAGAGTGTTAATACTAGAATTAATTACATGTATTGGCGCCACTCGAGCTAAACGCCTAGTTTTTACTCGACTAGACCTTTAAAAGATTAGCGCAGATTACCATTCGAGATATGCGTGCACGGTGTTATTTCATGAATTTAACAAAAGCAAAACATCTTTAGACGCCAGATAAGCGGAGGGTCCCAGTCGATAAGATTGTTGTAGTAATTTAAGTAATCTATTTACCATTGAAATATAGCTCGGTGATTCTTATACATGATTTGACCGCTCGAATATAGTTTCAGTGACATATAGTTTAAAAATTTGTGTTAGGTTTTTTGTGTTTAATTTGAGGCACTGACCTCTGTAATGCACTGAACTGGCTATGCCGTACAAAATGACAGCTATTTTTTGTGCCGATTTGAAACGCCAACGGTGAGCGTACTGTAAACAAATTACATAGCAAATTGCAACGGCCAAATTTTGCAAAATAGTAGTTCCACTCACTACACTCACTGCTTCCGCATAGCAATCAGCGCCAATATGGCGACTTTCAAATAGAAACATTTTTTTGATAGCGATCGCCGGTCCAGTGTATTAAGGAGGTCAGTGATTTGAGGTAAAAGCTGGGTTGTTTTTTCGTCCAAATTTCAAGGTGATCCAAATACGTAGCTAGGGCAATAAAAATTGTATGACAATTGAGTTGGACATTCAACTGCCGCACTCAGAGACGAACAATAAATTTGACATTAGCCCCATACATTAACTGTCAAACTCTTCATTAAATTGGGGTTAATACTTAAGGGTATCAGGGGTAATACTGAGTGCGGCAGCAAAAGTACGAAATTGCAACACCTAGGTTTATATTATATTGAACCATTTTTTTTACTCTTCCATAGTATTATTCCTTACCCACCGGACTTACTTACACGTAGTACTTACAAGATGCCTGGTCTCCGTTGTTCTCTTGGGAGGCTTCGGTCTCGCTGAATGTGGACATGGGGTCTCTCGTCATGTTCTTTAGCGGCAGGATGCACTGGTTGTAGCAGAGCTTCGGGTTGAAGTGTATGAAGACCCTACCCTTCAGGATCTCTATGGGCCCGTGGGCAGACCAGTTCCATAGCATCTCGAGGTTGGGATTGCTGAAGATGTACAGGCTTTGGCCCCTGGAAAGATCATTAACGAATGTAATGTTGTTTGATTTAGATCGTAATGATTGAATTAAAAGGCATGTCTGCAGGCATGGCAAAAGTGAATTTTATTCATGATTATTTTTCTCGCTAGCTGTAGGTAACCAGTAACCTGTAAATTTTATTTTTAACTAGCGACCCGCCCCGGCGTCGCACGGGTATAAAATATATAGCCACTGAAAAAATGATCAAAATCGATATCCTATGATCCTTCACGTCTACTTCTTATCTGTGCCAAATAACATAAAAATTGCTCCAGTAGTTCGCGAGATGAGCCCTTTCAAATAATTTCCCCCGTTTTTTCCACATTCTGCTATTAGTCTTAGCGAGATAAAATATAGCCTATAGCCTTCCTCGATAAATGGGCTATCTAACACTGAAATAATTTTTCAAATCGGACCAGTAGTTCCTGAGATTAGCGCGTTCAAGTTATCCCTTTCAAATAATTTTCCCCGTTTTTTCCACATTTTCCTCTATTTCTTCGCTCCTATTAGTCTTAGCGTGATAAAATATAGCCTATAACTATACTCGATATTATGTGGGCTATCTAACACTGAAATAATCATCAAAATCTGTTGCGTAGTTTTAAAGATTGATATAGATATGTCTACTACTGCATGTCATAAAACTTATTTTGTTAAAATCGATTATTGTATAAACTTTGAGGACACGATTTACGGTTAACATATAAAGCAAAAAAACGCAATAATATCTATATGACAGCGCAATGGCAATGACCTTCGTAGCGCCTCCGCACATAATTCTGAATACAATGTTTCTATCCAAAAGCATACTGTATGATGCACAATGCACACTGAATACTCTCTGTCATAGATTTCATCAAAGTTTTTATCCTAACGCCTAATCAATTGATACGGAATGGATAATGAAAGGAAAAACGCCTCCGTGGTCCCAATGGACCACGATGGAGCTAAACCAATGTTTAGCTTTAGACTTTAGAGCTTGGCTCTTGACTCGGAGGTCATCAGTTCGATTCCCGCGTTGGAAACATGTTATTTCCAAGTTTGGTAAGGTCGGGGGCGATACCGGTCCGTCCACGTCGTGTCCCTGGGCACCTCCCCCGTGCCATCGTGAGCTTTTTCACGATGACACGGGAGGGGTGTCTGAACGCCGGTATCTGTCCGTGGGAGAGCCATGCTTAGGCACGAATGGGCCGGCTCGACCGGAGAAATACCACGGCCTCACAGAAAACCGGCGTGAAACAGCGCTTGCGCTGTGTTTCGCCGAGTGAGTGAGTTTACCGGAGGCCCAATCCCCTACCCCCCTAGAAATGCCACAGTTGAAAAACAATTTGTTACCCCAGAAGGGTACCAACTGCGTTGGAGAATCCCTCTCTGGACGTCCATGCTCAGACTTTTGCAATATCAGGGGATTACACTCCAACCTTAATGCCGTCCATTACCACCTTGAGACGGCAAAGCCGGCCAAACCGAGACGCAGATATCATCTCCGAGTGACACATCATACCTTTCCCACCCAAAGTATTATCTCGAGCACTCCTTTCTACCCAAAGCTGGAGTGTGTGTGTATATCAGAGATGATATCGGCTCTCGCCGCCTCAGCAATCTTGAGGTCATGGACCTGTCCATCTTATGGCTCCGCATAGATTGCGACGACCACCCTCGCGTCTATGCATGCCTATATAGGTCCCATAGTGGTGACCCCGAGACGGACCGACTCTTGGAGCACCTGCAAGCTGCTTCAGATTTTGTGCAGCAGCAGATCCCATCCGCAGAGATAATAATACTTGGCGACTTTAATGCCCACCACGCCGACTGGCTCAATTCCAGTAAAACTGATCATGCGGGGAGATCTGTCTGCAACTTTGCCCGTGCGAACGACTTGACACAACTGGTTACTACGCCTACGCGAATCCTAGATGTGGATGGTCAGAATCCTTCCTTGCTGGACCTCCTGCTGACTTCAAATCCTGACGGCTACCAAATATCCGTAACCGCACCACTTGGTTCATCGGATCATTGCCTTGTCAGGAGTTCTGTGCCACTTACGACGGTGTAAAGACAGCGTGCTCTTAAATACCGTCGTGTGTGGCACTACAAGTCGGCAGACTGGGATGGGATGCGGTCGTTTTTTGCATCCTATCCTTGAGGGCACGTTCTCGCCGGATGATTCCGACAACACTGCCAACTCTGCTGCCGATGTGGTGATGCAGGGGATGGAACTTTTCATTCCGTCCTCTGTAGTGCCAACTGGCGGCAGATTTCGTCCCTGGTTTGGTTCATCCCCCAAAAATCTTCTCGCCGGAAGCAGGAGGCTTACCAATTCTGGGCCAACGCGGTGTCTGCTCGGGATTTAAATACCAGCACATATAAAAAGGAGTACAACCTTGCCTCTAGGTCCCTCATGAAAGAGATTACTCGGGCAAAGCAACAGCACGTCAATAGAATTGGCAAAAGACTTGAGCGCCTCCCCTCGGGAACCCGTGCATTCTGGTCTCTGGCCAAAGCTATTGAAGGAAATTTCTGCAAGCCAACCCTACCATCCCTACACGTAGGAAATGGGTCGTTGGCCCAAGACGCAAAAGACAAAGCCGATCTTCTGGGCAAGCTCTTTGCGTCAAACTCGACCCTGGATGACGGGGGGCAAAACCCGCCGACCATACCGCGATGCATGAGCATCATGTCGGATATTCGGTTTCATCAGCGCTCAGTGCGAAAAGCCCTCCGTTCCCTTGATATCCAAAAGTCGAGTCGGCCTGACGGAATTCCGCCTATTGTGTTAAAAAAGTGTGCTCCAGAGTTGGCTCCGGTCTTGACGCGTCTTTTCCGGCTCTCCTATTCTACTGGCATCGTCCCGGCTTCCTGGAAGACAGCCTTGGTGCACCCGATCCCGAAAAAAGGTGATCGCTCAAATCCTTCCAACTACAGACCAATCGCTATAACCTCTCTCTTCTCGAAGATGGAATCCATTATCAATAGGCAGCTTCTTCGATACTTGGACGGCCAGGGATTACTAAGCGACAAACAATGCGGGTTCCGTAAGGGTCGCTCGGCTGGTGATCTCTTGGCATACCTGACTCATCGTTGGGTTCAGGCAATTGAGTCGAAGGGAGAGGCATTGACTGTTAGTTTGGACATTGCGAAGGCCTTTGATCGGGTTTGGCATAAAGCGCTGCTTTCAAAGCTCCCATCATACGGGCTGCCTGAGAAATTATGTAAGTGGGTCACTGGTTTCTTAGCAGACAGAAGCATAAAGGTCGTAGTTGACGGCGAATGCTCGGAAAGTCAGTCTGTTGAATGTTGATGCTGGTGTCCCTCAGAGCTGTGTGCTATCGCCTACTCTATTCTTACTGCATATCAATGACTTGTTGCAGACCAGCAGCATTCATTGCTATGCGGATGACAGTACAGGTGATGCTGTATATACCGGCTCCCCCAATATTTCTCGGCAAAATGTCACTGAGAGTCGAAACGAACTTGTGTCTAAGGTGGAGAATTCATTGGAAAAGGTCTCTGAATGGGGTAGACGTAACTTGGTCCAATTCAACCCCGCCAAGACACAATTCTGCGCGTTCACCACTAAAAAGTCACCAATGGTCGTATGTCCTCGTTTCGAGGGCACATCTTTAACCATCTATATTTCTCGGCAAAATGTCACTGAGAGTCGAAACGAACTTCTGTCTAAGGTGGAGAATTCATTGGAAAAGGTCTCTGAATGGGGTAGACGTAACTTGGTCCAATTCAACCCCGCCAAGACACAAGTCTGCGCGTTCACCACTAAAAAGTCACCAATGGTCGTATGTCCTCGTTTCAAGGGCACATCTTTAACCATCTCCCCTAGCATTGAGATACTTGACGTCAACATACCGAGCCAAGTCCAGTTCCGATATCATCTAGAGGGTAAGGCTAAATTAGCCTCGAAGAAGCTTGGTGTTCTTAACAGAACGAGACAGTACTTCAGTCCGGACCAACGTCTACATCGGCCTCATATGGATTGTTGGATGGATTGTTCTCATCTCTGGGCGGGGCGCCAAAATACCAACTGCTCCCTCTGGATCGTATCCAAAGAAGGGCCGCTCGAATTGTTGATTGCCATAGTGTTTCAAACAGCTTGGACCCCTTGGAATTACGCCGAGATGTAGCTTCACTCTACATCTTCTATCGGTTGTATCACGGGGAGTGCTCTGAGGAATTGTTCGGAATCATACCACCTGCAACTTTTCGCCATCGTCCCACGCGAAAAACATACCATCCTCATCACCTTGATGAGTGGCAGTCTTCCACAGTGCGTTTTTCGCGTAATTTTCTGCCGCACACTGTAAAACTCTAGAATGAACTGTCACCAGCAGTTTTTCCGGACCTATACGACCTGCAAACCTTCAAGAGAAGAGCGTATTCCCTCTTAAAAGGCCGGCAACGCACCTGCAGCTCTTCTGATGTTGCGAGTGTCCATGGGCGACGGTAGTCGCTTACCATCAGGTGACCCGTTTGCTCGTTTGCCCCCTTATTTAATAATTTAAAAAAAAGGACAATGCAGGCTGATCACCTGATTGTCTGACAAGTAAGATGATCCATGCGTCGGATGGGCATGTAAAAAGTCGATCCTGCGCCTGATTTCTCGCCAGTCGTGTCTGTCTTCCGTCCCACTGGGTTATGAGAGTAAATGAATGGAGAGTGTTCTTGTGTACTGCGTACACACTTGAGCACTATAAAATTTCTCCTGCATAACTGGGCTGGTTTCAATGAAACCAGCCACTGTCACCGAAACCGGTGTGGGGAGTTATTATTATTATTAATGAAAGTAGGACATTACAGACTCACTTGTCCTTGGTAGACTCGTTGGACTGGTCCCTGATGCCGCGTATGGTGCGCAGGCTGCGGAGGAACATCAGGGACACGAGCGGGTACGACCGGATCACCTTCAGGCTCCCGTCTATCTCCCGGATCTCGCCCAGCGCAGAATCTAGTACTGACATGGTGTTGCCTGTGCAAAAAAAACGATTAAATAAAGCAAAGATTCAAATTCAAATTTTAAAATTCAAATTATTTATTAAACACATCACATCGTCTAATCCCATGCTAAGTGAAAACTTCTATTATGGCAATCAGACAACGGATATCTTCTCATATATCATCAGAGAATCGATGTGAAGGCAGAATATAGTGGACGATATTTGGTCGCTTTATATACCTTGTGGTGGAGCCCTTTCGGAAGATCACTGCTAGTCGCTTCCGAAAGGGCTCCACCACCTGTTCATGAATCAATTTCTCTGAATATATCTGAAGTTTGCAAAAATTGCAAGTGCTACAAATATCCGCAATTGATTTTTACTAACTTTGTTTTGATACAAATAGAAACATAAGTAGGCTACTAAGTAGGTAAAGCGAAATTGCACTATTTACAACACAAACCCGAAAAATAGCAGTCCTATTAATACTATTCGCAGAAAACGTTTATTTTGAGTCATATTAAAGTGCCCACAATGTAGTATTGTATTTAAACGTTCAAATTTTAAACAGTAAATCCTCGTAAACGACCTTTTACTCGATTTAGATAATGTAATTACCCAGACAAATTAAATAAAGAACTGACTCGTAAAAATGTCGTATATTGCTCATAATAAAAATAATTTATGTCCGGCTAGAAAATAACCTAGATTTATATTTTCGGGGGCTGCATGCAGATAATCACGACTGTACGCAAGTAGGCGTGCTAAAGTAGTTAAGTATGGTAACATCAAGGTGTTTTGCATACCTTGTCAAAATACCTATTGAACTGTGACGTCATTGACCATTGTACACTCATTTGCTGAACTTATATGATATTTGAGTCTACGCTACGGAGCTGTCCTGATGCTTTGAGCATCCACCCCAAGACGAGACAAGCCGACCATATCACCAGCATACGAGCTTAATATATGCGTGCATCAATAACTGAACTATGGCGTCACATAGACAATGTACCATCGAAGAAATTGATTTATTGGAAGACTGCCGACGTTGAGCAGACCTCATTTGGTCGAATTATGTCAATTCAATATTAGTCGCGATCTGTCTGTTTGATCTGGCTGGGTTTGACACAAAACGAACAAATTACGTAGATCCGCAATCTGATAATAATACATACCTCCGATAGCCCGCAGCGTAATCTCGAGAGTGCCCTTGATGTGCGTGCACCCTCGGAACAGCTCGGCGGAGGCGATGGAGTCGATCTTGCCGCCAGAGCACTCGTGAACGCACCCGTTCTCCGGACACTCCTGGCACCGAGAGTTTTCCTTTTCACCCACCTGTCACAAAAGAGTATTAAGTTAAAGATAGCTCTTCATTTATGTACACACGGCAGCGCCCTAGGATGGCGGTATTCGTACATAGGGGCTGCAAAATTAAAGTGGCCTATACTCATATAAAAATATAAATCCGACAGTAATTTTTGGTCACTCACTAGTCACTGCCAATTTGTTTAATATTGTCTTTATCTGCACCCTCGGACGGTTTTGGGTTAACAGTCACAGCTGTCTACGGTCGGACGTACCTACTGGTGATTAGGGGATAGATAGAAATTTCCTATTATTATTTGGCAAGATTTTGAGATTTTTCTATTTGACCTTAGATTTGGGGGGAGGGGGGGGGTGCACTGTGCCTTTTTCTATTCGTCAAGGGCATGCGTTATAGCGCAGTCAACAGCGAACGTGAGGCACGCCCGCGACGCATGCCCTCTGACCGTATCCAAAAAACAAAAATGACAATGTTGGCGTTGCGTTCGTTGACGCATTCAATTATTGAATGCGCCAAAACGAAAGTTGAATGAAAGATGACTAAAATTGAAGACGAAAGTGCATAATGTGGACATAGCTGTTCACTGTTCATGATTTACACGTTGGTGGTTTCCCATCCTACGCTACAACGTGTAAATCATGAACAGCCATGGGCGTACCCAGGTAGGGGCAGAAGGGGAAGATAAAATAAACGTCAAATTTTCTGGCAAGTGGGAATTAAAAACGTGCTACCTACTCTGCGCAAAATGAAGTGTCGGAAACAAAATAATCTTTTCAGTCAGATTAATAAAAGTCAATTTTCATTATTTCTTGCTAGCCTCCTCCAGGTTGCCTTCTTAGCGTATGAAGAATTAAGAGCAGATTTAGGGCCTGTTTCACTACTTCCTGATAAGGCTATCCACCACTTAATTTGACAGATGAAGTATGGAGAATCTGTCAAATAAATCTATCGGGCACCTTATCAGGAAGCGGTGAAACAGGCCCTTAGAATATTAAATTAACTAGAGGACGCCCGCACCTCCGTTGCGCTAAAATTTGTTTATCGCGCCGGAACCGTACATTTTGCCGGGATAAAAACTATCCTATGTCCTTTCCCGGGACTCAAGATCGGTTCAGCGGTTTAAGCGTGACGAGGTAACAGACAGACACACTTTCGCATTTATAATATTAAGTATGGATGGATTAAATTAATTTGATACTCGTTTCATTTATTACTCAATCGCCTATAAAACCTTATACAATTATGTATTAAGTTTTATGCGCTGCTATAATATTACATCTTCTCGCAACACAACCGCGAGAGCGGCGCGGCATCATAACAATAAAATATGTAGCAATCTAATATAAATTATAATGGTTATCGAATAAGGTCACAATATAATATATATTGTCTTCGCTATAATCGAGGCACGCAACAGCATAATAGAAATTAGCTATTCCACGTGTTCACCTATTTACAAGCTATTCCACTTAGGAGAAATCTGAAGTTTTTTATAAATAGCTTGGGATTAATTAAAATGCTGCTCGTCAGTTCATAATATTGTGGCCCTTAGAATTGTAGTTATGGTCTAAAAATATGAAGATGAGTTCGTAATGATTCGAGGTTAAGTTAGTAAACTAACCTAACTAGCTAACTAGGTTAGTTAAGTATAATGTACAATACCCGGCAATAAATATTGCCATCGACCTTTGGAAAGAGACATTCGGCTAATTTCGGTTTCATACAGCGTTATCTTTGTAGCACACACCTATTTGACATTATGTCAGTCGTTGTACAAATTCAATAGAGTGCAGTCGCGTCCAGTTCAAAATATATATCTAGAGTTGTTAACACCCCTAAATTTGCTACAGCTGTAATTTTCCAAAAGAATTTTAAATACGTAAACATAATTTGAACACCCTTTTTTATTTTATTTTACCCGAATATAAAGCCATAACTTATAGAAAATTTGGTGTATTTTATACAAAGAATAATAAAATTATCAAAAGAAGCAAACCTTAATTGTTTTAACAGCTCCATATACCGGACTTTTTGTATTTCGTGCGTAAGAGATAACGCTCTACAAAACCGAAATTAGCCGACTGTCACTTTCCAAAGGTCGATGTGCAATATTTATTGCCGGGTACTGTAAGTAATTAGGTACACTAAAAATCTGCACAATTGTACCCCAATTCAACAGAATTGGATGAAAACTTCAAATGTAACATAAAGTTGGCCCAAAAAGGACAAACAGCAAACAACTGAATTGAGTTGATTGTTTGACGAAGGTTTGGCATTCTTTGAATTAATTTCCCTGGTCATAATTCATGAATCATGATACAAAAACTTAACGTACCTCCATATACCCGCTAGGACACATATAGACGCAGCTCTCATTCTTTAAGATCTTGTAGGCGTCGATGTTAGGGGCTCGCTGCACGGAGTCCGTGGCTGAAGTCTGCGGCTTGGGCATGGTGCGGCATTCCATCTCCGTCACGCACCGCCGGAACAGCTATACACACGACTATAATAAATAATGCTTTAACGCCGGGATCGGCTTTGAGGTGTCTGCCTGGATTCTGGGTTTCGACAGAAGTTAAAAACCTCAGGAGTCGGGCATAGGCGCATCGCCGTAAGAGTAGGTTCACACGGCACAATCCTGCACGTTTTTTTGCAGTATATGTCTTAACATTCATACGCCGATTGTACTGCAACAAATCGTGCAGTACAATCGCCGTGTGAGTGGTTCGATATACATTGTATATAATATGTTAGACACAGTCAGGCTTTTCGCTTGGAGTCTGGCCAAAATTAAAGGAAGTCCGGCTTTTGTAGAGCCTAGAATCTATAACTTTATATAAAAGTCCTATAAATTTTAGACGGTTGACGGACACCCAATGACTTAATGAGATGTAAAATTGTAGAGCTGTTAGATGTTAATAAAACAGAAAATCTGTAGTACGCTACCGAACGTATTGCTATACTAAAAGTTTATGGTCTTACCACAAAAGATCTAAACATCTATTGAACAGTTGTTTTGACATTATTTTGTACTGATTTTTTTTCTAATCAACTGTTCAACAGGTGTTTAAATCTTTTGTAGTAAGACCGTTAGATTCTAAGCACTCGATAGCAAGGTTCCGGCTTTTTTTGTACTAATGTCCGGCCAAGCTGGCCGCTTTGTCCGGTTTTTCGGTCTAGCAACCTGGCAACCCTACGTGCAAGATTGTGCCGTGTAAATCTAACGGAAACTAAAATCTAAACTACAACAACTACAATCTAAACTAAGGCTGTTTTTGCGATGCGATATCGCAACGCAGTGTTGTGGCCTGGCCCTAACTCTGCAGCGCTGCGACGTCACAGACTGCAATACCTATTCATTTCTATGTTATTCAGTCTCCTAACTCATTGGCTTTCGTCACCACTCACCAAGCATGACATTACAATAACTGCAAAAAGCTTAGCCAGTGAGAAGGATGTCAAAACAAGTGTTTTTAAAGCAACAGTCAAACCACTTTGCTGACAAATAAAACAAGGGTTGAGATTTGTAATAATCAAGTCTTTTAATTTTCCAGGGTTTAGGTATCATTAGGAGAGTCCATTTTACCAAAAAAAATTGGGTGTTATAATTTTTTTCAATAACATATTTTATCCCATTTAAAATCGTTGCAGAATGGTCACTCGCGGCGTGGGGGAATGATCGAGGGTGACGCGGGTGGGAGGCGCGCGCGCGGGGGCACGTCACGCACGGGCGACGCGTCGTGTCCATTAATTGTGGTGTTTTTTAGGATAACTTTCGGAAGCTATTTCTCAACATTTTAGTACTCAGTGATTATAAAATAAAAAATACGTGTATTTTTATTTTTAACAAGGATCAATATATCAAAATTTGGCAGGAAGGTTTAATTGCACTCTGTATATTAATATGCGTAAGTCATACAACTGTTTTTCATGATTACAGAGAAAATAACAAAACGATAACACGAAAGCGTTTACTAGAGTTGGCAAAACATCTTCAATAAAAATTGTGGAGGGTAAACCAAAAGCTGAATCTTATATTGCTTTTGGGTTTCATTTCGTGTTTAACATTCGAATAGTTTTACAACGAATTCGCTGAGCCATTTTACCGCGAGGCCAACGATGTTGTGTATTGGTTTTCTTTTGCTTCAATTGGATAAAACTTGTAACCACTTGGTAATTTTTGCAAGTCCAATAAAACGATACACCGAATTCCAGAAAAGGGTTTTCCTTAAAACATTTTTAGAATTGTTCTACGCTGGTTTTGGTAGTATGAGTTTTATTATTGGATGGATTTTTAGTTTTACCTTACAATTGATTTGGACTTTTCGTATTATTATAAAGATATCTGGTAACACGTGTCAAATTACACTAAATAATAATTATCTCCAACTATAGTATATCTTTGAGGTTATCATCATAGACCATCATGATCATAGTTCACAATGCTGATATCAAATATTATAAACCAAACCACAACGGTAGTCACAAAACTGTCAAGTTTTTGCAACTTCATATAGTCCGTGCAATCCACGAAGACTCGCCCCACCAATTTTTGGATGAGCATCTTTCTCTTTGACCCTAACACTTTTTCTTAATTTGTCTATTTATTGTAGTGTGCGCGTGCACTCATAGGGCCGATTCACACCGGAATGGCAGAGGCGAGGCGAGCAGTTTCAGTGTCATATGATTTTAAACCTTATCTTCATTATTGTAATACATAGTATCGCTTGAGAAATCGCCGCCGCCGGCGGCCGCAAGATGCCACGAGCGGCCACGAGCGTCCACGGGCGGCCGTAGATTTCTTAAGCGATACTATGTATTACAAGAATGAAGATAAAGTTTAAAATCACATGACACTGAAACTGCTCGCCTCGCCTCTGCCATTCCGGTGTGAATCGGCCCATAGGTAAGTGTGTACCGATAACACTCAAACATTGGCGAAAGCACAGAATATATATTAGTTTACCAAGCTTGCACATAATAACTATAAACGATTAGGCGGAATAGTGGGGCGCGTCTTCGTGGATTGCACGGATTATAATATTATAGTGAAATTTTTCGGCTCGGCTCGTGATTGGCTCAAAGGTGAGTTTCTCCGATCATCCTTATACCCTTGCCCTATAACTTAACACTAAGAACAACCCATACCCACCTCGTACGTATTAGGGGGACACTTGGCGAGGCAGGTCCTGTTCCGTCCGTACTGGAAGGAGAAGTTGGCGCAGACGTGGCAGTCGCTGGCCAGCGGGCCGTCGCAACCGCCGAGACAGAAAGCGTGGCAGCACGTCCCGTCGGACATGCACGCGCGCCCGCCGCACGCGGTTGGACAGTCTGAAAGAACACTTTTATCAACTGTGGTTTTACTAGACATGACAGAAAGACAATTTTCTGTTATAGTTTTCTAATAGCATTGTATTAGCTCCGTGGACAGCAGAATAAAATGGGGATAGATAAATTTAACGTTTCGAACGAATGGAACGTCGGAGACATTATGCAGATGGTTTTAGTGCTTGTTCAGACTTCAGACACAGCGGGAACCGCGCGGTTCCCGTGCAGAAACCGAGCGATTAATTGTGAACGGTGTAATACAACGCCTTTGTGGTAAGCTGCGACTGGTTAAAACGCACGGGTCCAAACCGCGCGGTTCCCGCTGTGCCTGAACAAGCACTTACGCACTCTTTGCATCGGTCAAAACAAACTGGCTTTGTCAAAGTATAGAGTAGATAAAATCTAAAACACTCTTTTTTACGCTGTCAATTTATCCCACATTTTCATCACTGCAACTTCTGTCTCGCCAGATTTAACAGTAGTAACCACTAACCACGAAACATTTGATCTCTGGAATTCTCAAGGGACAAGCATAATCTGTCTTATCACTCAAGAGAATCTAAAAGCTTCATAAAAGACACCTTACTTGACCTTCTAAGTACCAACCGTGGGAGAGGCATGAATGGGCCGGCTCGACCGGAGAAATACCACGGGCTCACAGAAAAGCAGCATGAAACAGCGCTTGCGCTGTGTTTCGTCGAGTGAGTGAGTTTACCGGAGGCCCAATCCCCTACCCTTTTCCCTTCCCTACCCTCCCTTATTTCCTTCCTTACCCTCCCCTACCCTATTACCTCGTAAAAGGCCGGCAACGCACCTGCAGCTCTTCAGATGCTGCGAGTGTCCATGGGCGACGGAAGTTGCTTTGCATCAGGTGACCCGTTTGCTCGTTTGCCCCCTTTTTTCATTAAAAAAACCAAAGTATCAACACTTACCCCTCTTCTGACAGTGTTTGTCGTCCCAGCAGAGCAGTCTGCCGGTGGAGTCAGCAGGGCACCTCTCCACGCCCGCCGGTAGAGGGCTGTGGTCCTCCATGCGGCTCTGTGCGTGCGGGCACAGACCGCAAAGCCGGGTGTCGTAGTTCGCCTATAAACATACAAAAACCTTTTTAAATTATCTTCTAAAACATACTATGGTACAAACTACGTTTTGACATTAAATTTGTGCTGTCTCGTAGTTTGTGCCTCAGGATAATTGAAATTTCCAATTGCTAATACAAATATGTGTTGTTTTGCTATTCTGTCAAAACTCTGCGTAAACTTAATTCGTATTCTAGCAACACTTCTTGCACTTTGTAGAATTCAAATTTTCGTAATTGGTTCTTGCATCATAAGACAACTGACCGAACCGTGAAAGATCGTATTTCAACCCTGCACTACACGGGGTACTACACGTACTGTACAGGGTGGATATACGATACTTCACCGTTCACGTGAGGCTGTGGAGCACTAGTAACACAATACCACTTACGCTTATAATACTATTTTCTGCTCCGTCAGCTATGATACGCGACCAGTCTATTGTGTTGGCGTAACATAAGTGGTCGTTGTTTTGAATCCTGACGGCACCCCTTTCGATCCTCGAAAGCGAACGCAGTCCAAGTGACTGGAAAGAAAAAATATAGATTAACCACCTTAGACAACGTTCTGCTTATTGATTCCGTTAGATTATCAAAAAAAATATAGGGAGAAGGCAGATATGAATCTTCAATAAGAAATTTAGTCCAGGTTAGCATTAATTTTAACCCAGACTGGCGCAATACTTTTCAATAATAGGGATGATGACAAGGTCAAAGATTAGCGAATTTTGTTAATAAAATAAAGAAATCACGGTAAAAAGTAAGTACTCCCAAAATTTAAGCTCGATAGCATTTGTATTTTTTTTTGTTATACGCCTTCAAAGTTGGATAATCAAGTCGATTTTTTTTTTCAATTAAATTTCTTAATATTTGTATACCATTCGATAACTTATGCAATTAAAAACAACTTTTGTTACGAACCCACTTTCATAAACGCAATATTTAATATACCTATCGAACAAAGTTCTCTCCCGATCCGTACAAACTACGAAAGAGTGACGTCATACTTTCGTAGCACTTTGTATGGAGCGTTTCGGGCAGGTCTATTTTATGAGATGTTTAAATTGTCATATCTTGGTGAATTTTTAAGCTATCAGTGTCATTCTTTCAGCGATGTTTCTAATTTTTAAGGGTCTTTCAATTACCAATAAGAAAAAAAAAATAGTCATCAAGCCTATTGTGTTCTTTCTCTCATTATTTAAGAATTTAACACGGATTGGAAATAACCCCTATTAAGGGTCGTGGTTATCTTCTAAAGTTACAAAACTAAGTGATAATACTTTAGGGTGTGTAATGTGTATGTGTCCCTTGTATAGAGTTCACTGCGAAAGTAGCAGCGGAGACAGAGCAAATTTTTTGTGATTTGTACGAGCAAGCGCCCGCGCGTCATGAACTTTTCCAAACAAAGATGAAAAAAGTCACTCTTTCAGCGCTACTACTTTCACAGCGAACTCTACGTACTATCAGAGAAGTTGATTCCTAGGCAGATGGGGGACCTATGACTTACGAGTACGTAGTTTGGTCTATCAATCCCAGCCTGGATCACAATTATTTCTATATTTTCATGTTTCATGCACAAAATAAGCCGTTAAAGGAATAAAAAAGGATGAAAATGTTTTATTCCTATTACCCCGGTGTTGCTAGAGTCAATTTATTTTCTCACTTTTTGCCATCAGATTCTGGTATACCTATAACCATTGAGATAATATAGACTAGGAGAGAGCCTTATATAAGTGTATAAGCGTCAAAAGCGTGTAATGTTATGTCCTACTTACTAGGACATAACAAAGAAGTCGGTCTGCATATTTCATGTAATAAAAATGTTAATAAAGGTTTTTAGTGAACATTTTAGGCTAGATATTGTTGAGTTTTGTGGTTCCGCTAAATAATAAACCATAAGAATGGCCAAAGATTGCCTCAAACACGTGGATTTAACATTAAATACGTAAGTTTTGAACAACGTTTTTTGGGCTTTTCAATGGGTATTTTTGTAAGCTAAAAAGAGTATATTTTATAAGTTTAATAATCCTTTATTCGTGATGTATAAGGCATAAGTGCTAAAAATGTCACATCAATTAATAATTTGTCTACAAAATTTGCATAGCTTTTTACGTGTGTTTACGGATTCGCATTACTTGAACTATAGTTTATCGATATCATGAACTAAATGACTTTCTTTTCTGTATTATAATGTGCTTCGAAATGATCGACAAATAGAAATATTCAAGACAATAAACACCCACTACCATATGAAAATAAGCACAAAATGGCCACGCGATGACGGGCTAAGATTACATCTATACTTTATTACTTTATCTATGCCTATAACATTCAATTGACATGATCCGACCAAATGACGTTAATGACATGATCCGACCTATGATTCAATTTCCTCGATGGTACACAGGGGAACCATACACACCCTAAAGTATTATCACTTTATTTTGTTACACCTTGTAGACATTTACCTCGAGTCCTTCGCTGTCGAATATGACGAGGGCGTAGTCCTTGAACAGCTGCAGGCCCCGGATCACGGACAGGTTGGGGAACAGGTCGCCCAGGTTCTTCACACCGTTCAATCTGTTGCAGAGAATGGGCTAGAGTTCGGTTGCAGAACATTTACAAATTAGTACTATCAAAGAAGGTGAATCATAGGCAGATGGCTAACCTGCTACGTAATGAGGGTGTTTGAAATTCTATTTGTCACCAGGTGCTACTTTGAAGCCTAAGTGTCTAAACTAAACACACTAGGCTGAATTACGTTTACGCCGCGTTTACGCCGCGTATCAAACGCATACAAAATACAGACTGAACGCGACAGACGACACACTATGCCGAATTTCCATCGAGCCGAGTCGAGCGTAAAGTTCGGCAGCGATTCGGCGGTAATGTTTTGTAAAGCAACACACTATACGCGACAGAATTATCAAAACCGAACATAGCAAATCCAACCTTAACTCCAAAGCGTTAACGGACACATTACATCTGATAATTTTAAATAGGTACTCACTTACGCGCGCGTTCCGCAACGGAAATTATGCAGCGAAATTTCGGCTCTTCGCGCAATTTATAGTGTGTCGCATCAGACGTAAGCGGCTGAACGTTATTTCGGCCACGTAAATTACGCCGGCGTAATTCAGCCTAGTGTGTTTAGCCCCTAAGAGCCAGTCCACACGGCGCGTTGCGACTTGCGTCAGCGTTGCGACGACGCAGCGCGCCGTGTGAACACCTTGGTTATTTGTATGTAAAACAACTCAACGGCAGCGCTGCGTCGACGTAACGCTGACGCAACGCGCCGTGTGGACTGGCTCTGAATTGACAGATTTCAATGATTGCGTGAGACGTCTTGCAAATCTGGCAAATCCATACAAAAGAAATGCATCTGCACGTCGCGTTGCGGTCTGAATAATTGACCCTTAGGGTCTATCGTGTCATACTGCTGTCATATGTCACGATATAGCTATCATGTATCACGATATAACTGTCATGTGTCACGATAATATGCATATTTGACATGATAGACCTTAAGGCCACATAGTGGCACCTGATGGCAAATAGAATTTCAAGCACCCTCATTCGGTCGTGTTATGTAGAACCCAGCCGACAGATTACGACCAACATTGAATTGACAATTGACATAAACCAACCAAATGGCGTAAGTCCCTTCAACTGCCTAAGTGTCTAAACACACTATGCCGAAATTACGTTCCGCCGCATCCGTTTGATACCTACTCAGACACACTATAAATGACGCGAAGAGTTTAGCGGCGAAATTTAAAATAAATGTAGGATCAAAAGTTTGTGGAAGTTGATATCAGATGGAAAAATGTAGTCATCATGACATTTCGGCGACAATCAAACCGAACTTCCGTCGCGTATTATATGTTGCTATACAAAACATTACCGCCGAATCGCTGCCGAACTTTACGCTCAACTCGGCTCGACGGAAGTTCGGCTCGCGACGGAATTTCGGCATAGTGTGTCGTCCGTCGCGTTCCGTCCGTATTTTGTATGCGTTTGAAACGCGGCGTAAACACGACGGAATTTACGCCAGCGTAATTCAGCCTAGTGTGTTTAGACACTATGAATGAATCAATTTCTTTGATGGTACATTGACTCAACCACTTGTCTTTTCGACTCGCACAAAATGATTGCAATAGAATGTACGTGTGCAAGAAACTATACAGGTAGCTTTGGGCCAATAGATGGATCTGCTTGCTAAGGGACGGGTATTATCTTTTAATACTTAGAAATTACATACTTTAATTATTTGTTCATATTAAAAGAAAAATACGTTTTAAATTTTCATAACTAAATGAAATCTTACACGGGTAAACATAATCATAATAATATTATGTTATTGTTTTGTAGTAATTTTATTGTTATTAATCAACACGCGAGCACATAAAATATCTCGGTACCAAGAAAAACATTCGACTCAAAGGTCGAAGTCAAACAGTCGTGGTCCTAAGGTACAATAATTATTATATTCTGAAGTAAAGCGAACGTTAAATTTTGAACTGTTTTTTAGGTTTTTCCACTGAAGTCTATACAAAATGGCTTTCGCGCTAACTTCAAAATATTAATCTCAACAACGCTGTTGAATCCTTATCCTTATTCCTCACTACTTAGCTATTTGACCGAGCTTCGCTCGGTATCGATAAAACACGGATGAAATGACATTTTCTAAAAATGAATCCTAGCTAGATCGATTTATCGCCCCCGAAACCCCCTATATACAAAATTTCATGAAAATTCCAAAGATTCGAGATTCCAATTATATATTTATATATAATACAAGAATTGCTCGTTTAAAGATATAAGATATATATATATATATATATATATATATATATATATATATATATATATATATATATATATACAAGAATTGCTCGTTTAAAGATATAAGATAATATAAGATTATACTAATGTTAGTATAAGTGTCTGTCTGTTACCTTTTTACACTTAAACACCTGAAATTTGACAGTAAATTTGGTATGGAGATACTTTGAGAGACTGAAGGAGGACATAGGTTAGGTTTTGTCATTACAATTCCCACGCGATAATTATACAAAAAAAAAACGCAAACGCACAACTTACCGCTCGAACGCTTGATTGCGTGACCGCTCTCGGTCTGATAGGACACTTAGGTGCAACTGTGTTGAGGGGGTCATCTAGTCTAGAATTATGAACTCTTGTCAAAAACCCTCAGAGACCGCGCACTATCACGCACCTGTATATCAGTATGTAGCCGGTGACCTCCCTGAGGTGCGGGAAGGTGATGTTCTCGAAGGAGGCGGGCGTGCCGCGCTCCATCAGCACTATGCTGAGGTGGCCTTCGATGACGCGGCAGTCGCGCAGCTTCAGCATCTCCTCCGGCTTGTTCCGGATGTCGATCGACGGACATACTGCAACAAATATTTAAAATTAGTTAAGAAATACAAGTAAAACGTTCGGACTTAGGACAATACAAAATATTATTTTGAAGGAAGAGGTACATTACAGAATACAGTCAGTTTTAGCTTTTCACCAGCGCGTTGGTGAAAAGCTAAAACTGACTGTATTTGATACAAGGAAATCTGACTCTCTGAAGAATGCTAATAAATGAATGATTTAAATAGTGAAGAGCAAAATTGGTCTTGGTCTTGCAGTCTCGGTCTTGGTCTTGCAAAAAATGCAAGACCAAGACCAAGACCAAGTCTACCATAAGACTAGCAAGACCAAGACCAAGACTGGGTGTGCAAGAACAAGACCAAGACCAAGACCGACTATGCAAGAGTCTTGCTCCATGCAAGACTCTTGCTAAAAATTTTTACTCAATCGCAGTGACTATAATATTATGAGATAAAATATTTGTAACAATTTATCTACTTAACATGAATTTCAAGTTCTTGTGATACAGCCTTGAAACAGGCAGCGGCCAGCGTTGTGTAAGTAATTGGGTCTCGTTTTTACCCTTTTTAACCGACTTCCAAAAAGGAGGAGGTTATATGTTCGTCTTGATTATGTAACCATGCATTTAAACTAAAAATTAGGCAAGATACGTGGCGGCTGAAAAGGAAGATCTCCCAACCGAGAGAGTTGCATAACTAGCAATAATTTTTTACTAATTACTAGCTAAAAACCGAGCTTTGTGAGGCCTCGCGTCGTTTTTCTGCGTGGTAATTAATCTTTATTAAAAGGGTACGCGGGTGCAGTAGAATTTTAAAAAACAAAACCAGCCAAGTGCGAGTTGGACTCGCCATGAAGGGTTCCGCAGCAGCAAAAAGGTTGATTTTATGAAATTAAAAGGTTTTTGATTAATTTTTATATTTCAGTTGATTTAATGAAAGTTAAGTTAATGTTTATCATTTATAACGTATAAAAAAACTACTTGCTAGTTCTCGTTCAAACCAATTTTCCTTGGTAGTTTTTATAGTAATGTACATCATATATTTTTTTAGACTTAATACTTCAGTCGGAATTTCCAGGAATTGCTATTGTATTCTATTGTTGTCGCGATCACCGGTGCTCGCGCGGGGCCTGAAGGATTAATGCCCCTACTTTAAAAGTTAGAGGGGGGAGGGGGAGCACAGATTTTACCACTTTGGAAGAGTCTCTCTCGCAAACCATTCAGGTTAGAAAAAATTATATTAGAAATCTCAAAATGATTTTGAAAGATCTATTCATAGATACCACACAACACGCATAGGTTTGATGGAATTGTTGGGTTGCGGTGGTGGCGATGATGACGACATGAAATATCGCCGAAGATGATGAGATGACAGAAGAGATGATAAGGTTATTTCAATAAATAACGTGATTTTATTAACACTTTATTCTTCCAGTCACTGTCATAGTTACAATAATTTCTTATGGCCTAAGATCCGACCGTAAAATCGTCGATATTAACTATCACAAGTACATCACCACGCACTACGTATATGGAATTACAATTTTTAGTAATCAACTTTCGACACGGCTACGTACAGCACGGCTAGACGCTGACTGTAAGCTCGCGGACTGCGGGGCGAACCCGTACGAGTCGAGCGGCGGCGGGCTTGCACATCGATGCCTATATTGTACAGATTGTTATCGCTGCGCAAGAGCCGCGGGATCTTACGACACGATATTTAAATCTAAGTATTATTTAATTACAGATTTTAATTATTACTTAGTTATATGTTGTAAATAGTTGTAAATATATTTTATTTGTATTATTTAGTTATTATTTAATTGGTATGTGAGAGTGATTGTATGTATGAGTGCGCGTGAATGTGTGAATATGTGTGAATAAATAAAATAGATTTTTAGTTATAATTTCATCAGCTACTACATCACTCCCCCCCCCCCCCAGAGACCGTGCCTACGGGCGATAGTAATTTGGAACTTTAACAATGCGACCGAAACGGGTCTTTTTAACAGGTGGGGTCGTTAACTCAGGACTATCGTTTAAAATGGGAGTGGTAGTAGGTTCAGGTGTAACTATGGGAGGAACGTAGTTACTAAGAATAGGTTGAGGAGATGAGTCAGATAAAATGTAAGCTGATTTAAGACGGTCTATGCTGACCGAGACCACTTTACCTTTAATCAATAATTTGAAAATTTTATCGCCTCTCTCAACTACAGGGTAAGGACCAGTGTAAGGCGGTTGCAGGGCGGGACGCACTGTATCATCCCTCAAGAAAACCTGCTCAGCTGTTTTAAGGTCTTTGTAAACAAAAATATTTTCTTTACTATGGCGAGAAGGAGGAGAAGGCTGTAATTTAGCCGAGAATTTACGCAAGTTAGCGATAAAATCGGGAATATCAGCTAAGCCGGGAATGCTAGGGTTAAAAAATTCCCCTGGTAAACGCAGAGACTCACCATATACTAGCTCAGCTGATGACGAGTTAAAATCCGACTTAAATGAACTCCTTATGCCAAGAAGAACGAGTGGCAATGCGTCCACCCAATTGGAATCCGCGTGACACATAATGGCCGCTTTAAGTTGACGGTGGAATCGCTCCAATCCACAACCGTCTAGCGCAGGGATGGGGAAACTACGGCCCGCGGGCCATCTCCGGCCCGCGAAGACTTGAAATCCGGCCCGCGACCATCAAACAAAAATCAAGAGAATATTTCGTATTGTTAGTAATTGTTAGTAAATAAAAGTTTAATTTAATTACAATTTCTAATTTCTTTTTTATTCCAACAGTTATTTTGTAATATTTGCACAATAAATTGGTGTTTCAGAAAATACATATCAATATTTTTATTTCAGTAATTAATATAGTCAAAAATGCAACAAATGCAATAAAGTCTTGGCCCGCCATATATTTTGTTAGGATTATACTGGCACGCGAAGGAAAAAGTTTCCCCATCCCTGGTCTAGCAATACCTATTACCCTGAGATGGGGGTAAGGGACCAATTATGTCCACGTGAATAAAAGAAAATCTCGCACGGGGTAAACTGAACGTGCCCAATGGTGCTGACACGTGACGGTTCACCTTAGAACGTTGACAAGGGAGGCATTGACGCGACCAATTGCGACAATCTTTCCTAATGCCGGGCCAGACGAAACGTTCAGCTACCAATTTTGCCGAAGCATTAGCGCCTGGATGGCTTAGATTGTGCAAGCTGTCAAAAATTGGCTTCCGGAACAGGGTGGGAACAAATGGCCTAGGTGATGACGTGCTCACATCACAATAAAGGTCAGAGTCACTCCCGTGGGTTTTTACCTTTTGCAGGCGAAGGGAAGATTCATTTTCTAAATAATGCTGAAGTTCAGGATCACTTTCCTGAGCGACGGCAAGCTCGCTTAAGTCAATAGGCACGTGAAGTGCATCGATCCGGGACAATGTGTCCGCGACAACATTGTCCTTTCCCGAAATGTGCCTCACGTCCGTGGTAAACTGTGCGATATAGTCAAGATGACGATGCTGACGAGGCGTACAGTTATCTTTCCGATGACGAAAAGCAAAGCTAAGTGGCCTGTGGTCAGTGTAGACTATAAAATGCCTAGCCTCGAGCATAAAGCGGAAATATTTAATGCTTTCATAAATGGCTAATAAGCTCCCGATCGTAAGGGGGATATTTACGTTGAGCAGGGGTCAGATTGCGCGAGAAAAACGCAAGAGGTTGCCAATGTGGGTATATGCGTGGCGGCGAAAGGAAGATCTTCCGACCGGGCGAGGTGGTATGCCCGGTCAGGCCGAAGCCCACGTGATACATTTCAGCTGTCGTATATATACCGATGCGCTTAGAAAACTTCGATAGCGCGATGCAGGAATGTTAGGCGAATTGTGGGTACCGCCACAGAAAAAAACTTGACACCTCGTCAAGGGATACCCGGATGGAACGAAGTTATTTATTTTATTTATTTATTTTATTTATCTATCTTGATCTATGTCTGTGGCAAAAAGTGTCGGTCGAAAACTGTCGTTACAACTTTTTCCGTCTAGCCCCCTTTCGGAACGCGCGATAAGGAACTTCGTTCCAAATTTTTTTTTGTTTCAGTTGTCACCTGTTAATGGGGACCTCTACAATTTTTAATGATTTTTCTATTTTTGTATCAAAGTCCTAATGCCGTTCACAGATTACACATACTTACCTACTTACAGCATAGAGTAATAAATGGTCTCTTCTTACAGAATACAGTTTCAATTGCATAGCTTTTATAGTTTCGAAGAAAAGTGGCTGTGACATACGGACGGACAGACAGACAGACAGACATGACGAATCTATAAGGGTTCCGTTTTTTGCCATTTGGCTACGGATAACGGAACCCTAAAAATACTTTAGCAGAAATCCGAGGGAAAGTTATTTTTCAAAATTGTCATTTTCCTTAAGACATTATTTCCGCTAAAAGATCAGCCTATACTGATTGCTGAGTTGGATCTCGACTTTTCATTAGTATTTTCAATTCAAGCATCATTCTCTTAACAAGATAAGATCATGTAGCTAGTCTAATAATTTAGGTTTGAAAAGGATTTTTTTGAGAAAAATAAAACGCTTACAAAAAGTTTTGAAACATGTTTGCAAGAGTCTTGCTTTTTGCAAGACCAAGACCAAGACCAGACAGATTTGAGCAAGACCAAGACCAAGACTGCATAAGCAAGACCAAGACCAAGACTGGTCGAGTCTTGGTCTTGGTCTTGCTTTGCTCATCACTAGCCCTGAATAGGTGCCTAGAAATCTTTCTTTACCTTGAATTGTTATCAGCTAAAACTTTGTTAAAAATACAATACCTTCTTTTTGACCGACTTCCAAAAAGGAGGAGGTAATATGTTCGGCTGTATGTATCTTTTTTTTTGTATGTTCAACGATTACTCAGCCGTTTGTGGTCCGATTTTCAAAATTCTTTTTGTGTTGTATAGGGTTTAACTCGAATTTGGTACCATGTTCACAAAAGTGGTGATCTGATGATGGGATCCTTGAGGAATCGAGGGGACTCCTTGAAATTTGTATGGAAACATATAGTGATTTAGCGTTATAGCGTCATATAGCGTTCGAGGTAAATGCTACCAAAAAGTAAGACTTCGTACCAGGTTATACCCTGGTACCGAAGGTACCGAACAGAACTTTTGAATGCTTATAGGTACAGGTTCGGGGATTTCGGTGTTGTTTAAACAACTGAACGCATAAGCTAATACATCAACTTGATTAATCATCATCATCACAACCATAATTATACCATGAGTCATCACACTATGACCCAATTATTGGTACTTTTCGTGATATTTTGCATCGAAGCAGACGTTTTTGATGATGATTTCGCTGTTTGTAGACCGATTTTCAAAATTTTCGTGTTGTTGTATAGGATGTAATCTTAGTTTTGTATAACAATTACGAGCTGTTGAAATGGTGAGCTGATGATGGGATCTATGAGCAATCGAGGGAAATCTTTGAAATTTATCAAAACACTCATAGTGGTTAAAATGTTGTTTCTAGTAAGTTAAACATATGTTACGAATAAGAGAAATTTCATACGAAGCTGTCTCTTGGTGCAAAGGCACTGAACAGAACTCCTGAACCTTTAAGAATAAAATTTTTGGAAATTGCAGCATCGCTTAGATAACTGCAAGCATTTACCACAATTTCGCTTACAGTAACATAATGTGAATAGTTAACATTCATATTGGGGTTTTACGCATAAAGCCTAATTTTATAGATACTTAACTAAAAAAGACTGGTTGCACTCCGGGAGTGCCGGCAGAAGTGAAACTTGATTATTAACGTTGTGCATTTTTTTAACCCATTTTTTATGAAAATCGATTTTTAAGAAATCGTCAATCAAGTTGTTTCGATCAAGTTTCGATCAAGGTTTCGATCAAGGTTTCGATCAAGTTTCGATCAAGTTTCGATCAAGATTTCGATCAAGGTTTCGATCAAGTTTCGATCAAGTTTCGATCAAGGTTTCGATCAAATTTCGATCAAGTTTCGATCAAGTTTCGATCAAGGTTTCGATCAAATTTCGATCAAGTTTCGATCAAGTTTCGATCAAGGTTTCGATCAAGTTTCGATCAAGTTTCGATCAGGTTTCGATCAAGTTTCGATTAAGTTTCGATCAAGTTTCGATCAAATTTCGATTAAGTTTCGATCAAGTTTCGATCAAGGTTTCGATCAAGGTTTCGATCAAGGTTTCGATCAAGTTTCGATCAAGTTTCGATCAAGTTCCGATAAAGTTTCGATCAAGTTTCGATCAAGTTTCGATCAAGTTTCGATCAAGTTTCGAACAAGGTTTCGATCAAGTTTCGATCAAGTTTCGATCAAGTTTCGATCAAGTTTCGATCAAGTTTCGATCAAGTTTCGATAAAGTTTCGATCAAGTTTCGATCAAGTTTCGATCAAGTTTCGATCAAGTTTCAATCGAGTTTCGATCAAGTTTCGATAAAGTTTCGATCAAGTTTCGATAAGTTTCGATCAAGTTTCGATCAAGTTTCGATCAAGTTTCGATCAAGGTTTCGATCAAGTTTCGATCAAGTTTCAAGTTTCGATCAAGTTTCGATCAAGTTTAGATCAAGTTTCGATAAAGTTTCGATAAAGTTTCGATCAAGTTTCGATCAAGTTTCGATCAAGTTTCGATCAAGTTTCGATCAAGTTTCGATAAAGTTTCGATCAAGTTTCGATCAAGTTTCAAATTGAGTTCAAGTTCGAGATCAAGTTCGACACAAAACACTACTCTCCAACCGTCTTACGCGTTTTGTATGGTTTTTCGATCAACACGAAAATCTATCGCGAGTTTCACAGTTTTTACCCATCCCACAAGTGCTCAACGCCGCTAAAGAAGTTTTCACTTCAAAAAGAGTGAAATTATTATTTTTTAACAAAAAATTAAAACCGACTTCCAAGGTAAAAACAATAGTAATATGAACTAAAAAGTATTAAATAACTCTAGCACGCCTTTTTCAGAATTCGTCTAAATATCAACTATTTCTGTACATATTATACTAGTCTTCATTACTTTGAAGTCGGTACCAGTCCCAAAAGTTTCAGATATTCTGACATTACTGAACTCACGATTAAATTAGCTGGTACCGAATTCAAAATGATGAAGACTGTAGTATATGTACAGGAATAGTTGAGATTTAGACGAATTCTGAAAAAGGCGTGCTATTAAAGAGTAAGAGTTATTTAATACTTTTTAGTTCATATTACTATTGTTTTTACCTTGGAAGTCGGTTTTAATTTTTTGTTAAAAAATAATAATTTCATATAAGTATACGAACAACGATTTGAGAACGATAGAGATATTATTATCACGATATTAAATTCAGGATTAATAATTCAGATTGGCGCAAGTGGAGCTAAGTAGCGAGAATATAATTATGATTAAGATATTTGAGGATTAAAACGCAATTTGTACAACTAAAACTAGCTTGTTAGTTATTTGGCAATTATTCAGTTCAAAGTGGCATAAATATTTAATAGCCGCATTATCTTCCACGACATCTGAACACGGAAGGCAAATAACGTTTGAGTAAATTGTTCTGCGAAAACAAAACAATTCCTAGACGCTGCCGTGAACGGTAAACACACTCATTTGTACTAATTGCCCCCCACCGAACAATTACGACTTCCAGCTAATGTTGGAGATATCACACTTTGGCAATAAAAACAAAACTTCTTATATAACTTATATTGCGGCATAAGTTAGGTTAGCACTACTCTAGCTCTACGTTCTATTTGACCGGATCTTGATGCCGGTTTACGGTAATAAAATATAGGCATGTAATAAAATTTTAAGTTCTTTTAAAATAACAAAAATATGTATTTTGCCTTTGTTAGTCAATAACTTCATTTATCAGACAAGAAGAAGACATTTTATAGGCATAACGTCTGTACTCTGTATACAATGTGTCCGGAGTCCCGACACCAGTGTCCGATCCAAAATATTATGGCATTTTTGTCGACGGCTTGGCTCTTATTAAACGATTTTTTCCGAAACGGAGTTGCGGGCGTTATCTAGTATTTAATAACATTAAACACTGGTGTCGAGACACACTGTATGTTAAACTAAATATAGTATACAAGAGTTAAAATATTAGCTTGACATGTTTATAAGGACGGTTAATTTACAAACTCAATTATAATGAAGTTTGAACAATAAGCTGAAGATGATAGTCAGTAAATAAATTATCTTTTTATGTATTTAATAAACGTTATCTGCGCATTAATCTCATTAAGAATTTAATAACGCGGAAATAATTACTATTGCGTTGAAACAAAAAAACTAATAAAAAATATATTATTTTTTATACATTTAGCCCGTGGAAACGAAGATAATGCTCAAAATGACCTGGGAAGTGAGAAAGTTGGAGAGATAAGCGGTAATCGTCGTCAAACATAACTCATAAGAATCGTGAGAATCAAAATCATTAGTACACACTAAAATACTAAAAGAAAAATTTCATTACGCTTGCCATCGACAAAAAAAAATTAACAATACAGTACAGAATGAATAACTCTCATACTTTCGGCCATTAATGGCTCCTGTAGGCTGTAACTATCATAAACAGGTAACGAAAATTGTCTGACCGTCCCGACTCCCGAGTCTGAAAACTATAGGTACTTACAAAAGTTCCAACGTCCACGAAATGGTAGAAACCATTTTTGAAGTGAAAACTTCTTTAGCGGCGTTGAGCACTTTTGTGGGATGGGTAAAAACTGTGAAACTCGCGTCAGATTCTCGTGCTGATCGAAAAACCGTAAGACGGTTGGAGAGTAATGTTGTAACATCGAAATCGATTAATCGAACAATCGATGGTGTTTTTTCGATTGTCGATATTTTTTAACCGATTGTAAGGGTTTAGAATTTTCGATTAATTAAAAAAATCGATTTTTTAAAAATCGATTTTCATAAAAATGGTTTAAAAATTTAATCGATTGCAAGGGTTTCGATGAATTAAAAAAATCGATTTTTTAAAAATCGATTTTCATAAAAAAATGGGTTAAAAAAATAATGCACAAAGTTAATAATCAAGTTTTCACTTCTGCCGGCACTCCCGGAGTGCAAGCCGTCTTTTTTTTTAACTCTAAGTAATACTCAGTCTTCCATTATATTTATCAGTAGATGACTACCGCAACTCCGTTGCGCGGTGCGCCGCAATTCCTTCACGGGAACGGTACATTTTCCGGGACAAAAAGTATCCTATGTCCTTACTCGGTACTCAGTCTCCATACCACAGCAAAATCGGCTCAACGGTTTGGATGTGAAAAGGTGACAAACAAACGCACTTTCGAAATTATAATAGGTATGTAGTAATAGTATACCTACATATTATATGTATAGTAGCCAGTAGGATTCGTTAAGAGGGCGACTAGCCCAAAAAATCAAACATTGTCTTTCTTCACACTCACGCCCGTCTTTCATATGGCAGGTCAAAAAGGACTACGCGGATTCATCGCCAAATTAGTTTTTTCTCAATAACTCGATAAATATACAACATTTTAAAAATCCGCTGCTAGGTCAATTTCTCAATGATAGATTTTATACAATGTGTTAAAATATTAACTTAGTTCAATGTTCGGTTACGGCAATAAATGAAAAATTCGTTAAAATTAGATGCATCTTTATGATTTTTTTCTATCGAGAAAATTTTAAGATATATCGTGTTTTTTCTCAGATTGAATTCTCGGAAATATAATGTAGAATCTTATTTTAGAAAATGAAACAATTCGGGGCTTATTTTCAAGTATAAAAATGAATTATAAAATCGAAAATTTTGGGTTAGTGCCGTTAGTCGCCCCCTTAACGCTGGCCTATTTAGGCGAGCGTCTTGCAAAACCTTTCCCGATCAATTACAGATAAGCGACATAGCTGTTTGTTTCTATACAATATATCCATTTGCATAGAAGTAGTGGCAAGGTCGGCGCGTATTGCGTAGTTCCATTTCGAGTGTTTAGCTCACGCACTCAGTACGCAACGAAGAGGCGGCAAAAACGCATGCCTCTACCGCGCATGCGTCGACGGAATGGCGTCTTACTAAACCCTCGGTTGGTCACGTGGGGTCTTTAAAAGCCCGGAGTTTGCGAAAACGTGAAAAACCTATATTTAAATTAATCGTAGCCATTCGTAGCAACTCCGCCCTTCTGTTAGTTTAAAAAGAATTATACATATTATATATTTCGATATAATTGCCATTCGCCACTAATCTTAGCTCGCGTACGATATGTACTGTAAGTTACAGATGCGTTTATTCACGCTGGGCTCGTTAAAAACCCCAGGTGACCAAAGGCGTTTTAAAAGCGCGACGAATCGATGCAATATCGATAAAAAGAACATCACACGAAACATAGATAAGCAAAAAATATGCAATAGAAAATTGTATTGATAACAAAAAACGTCACACGAAATGCGGTAGGTATTTGAAAAATTATACGTTTGATTGCAATGTAGCGTAGCGTAGGTAGTGAATTTTTCTTACGTCTTCGTCATATTTTATTATCAGTCTCTATTTTTTGCTTTCAGTTTTCAGTTTCCACCCCACGAGCACGACAATACGTTACGAGAAGTTTTATTGATAAGAAAAAAATAGCGTAACACAATATATTGTATTACGTTATACGTAGTAAAATGACGTAGTTTTTTCATACGTATGCGTAGCAAGTTTCTACTCCACGAAAACCACGATGTTGCGGGAAATTCTGCTATTGTTGCCATTAATTGACATTAAATATTATATTTTACTTTGATTTCACTTAATTGCAAAATAGTCTACAACTTTTTATATTATGGCATGAGGCTATCAAGATCAGTACTTGTTAATTACATAAAAGTAGGTTAGTTACTTCTTCGCTTGTTTATCTGCACAATATACGTATTTTTAACGCAATGAAAATTTATTTTCAATTTTGAACGAGTACCGACGAAGAAATGCCGACGTCACGAATGCGTAAATAGTTTTGTAACATAAACATCAAGTTCTACAATATTTCATTCCTAGAAACAGTAGATAATAGATATCGGCGCTCGTAACATACTTTGGAAGCAGTTCAAAGAGAATGGACTCCGTAGTCCGTATGCCAAGTCGTAGTCACATGAATACTACGCTAATACTCGTTTGCTGAGTAGGTAGCTATATGTAGAGTTGCCAGGTCGACAAACCTAAGACTGGGGTTACACGCTCAGTCTGGCATCAGTTCAGTCCATCAGTCTTTGACTGACACCAGAATGATATGCAAGTACATAATTATGAGTCCCTCAATCAACCGGTTAGACGATAATTCTCCTGTCATTCATGACCAAACTGATGGACTGAACTGATGCCAGAGTGAGGGTGTGACCCTAGTATAACAGCCAGATAAGCCAGAAAAGCCGAATTGAGGAAAAACAGGACACTCTACAATAAAACAAAACTATATTCGACTTTATTCGTAGACCTGGCAACCCTAGCTCTATGTATTTTTATGAAAGTCTGAAATTTTAAATTGTACCTTCCCATAACAATATCGAGATTCGAGACTTCAGGAAGATTTCGCATGATACGTAGGAGCTACCGATTAACGGCCGCACTCTGCGAGATTTTATCACTTACTTTAATTTGAACCTCATACATTTATCTCAAACTCTCTTTCATATTAAAGTTAAGTAATTATTTCAACGCCATAGAATCCGGACTCCGTGTGTCTACTTGACTACAACTTACAAGTTATATTATGTCGTTTGAGATATTATCGAAAAATACACAAACTTTTTTCGCAATCCACACTAATATTATCTATTATAAATGCAAAAGTGTTTCTGTCTGGCTGTCGGTTACCTCTTCATGCCTAAACCGGTGAACCGATTTATGTCTAAAGAGGTACATAACAGATGAGAGGACATAGGATGGTTTTTGCCGCCGAAAAAATGTACGGTTCCAGCGCGTTAAACGAATTTCTGCGCAACGGAGTTGCAGGCATCAAGGCATCAACTAGTTAATACTTTATAAGCATCATGTTTACCGATAATACCTTCAAGATAAATCAAATTGGGGCACAACATCAAAACCAATTGAAGTAAACTTGTGTTTGACTCACCAGTCACCCGAGAGAATAAGCTCGGATCAAATTAGATTTGAGTGAGAGGAGGAAACAGAATACATATTACGTCTATTCATTAGGGAACTTCCCTATATTTGATTAAAGTGGATGAACCTACCCCAATATGCTTTACATACTCGGTTAGGAATCTTATGAGAATTACGGATGAATATCCCAACAAGTACAGAAAACTAGGGGGTCTATTTTGTACCATAGATTTGCCTGCAGCACTACAGCGTTAATACAATAATATGCAATAGGAATACAGTAGTTATTGAGTATATAAAGGTATAGCTGCAATTTATTGGGGTTTAAAAGTAGAGCCAGACAAACTATTGGACAAAAGTAGAGTCAAAAGTTATTGATTTTAAAACGTAAATTAAAAAGTGATTCGGCTTAAAATTTTCAAGCTATTGGGTTTAAAAGTAGCCATAAGGATTGGGCATAATATGTAGAGCCATTTGCCCAACATATGAATCGAAAACTTAACATCAACCAACTATCGACATTTAGGGTAAATATATGCGTGAAGAGTCCCAAACATCCATCTATCATCATTCCTTACAAACTTGTTGCATTGGGATTGTACGTTCAAATGCAGCGAACTGATAGCGTTAAGTTGTCCTAATCGCTTACAATCAGGTGTCGACCCATGTGTTGCGAATGTACACAAATAGCTGGTGCGTCTCGCCAGTACGATGCAAATGAACTCCTCCGGGCCCGGACGTCGCGTCTGCACTGAGTATTTATAGACCAAGGAATGTTATTGTACTCGAAGCACGGAAGGAGAAAACATGGAAGTACTAAAATCGAAAGCACCTATTTGTTATAACATGAAATGTAAAAACCTCGCTCCCTAATCACTTGCAAAATCCTTGCTGTTTCGCTTTTTCAAGGTTGTGTCATTCTTGGAGTCCAAACTCACTATTTTTTCTATAGTCTGCAAAGTGCATGCAGCTAACTTGTGTCATATTTTAAGCCATAACTCATAAGTTAAGGCGCATATTCTCAAAGCTATAAGGCACTATTACGTCGTTTAAGGGCTTGAGATCTTAGACTTTTAGCGAAATAATAGTATATTATAATCAACCAAGTATGAGTCGGACTCGCGCACGAAGGGTTCCGTATCGTTATAGAGCAAACATAGACTAAAAATTGTGTTTTTTGTATGGGAGCCTTATTTTTTTATTATATTTAAATATTATTATGAATTATTAAATAACATATATATTTAAGGCCTTCGTGAAAGTTTCAAGTGCCTACCTCTTATCATTATTGATTACGAGCAAAAAAGGCCAAAAAAATCGCGTTTGTTGTATGGAAGCCCCCCTTAAATATTAACTTTATTTTTATTTTAGTATTTGTTGTTATAGCGGCACCGGAAATACACAATCTGTGAAAATTTCAGAACTCTAGCTATAGCGGTTCTTGAGATACAGCCTGGAGACAGACAGACAGACGGACAGACATCGAAGTCTCATGAATAGGGTCCCGTTTTTACCCTTTGGGTACGGAACCCTAAAAAAGATAAAACCGACTTCAAATTTTTGTACGTAATTAAGAATTAAAATTCCCTATCTCAAAAACTACTGAACCGATTTTGATGAAACTTGCAGTATTCCCTAAGTTGAACAATACCTAGTACAATAAAAAAAGAATCACTAAAATCGTACTTATGGTTTCGGAGATATGCGTGCACAAACATAAAAACATACATACACTATTAAATTTTGGCACATTTGTTCAGAAGCTGTTATAGATTAACATATACAAAAACTGGGCAGTTCTGGAAATATTACATACATACGCGTCGAATTGATAACCTCCTTTTTTGAAGTCGGTTAAAAAACTCATTTCCAAGCCCTGAGTCGAATATGCGATGTCTCAAGTTCGATCGGTTTTTCACTTTAGACATCTCATAATTTCTAACAAGAGAAAGGTTTTCTTTTAAATTTAAACAGTGGGGACACTATAAACACTCACTTCAGTGATATACTCATGAACCGTCTAAAATTAGCTTAGTTTCAATAATACTCTCCAGTTTCAATACCGTTATGTATTTGTTTATTGCTGTATGTATGCAGGCGAACTAGATTTACAAATAGAGTGGGCACGGGGCATGCAGAGCACGTGATACTGTTATTGTGGCGATAATCGTTGTACATATACATTGACACGCTGATACGAGTACGTTGCCTTATGTCTCCATAGGAACAACTTTTCGCCATCGTCCCACGCGAAAAACATACCACCTTGATGAGTGGCAGTCTTTCACAGTGCGTTTTTCGCGTAGCTTTCTGCCGCGCACTGTAAAACTCTGGAACGAACCGTCACCAACAGTATTTCCGGACCTATACGACCTGCAAACCTTCAAGAAAAGAGCGTATTCCCTCTTAAGGTGACGCCTTGATAATTTGGCTGTAGCGATGCCGATTTTTCTCAGCAATGACTAAAGCTAAGAAACTAAAGTTCATTGTCAGTATTCATCATGTCTTTGTCTTTGAATTGCCCATAGCATAACACGATTGGACAACTTTTATAACACAGAATTATCAATCGAAAATACCTCTGTAAAAAAAGGGATTCCTATTTTTCCAACAGAGGAGAGTGATTTAAGGTTCCAAAATTTGTACATAAATTGGTTGAAGCATACACTTTAATATGTGCATAGCTTATATGAAATGTATTTATGGTTTTTAAATTACGCGACAAAAACCATTTTGTCGCTTACGCCCTTTCCATTTTTTGCTGTTCCATTGCTTGTTTTCTATGAGAGGCCGGCCCGGCCTCTCATAGAAAACATGTAAGTTTATTAACATGTAAGTGATGTAACACCACATTTATTATCAACATACATCATAATATTATGATTTATGACAAATACGCATTGTTATCTAAGAATGACCTTTGATAATTCAATTAATAATTAATATAATACAGATCTAATTTGGTTACATTTATATTTTATAAATAGTTGTTATAGGTCTTTGAACTCTACATCAAAAAGTACTTAATTTTTTCGAGTTTGAATTTTACTTCGAAAATAAAAAACGAAGAGCATTATTTTACATAGCTTTCCTGAGAGTTATTAGATGTAAGTTAATTGCTAATTTTCATACATATTTTCAGGAATTTCCTTTAAAAACATTTCGCTCGATATAAGTTCAAGTTATGGAATTGGAAAATACAAGATATTAAACACTTTACAACGTCGCTTGTTTTGAAAACCACCTCCATTGACGATCAAAGCATCAACGATCATTTCGTAAACATGACAGCGCGACGCAGGTCCGTAAGGTTCAAATTGTTCCAGCACGGACACAATAACAAAATATTGAACGCTGCCCTCCCCCCGCGCCGCGCCGCCCCCCGTCCCCCGCGCTTACTACGGCGCGGCGCTACTACAGCCTGCCCCGCCTACTCCCATGCGCGCGGAATAACCACAATATCCTCGATTGAGTCGATTCATAATTACTACAAAAAAGGACTCAAGTGCACTATTAATTACTGTTTGTTATGGACGTGGCGTGTAACCATTACGCATTGCGCAATACTGGTATTTGTAGTATACAAACATGGGCATGAAGTGGTTGTTTACGTTTGAAATGTTCACTGAATTATTGCTTTTATTATTTTAGTTCACGTACACAGTACACGACATAATGCTACAAAAGGTTTTGAAATTGAATATTACTGAAAACATCCTTGAGATTTATTTTCGAACATCATTATTTATTGGCTCCGGACTCGAGTACATGCAGGTTCTAATTAATATTTCGTAGTAAACAAAGCGTTTGGCGGACGAAGTGGAACAGGACGCGGCGGGCTATTATTAATGATAAGTCTCGGCGCAGCGCGGTTATGTTTACGATAATTTCGTAAAATTATAGTCAATGGGCTCTGGGAGCGGATAAACAAGTTGCGTCATTGAGTGAGTAGTGGCCGCGTCGTAATGCACCGCTGCAAGCCGTGAGCCGTCATCAGTGCAGCGCGACCCGTGCGCCCGCCTGCGCGCCTTACCCGTTACAACTTACATGGGCTTATGTAACGGGAAATTGTAAGCAGACGGTTAGGGTCACCGCAGATATACAATTTCAAGTTGGCCGACTATCGTATTTAAACTAAATTACTTACGTAATATCGCAATTTAATTGGACAACTTTTAAATAGTAGGTAATCGGAAAGGAATCGAATTTAGTTGCAAAAATGTGCGAGCTCTCTGCTCTCATAAGTCGCTATTATACCAATTATAGCTATAGCGACGCTATAGCTATAATTGGTATACTGTGCGACTTAGTTTACCAACTTAAAATTGTAAGTCTGCGGTCGCTCTTAAGTTATGTTTAGACCAGACAGATGAAGATTAATTTTGAATTCTGGAGTTCAGTAATTTGGTCGGGTTATGTTTAGACGAGACACCTAACTTTGACTTCATACAATTAATTTCTCTGATGGTACCATAATATAAAGATTACTATAAAACGTTCTCTATTATTATTGTTTTAGTCTCTATAATGTCTAGGACACTCTAGGTTCCTTTTTGCGAAGGAGATCGATCATCGTGCCCTTTTTTGCAGATTATATTATAGAGATTTCTACACAAAATTCCTCGGTCCTCTTAGTCGCTATAAGGGAGCTTCGGAATTTTTTAAGAGCTCTAGCTTTTGGGGGACCAAACCTGAATTAACAGACTAATTGTGAGGGGCACCATTAGTCTGTTAATTCAGGTTATCAATATAAAGTTAGGATATATCGTATAAATAATGTTAGCAGATCACCAAACCAACCAAACATTTGAGTTTGTATTATGAACGTATTTTTTCCTGTTGCCGATGACGCAGTATCTATACGCAATGACAAAAGTAAACACCAATAATTCAAACAAGGCTGTTAGGAGTTTTAATTTTTCGGTAAAACTATTTCAGATTAGTGTGCTCCGAAGTGATGGAGGCTAAATACGAGGTTCCATAATCAAAAGTAGAGTTTTGAGAACCCTTCAACCCCTGGCCCAATTCATTCTAAATGGATTCGTTACTTCATGCTTGTTTAAAGATATATTATGTAGCATGACCTTTAATAGGAACTCCTTATCAAGGGTTGTTTGGCATTAACCGTTGTCGATGCCTTTTTTCCGGAAGAAATGCGTTCTGCACAGACTACATATTTTGCGACTCTGTGAGAGGATCACGGGATATTGGACTCCATATGCTAAGCACGAGTTCCTCAAGATCCTCCTTCACGCTTTCGGCGGGCCATAAAATCTGTTGCGACTACCACAATCCCACTGAAGCCGCTGTCGAGACCTTCAGAGGTAAGTTTCAGTTTCGAAAGTGAAAAGGAGCAACCAGTTTAATGCTTAGGAAACAGATCGGAGTTCCACAACTGCAAGGGTAATTCGCATCAAATCTGAACCAGCCAGCCGGTCACAAGTTATTTTGACAGACACATTCGTAACAGCACAGCATAAATACAGTAGATCGAAAATGAACGATCGGTCACACGTACAGATTAGATGACTCGAAGAAGCAAAATTTAGGACAACACGTGTAAAGCTTGTTTTTGTGTTAAACAAATGATAAAATCGAATTTTGTTAACACAGATAAGTTTTACGCACATGCGACGTTATATTAATAAAAGTATTGTTTTGCCAGTACTAGTTCTAGTTATCTAATCTAGCTGTCTTATCTGGAATAACACTAATGTGCGCCATAACATGCCAAAACATAGAGGACCCCTGGTCCTCTACATGGGAAAATTAGTACTGAAAGCAGGGAGCGAAACCTGCTGCGAGAAAACTTTTTGGCAACTTTTTCCGTTGCCCGGGTGGAACTCACATCGGGCAAGAGAAAAACTCGCCAAACCAAGCAGAACCTTGACCAGGCAACGACTCCATCGACGGGCAAGGATTCTGGTGCAAGAAACGTGTAGGCTAAGAAGTTGATCTACTATAATAATATATCGTGGTAACGGCGATAAGAGGGGCGCTAGTCGTGGCGCTATTTCGGACGCGGCGGCTGACTCAGTGCACTTTCACTGCAAATAGAACTGGCCGTCTACCGATTATTGGCGGCGCTCCACATTTAGACCAACATAATGCACACCGATGTAAGCGATTACGGTCCGGATGTCCGCCATGTAAACATTCCCACGGCAGCTCATAGTTGGACCCGCATTCGCTAAATTACAGTTTAATGTTCAATCTGTGATCATCTATGTTGAGTGAATCATTTATCTCAATATGGACTTCACAGTGATGATCAATAGATACCCAATGCGGAGAACTGATAGGTCAGATAGGTGATACGAACAAGATTTTATTCAATCATGACTCATGATAGACTACGATATATTTTATCAATTGTATATTAAATGTTATTGTATGTTATCGATAGTAGGTAGGTATATTATATAATAAATAATATTATATTATGAAAACGAGTTTGCTGTTAGAGAGCATTCACAATATCTAATACTGTTGTAACTTGTAATATTAAAATAGTTGAATTGACCTTCAGGTTAGATCGCGAATCGAGATGCAATATGAATCATCATAATTTCAAATTTTAAATTATATTTTATAATATTTCTATTATACTTATTTTAGTATAATTCTAAGAAATAAAAGCTCCTTAATATTCAGGACAACATATTAAGGCAACTAGTACACATTGTCCTTTAAATATGTAAATAGCAGCTACTTCTGAGTTCTGACTAGCTGCCTTCGCTGAATCATACGCCTAAGTTAGTTTGGACGGATACAGTTCCTTGTCCTAAATTCCAGTTCTAAAAACGATTAAAATAAACACAGCTATAAATCTTCTACTGTTATAGCATCTAGGAAATCTAAATATGTATTTTCAAACATAAAGCTGATTAGTGATTGACTGATAGATCAACACACAGGCCCATAGAGCTAGAAAGAGGAATTTTTGCACACGTGTTCGTCTTATGATGCATGCATTTACTTAGACAGTATTTTAGAAAATTTCGACCCTTAGGCTGCGTTTCCACCAGAGATGTGTATTGCGAGGAATGTGTTTTTGAAAACCAATAGAATGGCTTCATTGACGTGACCTCGCTCAGCGCAGCGATTCTATTGGATCTTAACACCTCCATCGTGGGTATCGCAGACAGAAGAGATTTTCAATTGCTATGCGGCAGCCGGCTGCCGCTTGGGGATTGATGGGTTAAAAATACACATTCCTCGCAACACATCTCTGGTGGAAACGCAGCCTTAGGGGGTCAAATAGAGAATGGTATGTAATATAATTATTAAATTATAAATACAACTGAGTATTTTATGAACATTTCAAGTGCCTATTGCCCTTATTGATATCGAGCAAAAAATAGCAAAAAATTACGTTTGTTGTATGGGAGCCCGCCTTAAATATTTAATTTATTTTGTTTTTCGTATTTGTTGTTATAGCGGCAATAGATAATACACATTACACAATCTGTGAAAATTTCAGAAATCTAGCTATAGCCGTTCTTGAGATGCAGACTAGAGACAGACAGACATCGAAGTCTTAGTAATAGGGTCCCGTTTTTACCATTTGGGTACGGAACCCTAAAAATCGCCTAGTTGTATTGCTTATAATTTATAAGATAATCGCAAAATTGCCAATCAATAGCTAACAATTACTGGAACTAAACTGTTAATAATATGAGATTGTGGACAGCATACTGGCTCTCGCTTCCTCAATTCACTTCTGCGGATTCTATCTACAAAAGGGAAGGAGGAAGTGTTATCCGTGAATATTTATTTTGTTCGATAAGCAAACTTATTAGCACAACGTTTTTATGCGAATAAATCGGGGCAGTTTTTCTCGGAACCGTGGACGTTGCCTTTCTATTTCTGCTTATTCTATTACCTGTTGTTACAATAGGTGTCTTTTGGAACGAACCATTTAAAATTCCAGATATTATGACGAACTTTTTACGGTCTTTTATCTTATGAATAGTTTGCCAGAAATTGTACTCCCTATGTTAGTCAAAATCTGCAATTAATTAAACATTAAATCTGATTCAACCTTTAAAGTTTTTAGTCACGCGAGTGCCCTTTAGGAGGTCGGTAGACGAATTAACGAGGTGTATCATTTTTAATAGCTCATTGTAGGAACATTATCGGCCTGCGAGGTGTAGGGCGACCACACGAGACGAAGCCCACCACAGTCCACAGTACACATAAAACTCATCACCGTAAAAATTAACGACCTGCAACGGCAACTTTTAACTACTAAACACCATTATTTTATAAAACACGTAAACTGAATAATAATTAATTTTTTTACTCAATGTTACATGGTTATATTCGAGACTTAATTTAATTAGTGAAATAAGTTGTATTTAAATGGTTCATAATGAAAATTTAATTTTTAACATTCCTCTTAAATGAAAGCATGGTCCTAAGTTACAATTAGTAATTAGCAAGCTCGTCAGCTGAAAAATTCTAATTGATAGTTGATTATCAAAACATGACTCTACCTACAATAATAGAATTGGAATTTGACTCTACATTAGACTATGTTACCTAAGGGCCGGGACACAAAAACACGACACGACGGAAATCTACGACGCGGATCGTAGGAAACCGCGACACGGCGTCGTACGACGTCGTACGATGTCGTGTCGTGGTTTTTTAGGACGCGCGTTGTGGATTCCCACGGCACGACGTCGTGCGGCATCGTACGGCACCGTACGGTGCCGTGCGGACGCGCGTCGTAAAAAACCCACGGTACGGCGTCGTACGGCGCCGTGCCGTAGAAACTCACGTAGAAATTCAAGATGAGTTTCTACGGCACGACGTCGTACTACGCCGTACGGCGCCGTACCGTGGGTTTTTTACGACGCGCGTCCGCACGGCACCGTACGGCGCCGTACGACGCCGCACGACGACGTCGTGCCGTGTTTTTGTGTCCCGGCACTAAGAGACGAAAAGACGTGGCAAACAAATATTTTAAACCAAAATCAGTGTAACTTCTTAAACTATTATTAACTCGAGTTTAAATATAAATTATATTACAGTCATAATATTCCAATTATGAGGGAACGTGGAGTGTAATTAATAAAACGCAAAAATGTACACGTGGCCGACCAGTCGTCGGCATTTCGACTTTATGGTTATGGAGATAAGGTTTAGATGTGATATTCGTCGGTTGTACGTCGCTGCACGTTGATTTACGCTTCCGGTGTCTGAATGAAGATATCAATGGTCGGCTCACATGGTGTATTATTGTTGCAGCACAGCGTTCATTCATTCTTCGTTACTATCGATGCAAATGCTACTGCTATTACAATGTTTATAATCTATCTTGGGTCTCGCCGCTCGCGGATTCAAAAAATCGAACCTTGTAATCATAGATTTAATCTATACTTGTAACCTTCGTAATAATATTATTAGTTTCGAAAGTGTGTCTGTGCATCTGTTTGTTACCTGATTACATATCGCTGAGCCAATTTCAATTAAATTTAGCATGGAATAAAGGACATCGCACTTGTTCATTGCTTCTTTGGCGCCGATTCTGCGTCGTTCCTGGCATAATATGAATGACGGGAGTGAAGAGACAAGGATGATGTTTTATTTGTTGCTTTATTCGCCCCAATACGAATAATAGTAACCACAAAGGCCCAATATCGGTTATTAATACTTCAGTCGGAATTTCCAGGAATTGCTATTGTATTCTATTGTTGTCGCGATCACCGGTGCTCGCGCGGGGCCTGAAGGATTAAGTTATATACGTTACGAAGGATATAAAAAATTATTTATACTATTGCCATAGAGAACGTTGAATATTAATTGTGTTGTAATTCTCAAAAATAACTTTATAAACATATATGCACGAATCTCCGAACAGATTATAAGATATAGTTTTCCTCGAGGAAATGATTGAAATTAACATTTTTAATGGTGTTTACCCAGCGAAAGATACTTGGAATTTCGTTAAGGAGGTATGTCTGTCGACGAACTCTATCAAGATTGGCGAGAGTTGTAAAAACCCAATTATGGCATTTAGCCTACACTTTTAAAATACTGTCATTGAATGTTACGAAAAAAGGCACATAATATTTGGAATTTTGATCAGTAGAGTGAATAATCAGCTTTTGTAGTAAGCACTCAGAAGAAAAGAAAAATTAGAGACCCAAAATTCCAAATTATCAGCTTTAAAAGTGGAAACACAAATAGGTGAAGCGATTATCCCTTTTGAAAATTATGCATTAAGTTTTTTTACACGACAGTATGTTATTTCTAGCCACGTATTTGGATGGTGCCCCAAACTTATAGGCAGACTAGTATTTATAATGACTAATGAGCCATCAGACTGCTAATACAGAGTGTAACAAAATTAAGTGATAATACTTTGTAATTTATAGGGTGTGCATGGGTGTCCTATATAGAGTTCGCTGTGAAAGTGGCAGCTCGGAAAGAGTTTTTTCCACCTTTATATCTACGGAAAAATTTATGACACTCGGGCGCTTACCTTACCAAAAATTGCTTCTTCAGCACTGCTACTTTCACAGTGAATTCTATTTAGAGGACACATAAAAACCTTTACCTTTACCTTGTGGTAAGGCTCAATAATTTTACAATTGAATTGGAAACTAGTTACGGAAACATGTTGCGTAACGCGACGTATGCTACACGCCGCTAATTACTGGAATCATCAGCACCCGTTACAGCATGGCTACAGTAGAAATACGAAAGTATAGGGCATATGCTATAGACAAACAGCGGAGATAAACTGAAGGTGCCGCTCCGATCTTTACCGCGGCTAGTAGTCGTATTGCCGCGATCGACAAAAGTTCACCGACACAGTCCACTTTATGACATAGACTATATGTCAATGTCATAAAGAAGGATTTTATTTGGATTTTTAGAACTATTAATCTATGTCATAAGGGGTCATTATATTTGATCTTTTGTCGATCGCGGCTAGCCGCGGTAAAGATCTAAGCAGCACCTTCAGTTTATCCCCGCTGTTTGTCTATAGCCTATACTTTCGTATTTCTACTGTAGCCATGCTACGGGTGCAGCTAGTCGTGATATTTTTAACCTCTAAACTTCTATGAGCAACATGACAATTTAGAACTCTTTCTTTGCTAGAAGTCACTTCTGAGCTCTTAAAAATTGCAAGCGACAAGCTACAGAGCCCAATGATATTCTACTAAATACAGATCTGTTACGTTCATACTATTTTCCGGCTTAAATTGCTTCCGAACAATTTTCAAATTCAATTGTCAAATTTGACAGATAAGTGAAACAAAAGATACGAAATGCCATTTACATAAAAGAGACAGACTAAATAAAGGACGGGCCAATCGGCCCGTATTTGAGGCTTTACAACGCGCGCGGTAGTAACATATTATTTGCTTTGAGTTTTTTTATATAATATCATTGACAGAGCCTATAATAGACTGTAATGGCGCATTTTCACTGGTCGATAGGGCCCGCATGCGGGGTGCGGGAGATTTCTAAAATGCATGCCACGACCAATCAAAATGCGCCATTAGTTGTCATAGACTCCCCGTATGCTGTATACCGCACGAGTTAACGACTATGAAAATGCGCCCTAAAGCATGTCGTGCCTATATTATTACACGCAAAATCAAACCTCTTTTTATGACCCAGTGAAAACTTGTCTAGGTATGTGCCCGGTGTATTCGAGGTTCTTAATATTAATATGTAAAACTTATAGATAGAGATCAATTATACTTGCAAAGCGGCATTTGTTACCTAAGTTACTAATATTAACTTTTTTACTGCATTTTTAGCACTCATGATGAACGATGAAATTACACCTCTCAGACAGTTTATAATTTACACTAGCATGCAAAGACATTTAAAACAATTTATTCTTTATAATAATAGTGTAAAAATAGGAGGCAAAAGTCAACAAAGTGTTTATGGATGGAAGTTTAACATACTGGTACTATTAATAAATAATACGTAACTATAATATTATTATGTTCTATGTTCTACAGAAATCCATAATCATTTGTCGCATAACGCATTAAGTTCGCACATTTAAAAATAATAGTTAAAAAACCTAAAAAAAACACGCTTTTTTTAATTCAAAAATTTTAACAAATTATTGCATTATTGGCTACGTATGCAAAATTTCAAATTAATTAGACCACTGGAGATAGGGTAAAAATCGTGCTCAAAGATACCGTTACATACATACAGCCCAAGCTAATAAAAGCGTATTAAAAAGACACAGCAGTAGTATTATTATTAGGGTCGTTGAGGATTCCTCTTCCGCTTCCTCATAATGAGGAAGTTCCGCAATATTTTGGGTTCCTCAACCGTTACCGCATCCTCATAAATAAAATAAAAAAATCCTCTTCCGCTATCGCTTCCTCAAAATTTAACAGGAATTTATGAGGAATTTCACTGCGCATGCGCATCGCGTACGGCGTATCCACTATCCAATCATGGCAACGCACACGCCAGAGCGCGAGAAATGAGAATTGTAATATCATTAACTCATATTTTTTTTGTTCGTGTGTTGAGTATGTTACTGTGTGCCGAGTGTGAGTTTTTAGGGTTCCGTACCCAAAGGGTAAAAACGGGACCCTATTACTAAGACTTCGTTGTCTGTCCATCAGTCTTTTCGTCTGTCTCCAGGTTGTATCTCAAGAACCGCAATAGCTAGACTTTTGAAATTTTCACAGATTGTGTATATCTGTTGCCGCTATAACAACAAATACTGAAAACAAAATAAAATTAATATTTATGGGGGGCTCCCATACAACAAACGTGATTTTTCGGCCTCTTTCGCTCTATATCAATAATGGCAAGAGGTAGGCACTTGAATTTTCCACACATTCTTTTGTTATATGTGTACTTTTATATTTTATAATAATATTAAAATAAAATAAAAATTTAAGGGGGGCTCCTATACAAAAAATACAATTTTAGCCTATTTTTGCTCTGTATTGGTACGGAACCCTTCGTGCATGAGTACGACTCGCACTTGGCCGATTATTTGTTTCACATTCGATCGTGAACGCGTTTGGCGTTTATTAAGATTTTGTATGGGATTACTCACTGGGCTGGGCTCACACCCGTGAGCAGGTGGCGTTGTACAAATCCCATACAAAATCTTAGTAAACGCCAAACGCGTTCACGATCGAATATGAAACAAATTAAAAAATTCACACTAGGCACATGAACTCCTCCTTAACTGCTGGACCGATTTTGATGATTCTTTACTGTGTGTGTTTCGAGAATGGTTTACATTCATAGTTTGGTCCATTGGAAAATGCCCTTTATATATATTTTTTTTTTGTAGAAGTAATTAATTAATTAAATAATATTGTATTTTTTCTTTTATTCTATTGTATTAGTAATTGAAAATTTACATGTTAATGCTAATTATAATACTATACTGGACATTATTATTATTTTGTAATTTTATAAGTAATTTATTCTTTCTGACATTATCCAAAATTTCTTGTAATTTTTATTATTGACATTGAATAATTTTTATTACTGACATTGAATAATTGATTTTTATTAACTTTGCTAGTTGTTAAGTCTTAAATGTTGCATTGTGTTTTAATATTAATGTTGTGCATGTCTCTAATTGATATGAATGCTGTAAAAGGACCTAATTGTTGATTATTAATGTAAGTTTGTATTCATATTGTTGATATGCCTAGTAAATAAATAAATAAATAAATAAATATTATTTTTTGTGTGGTTTTTATGTACAGACAGGACAAAGGCTTTTGGGTTGGGACCGCTAGTATTTATAATTTCCTATCATCCTATTCCTCATCCGCTTCCTCATCCGCTTCCTCATCCGCATCCTCTTCCTCAAAAAATATCCTCTTCCTCATCCGCATCCTCTAAATTTGCGCGTGATAATTTCTCTTCCTCCTCCTCTTCCTCATAATCACTTCCTCAACAACCCTAATTATTATTAATTATTATTTCATTGTATTGGGCGTCTTCTTAACTAAAGTGCTATTTGAGTTAAATACACTCACCAGTGTAAACCATAAAGTTAATATACCTATCGGAATAGAGAAACAAAGGCCTCAGCAAGCGAGATGTCACTATCAGTAACACTGCGTGGTAGAAAGAGAAGCGTGATTTGAGGTTGCATAGCTTTTTTTTCGTCTGTTTGACAGTCTGTGACTGTCTGTCTGACCCTGTGCCGATCGTTGTCAATTTGGGCTCTCAGAAAAATTGTGATTTTAAGTTAATTAATGAATATTTTTTAGAAATACTGCTCTAGAAACATGGATACATGTGCGAGGATTGACCACAGTACCACAAATCGAAAAAACCCGGACAAATAATCATTTCGCAGGTGAATTATTCTACATCGACAGCACCTAGTTTTAAGTTTATTTTTGCCAATTCCCTACGAGTTATTGGTATTGATTTTGATAATTCACATATCCTCTTGATATCCTCTTTTCCCTGCGACATACACATTGTTTAATATTACCTACTAGTCTATATGTCGCAGGGAAAAGAGGATATCAGGGATTTCACCATATCCCTAGGGATATCATGAACTCCCGGTAGATGCCGAATATTCTTGTTTGTTACGTCTTCTTACTAAAAATATCTAGTGATATGTCATTTCACTAAACTAAATCTAGTGAAACGTCAGAAAAGAGGACACCGCCGAATAAAAATCAAGCCACGCATTTCTCTCGCTTGCTCTAGTATACACACGGGTACTTTGATAGGATCATCTAACATCTGAATCTGACAAGTAAGATGTTAGATGACCCATGCGTCGGATGGGCGTGTAAAAAGTCGTTCCTGCGCCTGATCTCTCGCCGGTCGTGTCAGTCTTCCGTCCCACCGGGTTATGCGAGTAAAGGAATATAGAGATTGCTCTTGTGTACTGCACACACACTTGGGCACTATAAAATTACTCTTGGCCTGGTTTCAATGAAACCGGCCACCGTCACCAAAGCCAGAGTGGGAGTTATTATTATTATTATCACACGTGTAATGCAACTATAGCAGATCTGAGGGGGCATCACCATATCTCTGAATCATACAGTTAAAAGCAACTGAGGGTTCTTCATCAGATACTTCAGACCTTTGATTTTTGACGTCCAATGAAGCGGCCAACCAAGTTGAATATTTTTTAAAGGTGGCATGTCTGTCTCCAGGCTAGACGAGCCGCGCCAGCTCGAGCGACGCATTTGTTTCACTCCCACTAGTGCCCGTGTCACGTGTGGGAACTAGAGCGAGCGAGAGAAATGAGTGGCTCGATTTTTATTCGGCGGTATCCGCGTTTCTGACATTTCACTAGATTTAGTTTAGTGAAATGACATATCACTAGATATTTTTAGTAAGAAGACGTAACAAACAAGAATATTGGGAATCTACCGGGAGATCGTGATATCCATAGGGATATCGTGAAATCCCTGATATCCTCTTTTCCCTGCGACATGTACATAGTCATACAATGTTTTGTTTTTGTCTGCCAAGACACTTTAGTAGTAAGAGGGTAAATCTGCCATGCAGAGGTATTTTTACCTCAATTTACAAATACGAGTATAGGTACCCCAGATTTGTTTCATTGATTTTTACCATGAAATCACGAGAACTTTAAAATGAATCATGATATTGTTTTATTTATTTCAAATTTCCAGTGAAAAACTCACGAGGACACAAAAATATGCCGGAATAGGCTGGCTATTTAAATTCGGTATGAAGGTACAGTAAGGTGAATAATGTATAGCATTATTCACGGAATGTAATAAGCGTTGTCCGCGACTGTACCGAACGTGCCGCGCCTACGAAACAAGCCGAATTTTACCCAGAAACTATTTACTAACGCATACCGCGCTTCGCGATAGCCCTTATTGAAGCTTCCGACCAACTTATGCAGGAACTTAATAAGAAATGTATCAAATAAGATAAGATAAATAAGAATAGCTGTGTTCCATAAATTCCAACGAAAATATGTTTGTACCAGTCGTTTCGCCCGCGTAAGGGATTTCGCGGGAGCCGTACATTTTATCGCAAAGTAACCTATGTCCTTCCCCGTGGTCTATTCTAAATTTGTATTAAAATACATAAAATTGTGTGAGATTTGCGCGCTCAAACGAACAAACTCAGGTTTATAATATTCGTATGGATTTATGAAGAGTCTATTTATAAATAGATTAAAGAACCTACATAGATTTAGTTGCTGTATCTTCCTTAAAAATGTCTTTCAAGTTTGCAGGGCAAAAGTTTGGAAAATTGTGCTACGCCGCGCCGCTACGGTTTTCGAAAGTGCTACGAGATGCTACGACGCTACGCGCTATGCTCTACGAGTGAGTTGTACCATGATGCATGAAGTAGGTACCTATTTTTATCGATATATTTTTTTAAAATTAGAACTTTCTTTTCGAAATTAGAAATACCTACATTTTTTTTAAGTATTTTCTGCAGCATACGAAAGGATTTGCACGCGGAGCGCACTCCGGTTGTTTACGCCCGCGCGGTGACTCACTGGCGGACGTTGTTCGCTGACTACGCAACACCAACACAACAATACAAGCACAAATAATATAATTAGCCGCATTTTTGCGATATTACAAAATATTGGCAGCTGTGATTTGAAAATATTTTATGCACACCCAAACTATCCAAACGAAAGATCGCATGAAAATAATTTATTACTTATTGTCGTTGCTAGTTATTTCTGAAGTATGTCCTAATAACTAAGGTTATAATAAATATAAATATAATAATAAACTAACTAATATCAATAAACTTTTTAAATAGTTAACCATCTTACTATTTTTTTATTACATTCCCATGGGTAAAATTAGACATATTTGTAGTCCATTGTAATTTTGTAATGTAACTTTGTTTTAGTAAATAAACCATTCAAGCCATTTATTATATCAACGTAATACGTATAGGATTAAGCTTAGCTACTTGTAAGCGTCTTTGGTTTACTCTCAACCGAATATTATTTTGGCGAATAAATATAAAACGGCTATAATGTAAAGAATATTTGGGCACGTGATACAAAACGTGGCTGTATTCAAATGAAAGAATAATTTCACAAGCATCGAGATTCGAGATGAAAAATAACTGGCAGTACATAAATATTATCAGTGAATCAAGTGAGACGATAAAAACAGAATTATCAGCGCCGAAACACGATATAAATTTGGAGGTACGTGGACGAGTATACTTGTGACTATTGCCGTGTATAATGTGTATATCTGTGTATAGCGTGTACATCTGTGTATAACGTGTATAATGTATATCCAACTTAACAACATTCCTCGCGGCTCGCGGATGTATTAAATATTACATGACGTACACCACGGATGCCATTCCTGTGTGATCCGGTGAGCCGAGTTGCCATTTATAGCGAGGAATTTGTTGCTTCACATCAGATTATCGCGAATGTTCCAATTTCCTTAACATATTTGTAGTCTCTGCTATTTTATTTATGCTATAACGAAATGAGGAAGATGAAAATATTTGTTGGTGTTGTTAACTTAGAAAGATAAAATGAGGAACCGTTTTAGTGTATGATTTAGTAGAATGTATGATTTAGTAGAATATAAATAAATATGACGAACAGTACCCACCAAATGTGGATATCTAACCTCCAAACAGTAGGCGGGGTTTGTTTACTTAATAGCTTTAGAAGACTAAAGAATTCAATCACATCGCAAAAACCCTGGGCAAGCTGGAAGACTAGGCTGAAGCTTCATTTATTTCACCTCGCGAGGTTGAACCTTATGGCAACGGCATAAAAGTTATGTATATAACTGACTTAGTACAAGTAGGTCGTTCGCCGGATCCAGTCGCGGAATGCGCTCGGAATGCAGCCTACTGCAGAATGCCTCCCCCTCTCCCCCCTCCCTCCCCCCACGCCACGACGATCGTTAATTCACAGACCGGTTACAACTCACAACCGAGCGAGCTCAGAGATTTCACACCATTCTTCAATAACCGACATTGACGATACTCTTTTGTTTGGAATCAATTGAGGATGTTTCAGGTGGATATATGCTTACAATGGGAGGCTCTAGTAAAGGTATATAATATATATAGTAAGTAATCGTAGTACTATTAAATTTTTTGCTTCCGTCAAACATCATCTCCCAAAGAACTGAATTTCCTGCAACTCATACATGAATTATTGTTATGCTACGTTTTGATGCTTGCCGAGCCTCGGCAACCCTCCACAAGCCACAAGCCTCCACAAATCTCGCTTTGCATTTGTAAGTCGTTTTCACGCTCGTGAACGTTTCAGTGTATTACGTACATGCCCTTTGATCTCTGTCCAAAAACCGACACTACTCCCGAACCCGATCGTCTACAAGCGCCCGCAAGCTCACGCAAGCCAAGCCATTTCACCTGTTTTCACGCTCGGGCTTGTGGAGGCTTGCCGTGGCTCGGCAAGCATCAAAACGTAGCATTAGGCTTGCAAAAAGCAGAGCCTATTGCGTAACTGAGAAATACATACCCCCAGGAAAAAAGGCATACACAACCCCAGGGATAGTGCAAATGGTAATGACTAACGACAATTTCTCGTCATGTTACTACTACCTGTCTAATATGGCTAAAATTACCTAGATTCTAGGGTAAGACGCCACATTCTACTTTTACATCTTTACAGTCTAATTGAAACTACTTCTTATTATAATTATAGTCTATAAGATATCTTTATCTGAATTAATAACTAGTTTCTCTACATTGTAGAGTGCAACTTATTATTTTTTTGCAAAATAAAACTATAAAATGTTGCAGATGCCTACGAAGGTAGCTGCGGGTAGAAATATTTACGCCTACTCTGTTCTTGCGATGGTCATTCCCAATTATAGCCAATCAATTTTAATTCAGTGAATAAGTAAAGGTCAAAAGGCTTGTTTTTATAAACAAGATTCCCTGTAAATTATTGCACCGCTGTCAATGGGAAATCGAACCATAAAATGATAAAGATGATATTTGTTTAATAATTTAATCGATATAATAATACAAGGAAATACAAGTTAGTATTAAAGTTTTAAATGTCTTTATTATTTGCACATAATACTAAACTAGGAATAGTCGAATATTAAACTATCTATTAAGATTTTTTGACCTTATTTATATCAAAAACTGAATTTCACAGCGCTAAACATTTAAAAGTTTATAAAATGTCTCTCGGAATAAAAATAAAAAACTTTATGGAAAGGTGTCTAAAACCTAAATGATGTTACGTGTTTTCCGCGGATTACTCGGCATTGCACTTATACGCCTCGCTATTATATACCTCGCTAAGTTTTAAATTCGATACTATTGTTCCAGAATTCCAGATAGAAGATACTAGCGAGGTGCTCTATCTTATCTAGATACACGTACTAGGTATATTAGCAACACTAAACAGTCTTATCTTTAGATGCACGCTTTTATCCCATAAATCTTCACATAACTTTAATTTAATCATTACTTTTCAAGAAATGTATATTTAATTATTGTTAAGTATATATTAAATCTTCAAGTTTCAGTTCTAAAATTCAGTTCGGCAGAATATCTTATAAATAATTCCAATGTTCATATTATGAAGGCTAACTTCAAGCTTAATAATGATTCACACATAATTATCTTAAAAGATATTAAACGAGGGTTTTTAACTCGAAAATGTTAATTCTGCAAACCAGGCCGATGCATAAAAGTCACCAATGCATATTAAATGTAAAGCACAAAAATCTTAAATCTCATAATTATCTTTAAAGATTATCTTCTTAATATTGTGGCTACAGACACAGAGCCTATAAGACTGTCGCCCGAAGCAACATTTAAGCAGACTGCGAAAATCTAGCTTCTATTTTCTACATCATCGCACCCGGCCTGAACATGACACCGCAAAATTGCTCCTAATGCTATTGATTCTTTTGTCTGTCTGAAACTGCATCGTCATTATTCGTGATCCAGTGAAGCACTAACCGATCAGGGTGTTAAGACAAATTACATTCGATTAGACAGCGAAAATAGAAATCCATAATTGAAATTGCGATGCACTGTTTAAAGAATTTAACAATGCATCGCAAGGCGACGCGCTATATCAGGTTATTAGATCCCATACACTTTTGTGATTGAAATTATCGAAGACAAGTTGTCTAAGTACCATGAGTCCATGACATTTAAACGAGAGAAACCTCAATCTAGTCTAGACATTGCCAAATTCGAAGTAACTGAATGGTAATTACTAAATTCATTTTGAATGATGACTGGCAATTGGCAATTGGCATTAGTTGAGCATAGTGATTTTATTGATTTGGCCTATTACCTATTAAATAGTAGGTGGGAATTAGGGACCTACTAGACCTACCAGAAAGGGACCTACCATGTATTAGAGGACGGTGTTTCGATAGCTGTCGTTTCCGCTACTCTATCCTAAGCGGGGAGCACCATGGGGCCTTGGTAGGCAAGCCTTGCTTTTGATTAACTCCTCTCGACATAGCATAATAGTTATTATGTAACTATATGATAATAGGGGATGGTGATGTAGGGGGTCCTCCTACACCACGATCTCCTACTTTCATAGAAAACGTGATAACTTATAGTTAATGTTTGTGATTCTCCTCAGTAATTAAAATTGTATGGAAACCTTAAACAAAACATGTGGGTAGATGACGTAAAGAGCACGAGCTCTGACGTATCGTGTGTGGGAAAGGAAAAACATATCAAAGTAGTATAAATAAACGCATAGTCAAATACACCCATTATAATTCGGTGGCCAAGTAATGGGGTTAACTATACAATTTTTGTTTATCACCAAAAATTCTGCTATCAATGTAGTATCGAGATTTGAACTCAGTCAAGTTTAGACACTTGTAAGATTTGATACGATACTCTGACCTTCGCAATCTTTTAATGCTTACATTCTTAACCCATCAATCCCCAAGCAGCAGCCAGCTGCTCAACAATTGAAAATCTATTGTTTCTGTGATACCCACGATGGTGGTGCTACCTTAGAACGAAGTCTCAGTTATAAAGTAGGTATATCGCAGTTTGTTTACGAGTTTCGATTAATAAACAGCGCGGCGAGGCGAGGCGAGGGCGGGTGGCCGGTCGCGCTCGCCCGTTCGGGCCTCTTTCTGCAAAACAACACTCGTAGCGGAAATAGCGACCAACTGTTTGCCGCGTCACCGGCGCATTTACCTCACGGACGGTCAAGTACAATTATTAACACCATTGTGACGACGTTGTGACGCAGAGGAGGAGCCCCAGAGGGGTGGACATGAGGTAGCTAAGGTATGGGAAGTGCTAAATTAATTAACTCGATACCGTTGCTCTTACTTAGAAGTTAGATGACTGATTACTACTACTTCTTACGATTCATGCTCATCTGTCAGGAGTGAGAAGATACTTTAGCTTAGCAGATTTTTAATGTCTTGAGCTTTAAAATTAAGAAATTATGTGTGCTAAAGTTGTAATCGAGGTAAAAGTAGCCGTAGCTAAAAACATTGTCGACAAACAATAACAAAAGTCATTGAGCCGTTTCCGAGAAATCAATGAATCACATCGCTTTACAAATTGGTCATTTAAAGTGTTGTAATAGGATAATGACAGATTTCGTGATTTCACATAATTTGTGCGGATTTACTGACTTCCTGTAACATTGATTAAAATATTATCTAACCAATTTTAATGAATTACTCACAATTTTAATTACATTTTATTTACTGTCGGTTTAAGCTTCTATTTCGCAACGCAAAAATATTTTGACGAACCATCCAACAATCGAAGCAGCCTAAAAAACTAAACAACACCGATTCTCGAAACTGCAGCCGTCCATTATCTGAAATGTGCGTTTGCCCTTGCTCAATATTTCACATCGTGGGTCGGGAGGAATCAAAACAAACAGACTTTTGGCCCCATCAAACGAGATAGTTACGTTGTGTGTGCGAATCGCGATAAAATTAGCCGATATACTGACATTGAACGCAAAAAACAAAGTGGAACTCCGCGCATGCGCCCAGGTACCGCGTTGTGGGGATATTTTTAGTTATTGGGCTTATTTTTAGACGCGTGTATCGAAATTCATGTGTTGGCAGTGAAGCTGTATTAAATTCTATCTATGGTATGGCTAGTACGGTCGAGGACCGTTGCTTTCGAGTCATCGACCGCCCCGGCCGAAACGACGAGAAAACAATGAAAAAACATGCGGGAGAGTACCAACCGTATGAACGCTATCGACGCGCCAATAAAGATTTCCAATTACATAGTAAACAGTAGATACTGGATGCAATAACAAGCTACGACACCTACAAGTTAATGTCAAATGGGTGCAGATCTCATTATGGAATGGATGGTCTTAAATACCCAGGTTTTCATGCAATACAACCGAAGTTTATCTATTTTTCTTTTGAGTGGCTAACATCAAAACTAGTTTGGGCATCGAGACCGGGTTTTCCCGAAACCCGAAAACCCGGGTTTTTTAAAGGCAAGACCTGATTTAAGGTATTTATAACAAACTAACATACAAATTATTTATTTTTATAACATAAGTATAGGTTCAATTACTCCTTTTGATCATAAATTAATTAAACAAAATATAATATTTTAAAGCAAAAGTTTCGTTTTAAGAGCATCAAAGACTAATTGTCACAAAAATATTTATAACAATATTTTGCTAATCCTACCAAAACTTGAGTAGTTTTGTTGTAAAACAATCAATCTATTCAAACAATCTATCCATGGCAAAAAGTTTTCAAATTTCATAGAAGCCAAGTCTTGTTAAACATATGTTATAGTTTTCACTTTTCAATCAACATTCAGTGATTGGCCACAGTTTTCTTTACTTTATGATCAAAGGCCTACAAAATAAAGTGTGGACGGCTTCTAAGTCTGCTGAAAGTACCGTGGACTTTTGATGATGGGCAAGTCAACCACTAGTAATTAGCGACAAAACGTGGTTATTACTTGTATGGACTGTTGCTGATAAAATACACCCAATACCCATCAACAAAGTCTTAGGGATATTTGTATTTCTGGAATATCTAAAAAGCTGTCAGGAATTTTCGAAGACAGTGTTACTACCAAATTTATCGTTTCTAAAACAATCACAGTCATAAAAAATCAATGATAAGTCAACAAATCTTTATTTGGTTTGGTTTTATAAACTGAAAATTTCATTCGAATGAGATATTTTTATTGCTGATTGTCAAATTAATAGTAATAATTTATACTGATCGATGTATGGCATTATTATTACTAAAAAATATTTTTGTGCCCTGCTGCGGTATGACGCCTAGGCTTCTTTGCAATTTAAAGTCATTATTTTTAGTCATCTAACTTACTAAAAACCTTTTAAGGTTTTTGTTTGTCGTTATGTTTTTTGTCATATTCATAATATTATAACAAATAGCATTAATATTAAGACAATGCAAATAGTAAAAAGGTTCCAGGAGAGCAACCAGCCCCTAGAAACTGACAAAACCATGCAGAGGAGTTTCCATTAAGTATAATCTGAATCCATATTTTTGTATTCCAGTATTGCAGTCTGGCAAATGCGGCGGATTTATTTTCATTGTTTGAGAGACTGATGTTGGTAACACATAATAGGACGAACGATGGCTTTCTTTATCCGGCCGTGATGATGTGTGTGCTGAATTATTAAAAACACGTGTTTTTACTGAATCCAGATGAAACACAAGCCGAGTTTTTATCAGAACCAGCGCGCTAGAGACAATTTCTTGTGTGTAACGCCATGCCATCATGGTTAATCTTCCAAATTCACTAAAAGCTACTTTCCGCATTTGCCATAATATGGCCTGGTCTGATCAATTACATGGTAATCTGACATGAATTCTGTCTATTGTGACTAGAACTAATGACTACAAAAAGCTTTGAGGTGTAGTGTAATGTAAGATTTGCCAGTAAGTTAGATGACAAAAAAAGTTACCTTAAATTGCAAAGAACATTCGGTTTCATACCGTAGCAAGGCAGACAAAAGGCAATTTCAGGTCAAAACTAGGCTCAAAAATTTAATTACAGGTATAAAGTATGCCAACATCAACTAGGACAAATAATTATTAATTAATAACTTGACAATCAGCAATAAAAATGTAAAAGATTAAATAAAGATTTGTTGGTATACGTTTTTATTTAAAGTTATTCTTCCATATTTTACTGTCTTTAAAAATTCTTGATAGATTTTTATATATTTCATAAAATACAAATACATTTAATAATATATTATGTAATTTGGAGCTGAAGCTTGTAATACTTAATCTTGGCACTAAAATCTTAATCCCTAGCTTTAATCGGATCCAAAATATAGGAGAGGTATTTAGTCGCTTCGATAAAATAATGATATGGTCGTGCCCGTTCGCTTGAGACTTGGTTGGGCACTGCCGTGACCGCACACTATAGTATTTAAATAGTATTTTACTGGAAAGGTGCTGGCAATTGCTGAAAATCATATTTAAATTAATTTTGCATCGTTAATCTTTGAATTTTAAGAAAACCCGAAAAAACCCGAAAATCCCGGGTACCCGGGTTTTCATTTACAAAAACCCGAAAACCGGGGTTTTGTAAATTAGGTCCGGGTTTTGATGCCCTAATCAAAACTAACCAATCGATACCCATGTTAAAAAACTTCATAAACGCTTTCATTGTTAGGTTACCATTGTATGACATAATCAAGACATAGTAATAATTCGTATTAAATTAATATATTCTAATATTTGATTACGTCTAAGACCTTTTAAAAAATAATATATAAACAGACGAACATAAAACTAACGTAGAGTCAAACAAGTGGCGTAGTTACTAGTAAGTACAGTAGGGTTGCCAACCGTCCTGTTTTCCCAGGACATGTTCTGGTTTTTGTAGTGTCCTGGGACGTCCTGGATAGTTTTTAAGCAGCGTCCTGGTTTGTCCTGGGTTTTTTTTTAATTTTAAAATTCGCGCCCCTTTTTCAAATTTTTACGCTACGAGTGTGTAATGTGATTATTTTAATTACTTGAATTCCATTTCATCTGTTTTCACTAGAATCTAGATATTTATTTAACTATTGCAACTCTATTAATCCTTCAGGCCCGTGCGAGCACCGGTGATCGCGACAACAATAGAATACAATAGCAATTCCTGGAAATTCCGACTGAAGTATTGGGGCGACTAACGCTAAAAATCAAACATCGTCCTTCTCTCTTTACACTCAAAAACGACGACACGGAATCATCGCCAAGTTAGTTTTATCTTAATAACTTGATTTATTGAGTTATTAAGGAACCTGGCGGATTTTTTAAATGTTGTAAGTACATATATTTATATACCTACAACATTTTAAAAATCCGCCAGGTCAGTATCTCAATGATAGAATTTTATACAATGGTTACGGCAATATTTGAAAAATTCGTGAAAATTAGATGCATATTTGTGATTTTTTTCTATCGAGAAAATTTTAAAATATCGTGTTTTCGCTCAAATCAAATTCTTGGAAATAGAATGTAGTATCTATGTTTAGAAAATGAAACAATTCAATTTTCAAGTATGAAAATGAATTATAAAATCGACAATTTTGGGTTAGACGCCCCGTTAATGCGTCCTGTTTTTTACTGAATTGTCTTGGTTTTTCCAACTTCAAATCCTGGTTTTTTAAATTTGAGGTTGGCAACCCTAAAGTACAGTGACGTGACGCCATGACAAGCCCGAATGAAATAATATATTCTCCTCCTCTCTTACTTACTCAGGTACCAACTGCCAAGGGTGCTAAGTTGCTAACTTCTTACGAGTTAGCAACTTAGCACCCTTGGTAGTTGGTACCTAAGTGCGTAAAAGCCATCAATATCTAAAACAATAAAAAAAACATCTTACATCTTATTACTAGATGACACCCGCAACTATGTTGTGCGAAAATTCGAATATAATACATTTTTCCGAACCCAAAACTAAAATAACTCAAACATGATAAATATTTTCGTATGAGAAAATAATTTTGGTATTACGTATGCATGAGAATTTCGAGGGTAGCCCGGCCCCTTAACATAAGTAAAAGTTGTTAATAATAACAATCATTGTTCACAAAATAAATGTTCAGAATTTTTGTACTTGGAAGCTCGCTAAACGTTTTCATAAATATTCAGCGACGTTATGAAGACAAATGTACTGGCGAGTCGGCGGTTTATAATTAAACATAATTAACTAATTAGCAAAATTAGACGCAGACTAAAGTGACGCATTGGGCGCCCTAATTCTTATTAGCATCTTAAAAATAGGCCCAGATAATTTTAAACACTAGCTACAAATGTCAACACAGAATTGAATCGACGATTCTAAATTAGATCTTCTGGGAATTAAAGGTAACTTTAGCAGTAGGTGTCATCGTATCCGCGACTCTACCTTAAGGTGACGCCTTGATAATTTGGCTACAGCGATATCGATTTTTCTCAACAATGACTAAAGCTAAGAAATTAAAGTTCATTGTCAGTATTCATTGTGTTTTTATCTTTGAATTGCCCATAGCATAACACGATTGATCAACTTTTATAACACAGAATAATTAATCAAAAAGACCTCTATCAAAACAGGGATTCTAATTTTGCCAACAGAGGAGAGTGATTTAAGCTTCCAAAATTTGTACTATCAGGCAAGTTGATTCCTATGCAGATGGCGGATCTAAGTCATGTGGTCGGCTTCTGTCAATTCAATGTTAGCTGTGATCGGTCGGATGGGTTTGATGTAACGCGACCGAATTACTTAGGTCCGCCATCTGCATAGGAATCAACTTCTCTGATAGTACATAGATTAGTTCAAGCATACACTATAATTTGCCCATAGCTTATATGGAATATATTTATGGTTTTTAAATTACGCGACAAAAACCATTTTGTAGCTTACGCCCTTTCCATTTCTTGCTGTTCCATTTCTTGTTTCTCAACAACAAGCGATCTAAAACATATAATATCCAAAACGATTTTTTACTTTAACGCGGCGTCACCTTAAGCCGGGAATGGAGTACCATGGGGGTTTTAGTGGATAAACCGCTTGCCTGGAGATCTCACATACCCCAGTTATGTCCCCAAGCCGCCAGGGAGGCGTAATGCATTTCACCATAAAAAAATGCCCTAAATCAATAGAAAAATGGAGGTATCTACTTCTGTTGAAGTGATAAGCGATGTCATAATATAAAAGACGATGATAAACATAAATTTTAATTAACGAAGGTTGTTTTCTATAATTTTGACAGCGCACTTCGAAAACAAATATATATGTACATAATATTATCCATTATCCATACTTACTATATAAATGCGAAAGTGTGTCTGTCTTTCTGTCTGTTACCTCTTCACGCCCAAACCGCTGGAAGGATTTTGCTGAAATTTGGCATGGAGATACTTTAAGTCCTGGGAAAGGACATGGGATGCTTTTTATCCCGAAATAATTTACGGTTCCCGCGCGATAAACTAATTTTGGCGCTACGGGCTAATTTGCGGGCATCATCTATGTAGTAAATATGTATATATCATGGAATTTGTTATTATATCTCTCAGCGATAGGTTGTCATAATAGTGAAGACCCATGTACACTTTTGATTCCTTTTTCAAAATTACCGAATGGAACATAGTCGCCAACCTCATCATAGAATATTCCAAGACTTCTTTGGGTTTTTAATTATACAACTCGTTAGCCGCGGGAGCCCTTAATGGCGAAAGTACATAAAATATTGTACTCGTTTAATGAGGGCGGAAATACGTCTAGACGAGACTTAGGGCAACATACTCTAGAATTATGCGCGATTTTACTGCCCAACTGCATAAACCATAAAGGCATTAATAATACTATTTTTAACACGCTTTTTATGTTACACGCTAAAATAACGTGCAAAACAATATCTTTTACGGATAAGACAACACTAGCAAAAAACTTCGCACTTGCGATTAAGCAATTTACGATTATTGTATTATACGGTTTCGTTCGAAAAAAAAAATATGCACGTCGCAAAGTTATTAATTGCTCTCTAGACACGGATAAAAAGTAATTGAATTATTGAGATTCTTACAGTTTTTTCTGTATAAGTTTTAGAATCTATATATTAATACGCGAGCGAAAAACTTTGGATTCCTTTTGACGAAAAATGCGTTAACGTAGGTGATTGAAATTTGCACAGTTATAGTTTATATGGTGAAGGAGTGCATCGATTTAATATTATTTTGCAATTTTGCTTTTATCATACATTTTTTAACAAATAAAACTTTACAGATACATTATTACACTATTACTTTACAGATACTTTACATTTACAGATAAAAGATCTTTACAGAAATATTCTTCTGAATGATTATGACGTAATAGTATTCACGGAGACTTGGTTGAATAACAAAATACATGACGCTGAATTTATAGACGAAAGATATACTGTATATAGACGAGATCGTACTATATCACACTTACAGGACAAAGCTGATGGTGGTGGAGTACTTATAGCTGTTAAAAAGTCAATCTCTAGTATACGATTAAGTGAAAAGGAAAGTGCATGCGAGGATTTATGGGTTTTGGTTAAGATTAGACATGGTAATGAGACTAAAAGTATAGGTGTATGTGCTGTTTATACTCTTTGTTCATCTTCAGCGCAAAAATATAATGAATTAGTAACGTTTTTTGATAACTGTGTAAATAATATAGTAACTGAATTTGATGACATTATAATTGTAGGTGATTTCAATATGAGCTCTGTAACATGGCAAAGGGAGTTGGATGGTACATCAATTGTATCCCAATGTAGTCAAAATAAGTTGGCATGTGCCCTTAGTGACTTTATTGCAGTAACTGGATTGAATCAATGTAATCTTGTAACTAATAAAGATGGTAAAGTCTTAGATTTGGTTCTCAGTAATCTGTATTGCGAAGTAAGTGAAGCAGACTGCTTAAGCAAAGTAGATCCATACCATCCACCCCTCGATATAGATGTTTGTGTAAGTTGTGATAATTCAGCATTAGAAAATATCCCTCGTTCTGACTATAACTTTTTCAAAGCAAATTATAATGATGTCTCCTCCTATTTGAGCGACGTGAATTGGTCTCACTTGTTTAGTAGCTGTGTTGACGTAGATGAAATGGTAGTAATATTTTATGACGTACTTAACGAAGTTATAGAGAAATATATACCGAAGCGTAAACCTCGTAAAGCTTCATACCCAGTCTGGTTCACTTCTGACCTAATAAAGCTCCTAAAGGAGAAAGAGAAGCTAAGATGCAAGTATCGTAAATTTAATAATCCTCGTGACAGGTATGAATATGAATTACTAAGAAGTCGATGTAAAAAGCTCGTTAAAGTATGTCATAGGAATTATATTGAAGTTGTTGAGAATAGCATCAAGCATAATCCACGAGTTTTTTGGAGTTACATTAAACAAAAAAAAAAAACCTCTTCGAATAACATTCCTTCCGTTATGATCAAAGATAATGTTAAGGTGTCTGGTGGTGTTGACATAGCCAATTTATTTGCGTCCCATTTTAGCTCAATCTATGGGCAATCAATGAGCGATTCCGAAATGCGAACTCAACATACTCCCTCAATTATTTCCCATCAATACACTAGTATATTAAATGGCGTACATGTTACTAAATCTGCCGTACTTAACAAATTAAAGAAACTCAATCCACAAAAAGGTTCCGGCCCGGACAATATTCCCCCCCTATTTATTAGAAATTGTGCACAAGCTTTAGCATACCCCTTAAAAATAATATTCAATAAATCAATTAAATCTGGTACTTTTCCAACTCAGTGGAAAAGAGCTCGTATAGTACCCGTGTTTAAAAAAGGTGATAACAGTAATGTGAAGAACTATCGTCCTATATCTATTCTTTCCACCAGTGGCGAGGGGTGAATATTTTGAGAAGGGAAGCCGGAGTAAAAAATCTACTTACCAATTTTGGTAATTTATAATTGAATGACATGCTTTTAATTTTCAAAACTAAGTTTGGAAAACAAAGTTTCCTTCGACAGCAAAATATAATCTGTCAGACAACAGTCTTTCTGAATTAATGCCATATTTTCCGAACTACACGATTACGTCGTACGACTCACAATTCACAAGTCACAATATAAATTAATTTAATTCACGACACTCTTCTAAGTTCTAACGCTAAAACAAAATTTAAATTCGACAAAACAAAACAAACGACATGTTGTTTATAAACACACTATCCGCCATATTAATATGTCAATCTAAAAACCAGCAAAATAAAAATGTATTACGCGCCTGTCATATTTAGTACCGCTAAAGGCATTCTTAATAAAGTCGTATTACAAAAAATCCTACCAAAATAAAATGTATTACGCGCCAGCAAAAGTATAATGTCGCTACATTCATTCTTAAATTCGAATCATAACAATTTTACTTCATGACTCATCTATCTCGCTTGCACTTGTGCGTTGCTAATTAACCTTTCTCCGTAATAACTCGTCGGGCATCGAGTTATTTCCAAGTATATATCGCGCGTGCTAGAACGAGACAGAACATGACGACCAGTTCACAGGAATGAAAAGGACAGATGCTTACTATGAACTGTCGTTGTATGGAGAAATAAGCCGCTAATCCTGCGGCTTATTTGATTCTCTGCGCCCGCACATTGCATTGCCTTTTAAAATTTGTAGGCGATAGTTATTAATTCAAACTATGTATTTCAAGTGAGAGAAAAATTTATTGCATATAACATTGTGAATTCAAAGTTTTTTAAGTAGGTATGTAAAATATTTATTAGATAAATATGTCGTTGGCCCATATATTCGATTTTTCTAAGCCCTAAGGGAAGCCGATGGGAATCGGGTTATATGGACGCTTCGCCACTGCTTTCCACCTTTGCAAAGGTATTTGAGTCAATAGTATGTCCAATTTTAGTTGAACATACTAAAATGCTTATTTGTAGTCAACAACATGGTTTCCAAAGTAAAAAATCGGTAATCACTAACCTAATTACATTTTTAACTCCTGTTTTCGAAGATGTAGATAATGGTAAACAGGTGGACGCGGTCTACACTGACTTTGCAAGTGCATTTGACCTTGTCGACCACAATATTCTGATTAGTAAATTAAAAGACCAATATGGTATTGACGGTAGCATGCTCATGTGGTTCAAATCGTACCTATACCATAGAGAACAGTCTGTAGTGGTCAGTGGGCATGAATCAGTAAAGTATGTGGCGACGTCAGGTGTACCGCAGGGGTCTCACTTGGGTCCTATTTTGTTTCTTTTGTTCATTAATGACATTGTACATAGTATCCATCACTGCCATTGCTCGTTGTTTGCTGACGATATGAAAATATCCTTACAGATAAATAGTGCTTCCGATTATCGATTATTGCATTCTGATCTAGACCGCATCTACCAATGGTGCCGCAATAATCGTATGAAATTAAATGCCTCTAAATGCCAGCACATCGTGTTTAGTAAAAAAAGAAAGGCTGTTCCTACTCGCTATAACATAAATGGGATTGATATCGCTTTCTCTCCAACTGTAAGGGACTTGGGCATTATACTAGACACAAAACTGAGTTTTATTCCTCATTTTGACTACATTATTAACAAAGCTGCTAAAACTCTGGGATTTGTTAAGCGCAGTTCAAAAGAATTTAAAAGCCCTCAGACTAAAATTGTATTATTTAAGAATTTTGTTCGTAGTATCCTTGAATTCGGCAGCATAATTTGGAACCCCTTGTACAATGTACATTCGCAACGCATTGAATCTCTACAAAGATCGTTCACCAGACACCTGGCTTATATGACTCCTAACATTAACAATAGAAGCTCTTATGACGACAGACTGACTGCTTTCAATATGAACACCCTCGCTCAACGCCGACGCATGATGGATTTGGTATTCCTTCGAGAAGTAATTAAAGGCGAAACGCCATGCCAAGAGTTCCTCGAAGGAATCTATTTCACAGTCCCCAAACTATCATCGCGTCGTAATCCTACTGGAGCGTTCCTTATTCCAAGATTTAAAACTAACCTAGGCAAAAACAGCCCCTTAGTAAGACTGCCTCAAACATACAATGAATGGCATAAGCTTTTAGACTTAGATATTTTTTATGACCAACGCACGTCGTTTAAGAAAAAACTACTGACAAGAAATGTAAACAATGATATAAACTTTAATCAAAACTTTAATCAATGCTATTTGTTTTATGATAACTTTGACATTAATATCATTTTTTTTTTTTCAATTTTAATCAATACTTTATTTTATTATGTTATAATTTTAATTGCTAATTTATTCGATATCATTACATCAGTTTGACTTTTTTACAATTTGATTTTATTAAAATTTATAATCTTTTTTTACATTTTCCTAATGAAATTATTATAATTACTTAGATTACTTTTCAATTAATTGCATGTCCTTTTAATTTTTAATTTTATGTACCAATTGTTATTAACTTAATTTTGATTGTTTAATTGAATTTATCTAAAATGTTGTGCATATCTATAAGTGATGTAAACACTAGCTCTTATTATTTAATGTTGTTTAAAAATGTATGTGTTTATATTGTTGATGTGCCTAAATAAAATAAATAAATAAATAAATAAATAAATAAATAAAACATTACACACACAACAACACACACACTAGGAGATTTTGATTGACAAAATATGACAAGCCTATACACACGAATTGTATCTCGCGGAGTAGCCTCCAAACCGCGCGTTGGCGGACGCATAATATTATAAATCCAGCCTTAGAAAGGGATATAAACCGGGTATTTCTAATAACCGCCCGCGCTAACGATCTGACAGAGTGTGGAAAACAAACTTTTTAACATTGACCCTTTATACAAATTTTATATCAAGCGCGAGATATTAAAATAAAACAAAATGATAAAAAAGTGTAACCTTGACGACGGCTTGAATCGAGACGAGAATAAAACAACGATAAATTGTCATATTAATTATTATAACAACGCTCCGGGCCTCAGCTGTTTTGATACTTGTAATACTTGATTATTTGATACTTGTAATACTCGGGGTAGTTCCCGAACCGGTGGTAGGCATCAGGTAGACATTCTGAAAAAATTTGATTCAAATTTACTCAGAAATAAAACATTTTTTATATTTTTATTTTTTATTTTATGACTTAGCGAGTAGCGACCCGCCCCGGTTTCCCGTGTAAAAACTCTAAACTATCAGTATTTTGCTCGTATAATGTAATACATACATAATACATATATTTTATGTAAAAATCTTTATGAAATTAAAGTTATAATTAACGGACACACTCAGACATATTTTAATCATTATTTTAACGGAGAATTTGATAGAAAATGTCTGACTCAAAATTTTCCTTAAATTAAAGTGAAGTAATAATTAAATCTCTAACAGGTGGTAGGCCTCATGTAGACGTTCCAAATGTGTTAACTTTGTTATTCTATTTAGAAATAAATATTTTGATTTAGATTTTTGATTCTCAAGTGCGGCCGTTAGAGAATCGAAGGACATAACTAGCAATAATTTTTCACTAATTACTAGCTAAAAACCGAGCTTTGTGAGGGCTCGCGTCGTATTTCTGCGTGGTAATTAATCTTTATTAATCCTTCAGGCCCCGCGCGAGCACCGGTGATCGCGACAACAATAGAATACAATAGCAATTCCTGGAAATTCCGACTGAAGTATTAAAAGGGTACGCGGGTGCAGTAGAATTTTAAAAAATAAAACCAGCCAAGTGCAAGTTGGACTCACCTTTGAAGGGTTCCGCAGGTTTATTTCTATAAAATTAAAAGGTTTTTGATTTATTTTTATATTTTAGTTGATTTAATGAAAGTTAAATTAAGGTTTACCATTTATGACGTATAAAAAAAGTACTTGATAGATCTCGTTCAAACAAATTTTTGTTGGTAGTTTTTATAGTAATGTACGTATTTTTTTTAGAATTATCATGCCCCTACTTTAGAAGTTAGAGGGAGGGGGACACACATTTTACCACTTTGGAAGAGTCTCTCTCGCAAAGACAAAGAAGACAAAGACAAAGAAATATTTATTGCTATAAACTGTGTTACAATGGTGTTATAGATTTGTTTGTTTCAACAGTTTACCCGTTCGGGCATGCAATATTTGTATGAAAGGGAAAACATAGAGCACACATCCAAGCAATTTCATTTTACAATAATATTAGAATTGAATTTATAATAGAAAAAAATGATATTAGAAACCTCAATATGATTTTTGAAGACCTATCCGTACGCGTAGGTTACGCGAAAAAAAACTTTTTTTGTTTCAGTTGTACCTATGGGGACCCCTAAAATTTTAAATAATTTTTCCATTTATGTATCAAAATCTTAATGCGGTTCACAGACTACATCTACTTACCAAGTTTCAATAGTATAGCTCTTATAGTTTCGGAGAAAAGTGGCTGTGACATACGGACGGACAGACAGACAGACAGACAGACAGACAGACATGACGAATCTTAAGGGTTCCGTTTTTCGCCATTTTGGCTACGGAACCCTAAAAAGGTACTTAAAGAAACTATTGCCATCGCGCTTTACCCTGTGCCGGCACGCGTACCTATTGTGATAGAGACAGATGCAGTAAATCGAGGTAATGTAGTCCTCTCATTCCTCCTTCAAAATAGAGCCTATTTTTTTCTTTTTAAATATCTTCAGGAAGAGTAAATCTATGCCTCTACGTTTTTATTTTATCTTAAAAATCTTTAAAATTTGTTTTACGGTCAGTCGATGGGTGGGGTACGGGGCATTCCTTTTTTGAGATTTTTGAGGGGTCATATTTTATTTATTTATTAGTAAATTAAAAAAAAATCGAAAACCCAATATTGTATAAAAACAGTGCCAGTGGCAGTTTTTTTTAATATTTTAATAATAACCAAACCTTCACTGACCGATGATAACACATCTACTTATTTCTTATAATATAATATTATGTTTTCGTGTCACAATGTCAGTTACCGTACTCCTCCGAAACGACTTTACTGATTTTTATCATTTATTTTATATTTTGCATAAATAAAGTAGACCTTCAATGTAATGCCTAATACACCTGCCCAATTAAATGTAAAAAATGCCGTAAAAGTGGAAATTTGCATAATAGAAAGTTTCGGCAAAATCATGTCGCTGATGGTAGAGGAGGGGAAGAGGGGATTTTGGGAGTAGCTCGAGCGTGTCAGATTAAGCTTCTATCAGTGGCGAGGGGTGAATATTTTGAGAAGGGAAGCCGGAGTAAAAAATCTACTTACCAATTTTGGTAATTTATAATTGAATGACATGCTTTTAATTTTCAAAACTAAGTTTGGAAAACAAAGTTTCCTTCGACAGCAAAATATAATCTGTCAGACAACAGTCTTTCTGAATTAATGCCATATTTTCCGAACTACACGATTACGTCGTACGACTCACAATTCACAAGTCACAATATAAATTAATTTAATTCACGACACTCTTCTAAGTTCTAACGCTAAAACAAAATTTAAATTCGACAAAACAAAACAAACGACATGTTGTTTACAAACACACTATCCGCCATATTAATATGTCAATCTAAAAACCAGCAAAATAAAAATGTATTACGCGTCTGTCATATTTAGTACCGCTAAAGGCATTCTTAATAAAGTCGTATTACAAAAAATCCTACCAAAATAAAATGTATTACGCGCCAGCAAAAGTATAATGTCGCTACATTCATTCTTAAATTCGAATCATAACAATTTTACTTCATGACTCATCTATCTCGCTTGCACTTGTGCGTTGCTAATTAACCTTTCTCCGTAATAACTCGTCGGGCATCGAGTTATTTCCAAGTATATATCGCGCGTGCTAGAACGAGACAGAACATGACGACCAGTTCACAGGAATGAAAAGGACAGATGCTTACTATGAACTGTCGTTGTATGGAGAAATAAGCCGCTAATCCTGCGGCTTATTTGATTCTCTGCGCCCGCACATTGCATTGCCTTTTAAAATTTGTAGGCGATAGTTATTAATTCAAACTATGTATTTCAAGTGAGAGAAAAATTTATTGCATATAACATTGTGAATTCAAAGTTTTTTAAGTAGGTATGTAAAATATTTATTAGATAAATATGTCGTTGGCCCATATATTCGATTTTTCTAAGCCCTAAGGGAAGCCGATGGGAATCGGGTTATATGGACGCTTCGCCACTGGCTTCTATAGACTTCCGACATGTGTCTAGTTATCACGGTATTGAAATCAGATTTCTCACGTGGTGGGTTAATATTTTTTTTTTTTTATATTGAAATGTCATCCGATCTGTCAGATTAAGATAGGGGATGCTTAGTATACCCCAAAGAAGCTTCCATAAAAAGCACTGACGATTCAAAGATAAGGTAAGCCTGTAAGAACATTTTAAAATATAAAAAAACTAGCTGTCCCGGCAAACGTTGCTTTGCCATATTATTTTATTGAAGTGACTAAATAAGTATGTCACCATGGCAACGTCGATCGCTATCCCGTCGCACAAACAATGGTCGCCGTCAGTCTCAGGTTGTAATAATTTACTATTATTTATTGAACAAATGCACTTATCAATATATAAAGTACCGAGTAGCCGATTCTCAGACCTACTGAATATGCATATAAAATTTGGTAAAAATCAGTAAAGCCGTTTCGGAGGAGTTCGTGACTAACATTGTGACACGAGGATTTTATATATAAGACTAGCTGTCCCGGCAAACGTTGCTTTGCAATAATATGAAGTATTTCGCCCATATTATTTTATTGAAGTGACTTAATAAGTATGTCGCCATGGCAACGTCGATCGCTATCCCGTCGCACAAACAATGGTCGCCGTCAGTCTCAGGTTGTAATAATTTACTATTATTTATTCAACAAATGCACTTATCAATATATAAAGTACCCAGTAGCCGATTCTCAGACCTACTGAATATGCATATAAAATTTGGTAAAAATCAGTAAAGCCGTTTCGGAGGAGTTCGTGGACTAACATTGTGACACGAGAATTTTATATATAAGATAAACATTCATATTTTCCTAACTTCGCAGATATTTTATTTTGCACTAAACTAAGTGATTTAGACCTTGTTGTCTAAAATATAATAATAACTGACCGAAATAAGCAATTTTCTGAATATATTTTCATTTTCAAAACTTTAAAATGGCCGCAGTTTCTGAACCCACCGCTTAAATAAAAAACGCTCCTTATTATAAAAAACGCGCCTTATTATTTTTTTATCAGTTTTACCTAATGTAAAAAACCTACTAAGTCTCCGTACAGTTAGATGATTTTTCATTCATCATTATAGAAATGATAAACAGATGTCATGTATAATAAGTATAATTAATCGTTGTAATCGTGTTAAGTAGTTTATTATAAATTATAATATTATGTACTTATCAAAATTCCACAAAAACAAAACAGCAACGCTCTAACAAGGAGTTAAATGCAGAGTGCACTTTTTGTTTACTACCAGCTACACTACACTCAATTAAATGAATTACTTTTTGTAAGTTGTAACAGACATCAATCAATTTTACACTACAGGTACTCTTCACTTTTTAATACCTAAGACTTTTATTAGACTAGTATTACATATTATATTCTATCCATACATTGGTTATACATTGATTTATTTAAACTAGAGATCGCCCAGTGGTCGAAATTCGACCTTACTTGCAAGTTGCAACGACATTAGGACTACTACCTATATTTTGTAAAAAAATATAGACTTCACCATAGTTTTTTTCAATTCTTGTCTCTGGGACTCAGCTGATCTCAGACTGGCCGTTTAGGCATTAGTATCTAAAATGAAATAATAAAAACAATAATTTTCAATTTGTCAAGTTGTTGTCAACAGACTTCAACCATAAATATAAAAGAGTATAATTCGTATGTATAGGCTTATCACTCAAAAATCTGTCATCTTTTTAGTAGTAGTGTCGTAGTGTGTGTAACGTTTTATTTGTTAAAAAAATCAAAAAAAAATAGTTAAAAATATATATGATAAAAGCACGATAAAAGCATAATTTTAAAATAACTAGCTATATGACCAAACACACATAAAATGACATTTTATGAAAATGATACCTAGCTAGATCGATTTATCGCCCCCGAAACCCCCTATATACTAAATTTCATGAAAATCGTTGGAGCCGATTCCGAAATATATATATATATATATATATATATATATATATATATATATATATATATATATATATATATATATATATTAGCTACATGAGCGAGCTTCGCTCGGTATTCAAAAAATTCAAAAAACACACATATGTTCGGCTGTGGATATATATTTTCGTTAAAGTCGTTTATCTCAATTAACGAAGTACGTAATTTCCTATTCAAGCTATAATTTTATGAAAAAGAGGTAACAAACAGACAGACAGACTTGACAGGGACACTTTCGCGTTTATAATATTAAGTATGGATATGGATGGATAACCAAAGAAAGGTAAAAAGTACACTCGTGTAAAAAATTGTTAGCGCTGCAAAAGCTATTGTTTGTGTAATACAAGTGCAACCGCTGACCAAGGCTGGGTTCTGGCGCCGGCGAGCCGGCTTGCTGGAGCGGAATAAGACACCCACCTCACTGCCATACTTTCCCGTAGTAATTAGCGAGATATATTAATTGGCATTTGGTAGTATATGAGTACCGTTAAGAATGATAATAATTGATAACTTCTCCTCCTTCGGCTACTTTGCCTGGACCGCCATTTTTTGGTAAATTCGTTGATGTTTGAAATTGTGTCAGGAATATGTCTAAGTCTAAACTTATTTTGCAAGTGAGAAATGTATGCGAAAGTGTGTCTGTCTGTCGGTCTGTGACCTGTGTGTCTGTTGCCTTTTCACGCCTGAACCGCTAAACCGATTTTTCTGAAATCTGGTTTGGTGATACTTTTGGGTCCCGAGTAAGGATATACTTAAGATAGTTTTTATCCCGAAAAAATGTACAGTTTAGCCGTCTTTGTATGCAAAATCTGTTTATCAAGTGACACTTTACGCAGCAATTAGTTTCAAAAGAACCTTGTCGGTCTATAATCATCTCTGACATCATATCTAGATAGCACATAAGGACTATATATAATATTCTATGCACTAGAATCTTGATAGTTAGACCCTATTGACCTATAGTTAATAGTGTAGCAAATATATGACTTCATCTCCACCCATGAATGAGTTAATTGATTCATTTGCGATTGAATAATCGTTATCAAACTATGTGTTATAAACATAATAATTATTAATTACTAATCCCTATGACTAATGACAGGGTTTTGTTATTGCCTGTAGACTGTAGTGTGGTCATGGAACACATAGATCGGCCATTGACCTATGTGCACTCGTCTCTCTTATTGGAACGAAGTTCCTTATCTCGTGTTCGGCGTAAATCTTGAAGGCTTTAGGCTAGACAGAACGACATTTGACCTTGATTTGACCTCGACACTTTTTTATTAGTACCTGCATGGTAGGGACAGAGGGCGTTGATAGCAAGTATTCCTAAGCGTCAACTAGATGGCGTTTGTTTTTTAAATAAACAGCGACGCGTTGTTAGTATTCCTGGGCGTCAATAGATGGCGTTTTTTAAATAATACTCACAGGTTTTTTGAACATAAGAAATAACTTCGTTCCATTCGGATGTCCTTTGACACCTCTCAAGTTTTTTTTACATGCGAAAATATCGCTATCGCATACCTGTAGTCCGAAATACCTAAATATTACTGCTCAGTAAAAGTAACAAATAACAGAATATTATTATCTGTGTTCAGTGACTACACTATATCACCATAACAATGTCGACAAATTTACGTTCTAAACAACCTAAAAGTAAATTAGTTATTCCGTACTTTAATCAAGTTTTGACGTAGAGATTTGACGTAGAGAGTAAGTTTTTGTCGAAAAGAAAGAAGAAACTTTCCTCATTCATTTATTCAGAATTATTAAAGACACAATATTAAGTTACGTACATGTCCTAAGATTAAAATATAACACACGAAAACATCATTATAACATAACTAGAATATGTTCCGCAAGGCTTCGCCCGCGTTATTTAGGAATTTCACGGAAACCGTACATTTTCCGCAAAAAATAACCTATGTCCCTTCACGTGGTCTATTCTTTATGTGTGCCAAAGAACATAAAAGTTACTTTAGTAGTTCTTACAACAATAAGCAATTTCTTATAATTTTCCTCGTTTTTCCACATTTTCCTCTGTTTCTTTGCTCTAATTGGTCTTAGCTTAAGGGCTCGGGTTACGCGCTCGATCAAATGAAATTCGATACCGCGCCAGTACAAGTTTTATATGTTGCTGTCTCGCTATTGCGAGGTACCCCGTGCGCCCCGCGCGCCTCCGGCAGCGTATTATATGTGTGCGTGCGTCGTCATTCATTATTTTACTCTGATCAAGTTATTCAAGCCGTGCGTTTGTTGCGTTGCATTTGCGAAGTATTATATTTTACTGTTTCATGAATCATTAACAATATTGTTTTTGTGGTTGTTTTATATATTGGAATAGTAGGAATACGGGCGCGGGCGTAGTGTCGTCGATCTTGTCACTGAACTGAACAGAATACAGATTCTACATAATATATTAAAATAATATACTTACTTTAATATCTACATTGGACTCTTCACAAATCACACCACGTCAGCCTGGCCCCGTGCTAAGTACACTAAGGACTTGTGTTATAACTTACAAGTACCAGACATATAATACCAAATATATTATAATTTATACTAGCGACCCGCCCCGGCGTCGCACGGGTATAAAATATATAGCCACTGAAAAAATGATTAAAATCAATGATCTATCCTATGATCTACTTCTTAGCCTATGATCTACTTCTTATCTGTGCCAAATAACATAAAAATTGCTCAGTAATTCGCGAGATAATTTTCCCCCGTTTCAAATAATTTCCAACGTTTTATCCACATACTCCTATTAGTCTTAGCGTGATAAAATATAGCCTATACTCTATAGCCTTCCTCAATAAATAGGCTATCTAACACTGAAAGAATTTTTCAAATCAGACCAGTGTTCCTGAGATTAGCGCGTTCAAGTTAGCCCTTTCAAATAATTTCCCCCGTTTTTTTCCACATTTTCCTCTATTTCTTCGCTCCTATTAGTCTTAGCGTGATAAAATATAGCCTATAGCCTTCCTCGATAAATGGGCTATCTAACACTGAAAGAATCATCAAAATCCGTTGCGTAGTTTTAAAGATTAAAGGGAACAAAGGGACATGAGGGAAAAAAGGGACTTTGTTTTATAATAAGTACCTATATTATTTAGATATAGATTTCCTTTTTATTATACTCAACGTATTTAAGATCCATACTTCCATACTAATTGTAAAAAATTAATAAAAAAGTGTGTCTGTTTGTCTGTCTGTTATTAGCTTATTACCTCTTCACGCCCAAACCGCTGAACCGATTTTGCTGAAATTTGGCATGGAGATACTTTGAGGCGGTCCCGAGTCTTTGTTCTTTGACATATAATACTTTTTATCCCGAAAAAATGCACGGTTTCCGCGCGATAAACTAGTTTTGGCGCAACAGAGTTGCGGGCGTCATCTAGTTTTTACAATATTATTATACACATATTTAATACACATCCATGAGTCATGACTCATGAGTCATGAGTCATGACCCAGGAAAACGTTTTGTTCCGTCGGTGGGATTCGAATTTCGAACCAGCGACCCCCGGCTTGAGCTACCATGCGCTCAACCACTGCGCCACAGAGGTCGACGCTTTTATTTAAAAATTATTAAAAGACAGTACGTAACAATAAAGTTTCAAAAACAGAAAAAAGGCTACTCCAAATATTCCTCACATTGTTATCATTCAAAATAATAAAATCGGACAAGTGCGAGTTGGACTCGCCCATAAATGGTTCCGCAATCCGCAGCAACAATAAGGTTTATTTTTATGAAATTATAAGGTTTTTTTTTTTATAGTTTCGGAGAAAAGTGGCTGTGACATACGGACAGACAGACATGACGAATCTATTAGGGTTCTGTTTTTTGCCATTTGGTTACGGAAGCCTAAAAATCAAAAGAATATTATTAATTACTAGCTGTTTCTGTTCAGTGTTAGATAGCCCATTTATCGAGGAAGGCTATAGGCTATATTTTATAACGCTAAAATTAATTGGAGTGAAGAAATAGAGAAAAATGTGGAAAAACGGGGGAAATTATATGAAATTGCTTATTATCTTAAGATCTACTGGAGCAATTTTTATGTTTTTTATCAAACATAAAGAATAGACCACTTGAAGGGACATAGGCTATTTTTTGCGGAAAAATGTACGGTTGCGTGAAATTCCTAAATTACGCAAGCGAAGCCGAATAATAAAATCGTAGGAAAGTCAATTCTGTACATTGAATATTTTTGTACAAAAAATAATACTTGGGATGTGATCTACTATGATAATGCGAACGAAGTCGCGGGCAACAGCTATATTATAATAAAGTCATAGGAAAGTCAATTCTGTACATTGAATATTTTTGTACAATAAATATTAATACCTACTTGGGATGTAAACTAGTGTGCGTCCCCCCAGAAAGCCCAATCGAGCTAGGTGTATTTTCAATATATCAGAATTTAGAGCAAAAATAGAGCACCTCTACAGTCAAGTAAAAAAATTGGAGCATTAATACGAACGACGCTGCGAGCTAAAAACCGTGGGCTTGCTGACGTCCTGTCCCGTCAGCACGCCCAAGCTAGATCTCGGGAACCGTTGAGAGTACTATCGTGTATTGTGGTTCAAATTTTCGAGCAAAATTGGAGCACTCTGCTCCCGTGAAATCAACTTCGAAACTAGAATGTGAAAGGAGTTAGACGTGATTAACCGGTGGGCTTGCTGGCGTCCTGTCCCGTCAGCAAGCCCACGCAGATCTCTGAAACGGTAATGATTTGGATTATGATTAAAAACTCTACAATAGAGCCCTATTTAGAGCACTCTGCTCCAAAAAAAATATTAATGTAGCTTCAATAGTTATCGAGTTACAGGCCTTTGAAAACGGGCTTGCTGACGTCGCGTCCCGTCAGCAAGCCCATTTGGAGCGTGAAAACTACTGAACGGAGAGTCGTCAAAAATATCTCAAATCGTAGCTTAGAATGAGAGAACTATGCTCCAAATAGATCAAAATCCTAGGTTCTACGGTTTTCGCGCTATCAGCGAAAAACACTTCAGCCGCCAAAATTTGTCGATTTTCACAATCGCGCGACGTTGCCGTTCCGTGCTACAAGCAAATGAACGCTTCATTTGCCGTTGGTGTACACGAGAATGAACCTTCCGATGGTTTATTTAAGAGTCTCTTTACTTGCAATCCTATGATGGCACGTAGTTTATGTCTGATATAATAGACCAGCAGCTATCGTTGCTAATTCGACATTTGTAATCTTCTTGTAAGTTCATGTAAAAGTAAGCTTGTTTGCCTACTCCCTATATTGAAATGTTACCTAATAATATTTCATTTGATGTGATGTGAGTCAGCACAGCATGATTAAGGGCCTACATGAACCATAATGGCGCCGCCATTAGTTAAAAATAATTACTCACATAAGTAGTACTTACCTACTTTTAAACGAAAACTCAGTTTTCAAGTTAGGCATTTATTTAGAAACAATCAATCGGCAAAATATAGAAAGCTGTGTAATATTTATTATTTTTAACTGAGAAATTATTTTTTAACTGATGGCGGCGCCACTTAGGCTTGTGAAGTTGTGATCTTAATAGAAGTGTTGAAATAAAACAAGAAACATACAAATGTGTAAATGTTATAATTGAAAATTTAAAATAAACTAACAGACAATATAAGTAAACATCGTAACAATAGGTAGGTATAGTGCAGAGTGTTGCCGTTTTATATTTTAGAAAAATGCTAACTTTTCGCCCGAAAAATGCTAGAAAATGCTAATTACAGTTTAAAAAGTGCTAAATAAAATGCTAATTTTATTTAAAGTATTTATTATTTATAAAACAATTTATTAATCTTCTATTTTGAAAAATACCTGAAGGTAAAGCATTAATAAGTCAAAAATCTAAATCTTAGTCATTTATTTCGAAGAATATCGGTCAAATATAGGTCAGCAACTTGTTCCTCCTGGCAAAAGTAACTATTCCTACTTTGACCACCGATTTAGTATTTTGTTTCAAATATAAAACTAAGTAGGTAAGTATATGTATTTGCGCCACTAATAGCTTATTTATTAAAAAAATCGAAATATATAAAAATTATAAATAGCTTTCATGGAAATTTCTTTAGATACTTATATTCAGTTTAATGAGAGTAAAATATAGAAATTGAAAAATTTTCGAAAATGGCGTGACAGTCAGAGACAGAACCAAGTCAGAACCATCACCGAGCCATCGCTCGAATGCACGAAATGATATCTCTTAACGATGGATGGGATTTCCTCTCAATATTTCTGAACGATGGTGGGTCGGGTCGGGATGTTGTATAACTTTGCTTAAGCACTATACCTACCTATTGTTACGATGTTTACTTATATTGTCTGTTAGTTTATTTTAAATTTTATTTCAACATGTTTGGAAAAAACGTACCTAATAGGAACACTACAATAAATGAAACGCTATATTTATTTAATCATAATCGTAGTAAAGTAACATAAGAAACCAAATGATAATTAAGACTGTTTTATAAGAAGCAAAGGTGCGAAAGGTACCTTCAGGCACCTTACCTATTCTAATTTATAAACAAGACTGATTTGTAACAATTATAACATTTACACATTTGTATGTTTCTTGTTTTATTTCAACACTTCTATTAAGATCACAACTTCACAAGCCTAAGTGGCGCCGCCATCAGTTAAAAAATAATTTCTCAGTTAAAAATAATAGATATTACACAGCTTTCTACATTTTGCCGATTTATTGTTTCTAAATAAATGCCTAACTTGAAAACTGAGTTTTCGTTTAAAAGTAGGTAAGTACTACTTACGTGAGTAATTATTTTTAACTAATGGCGGCGCCATTATGGCTCGTGTAGGCCCTTAATCATGCTGTGCTGATTCACATCACATCAAATGAAATATTATTAGGTAACATTTCAATATAGGGAGTAGGCAAACAAGCTTACTTTTACATGAACTTACAAGAAGATTACAAATGTCGAATTAGCAACGATAGCTGCTGGTCTATTATATCAGACATAAACTACGTGCCATCTTAGGATTGCAAGTAAAGAGACTCTTAAATAAACCATCGGAAGGTTCATTCTCGTGTACACCAACGGCAAATGAAGCGTTCATTTGCTTGTAGCACGGAACGGCAACGTCGCGCGATTGTGAAAATCGACAAATTTTGGCGGCTGAAGTGTTTTTCGCTGATAGCGCGAAAACCGTAGAACCTAGGATTTTGATCTATTTGGAGCATAGTTCTCTCATTCTAAGCTACGATTTGAGATATTTTTGACGACTCTCCGTTCAGTAGTTTTCACGCTCCAAATGGGCTTGCTGACGGGACGCGACGTCAGCAAGCCCGTTTTCAAAGGCCTGTAACTCGATAACTATTGAAGCTACATTAATATTTTTTTTGGAGCAGAGTGCTCTAAATAGGGCTCTATTGTAGAGTTTTTAATCATAATCCAAATCATTACCGTTTCAGAGATCTGCGTGGGCTTGCTGACGGGACAGGACGCCAGCAAGCCCACCGGTTAATCACGTCTAACTCCTTTCACATTCTAGTTTCGAAGTTGATTTCACGGGAGCAGAGTGCTCCAATTTTGCTCGAAAATTTGAACCACAATACACGATAGTACTCTCAACGGTTCCCGAGATCTAGCTTGGGCGTGCTGACGGGACAGGACGTCAGCAAGCCCACGGTTTTTAGCTCGCAGCGTCGTTCGTATTAATGCTCCAATTTTTTTACTTGACTGTAGAGGTGCTCTATTTTTGCTCTAAATTCTGATATATTGAAAATACACCTAGCTCGATTGGGCTTTCTGGGGGGACGCACACTGTAAACTACTATGCTAACGCGGACGAAGTCGCGGGCAACAGCTAGTATGGAATATCTATTTCTTCGCTTCTATTAATCGTAGCGTGATAAAATATAGCCTGTAGCCTTTCTCGATAAATGGACTAACACTGAAATAATTTTTCAAATCGGACCAGTAGTTCCTGAGATTAGCGCGTTCAAACAAACAAACAAACTCTTCCGCTTTATAATAATATTATTTAATTATTAAAGTATTTATATTATTTAATTGAATAAAACTGACATCAGGAAATAATTACTAAAAATACAAACTAAAATAAAATATACAAACATAGGTATACAAACTTAGAATACAATTTCACTTTTATATTTTATTTTATTTCAAGACAGAAATTAGCAAGTCTGTTCAGGAGTTCTCGAGTTTTAGCGAGACTAACGAAATTAATAATACATAATATCAATGTATATTGTATAATCATATTATAATATTATGACTATCGCTAATATTCCTAAACGTTATTTACAAAATACAGTACTTATATAAGAAAATAATAATATTATGATTTATGATATTCATAATTATTATTTATTTTAAACTACTGTGTGATACATCATACATCCCACCTTTCGATATCCATTATTAATTATTATCAAAAGTTTAAGCACCACAAATCAAAATAATTTTATTTTGTTCAAGCAATTGTCTTCAAGTATCACAAAAAACTATCAAAATCAACATTCAACAACAATAACATTCTCTCGATCGCGGATTCTTGGAAATCTACTGTTATCGCGCGCGCGGTCGCATGCGACCGCTTGGAGCTTGAGGGAATATTGTACTTGAATAATGAATGCCTTGAATGAATTATTGTCACGTGCACCGGTTACAACACTCCGCCACCCGGAACGCGCCTCCCGCGGCCCGCCCCTCCCGCCCCGTTGCCGCGCTCTGTCGTGTGAGCGGATCGGCACGATACCACGTTGGAAATTATAGAGAAATTTCGTTGCGTTTACCAATACCAAAAATGATGAATGAAAATTTATTATATTGCCATTCTTTTGAAGACATTCTGTAACTACACAATATAAGCTGTGTTCCCAGGAAAAATACATTACGATTCGATGAGTTTTTAATATAAAACAAGTGTGCGAAAAGTATGTCGACAATGGCGTAAAAATTTATGAAATGTAATCGCTTATATTTTTTAGTGTGTAAATATTTTGAAGTTAATTTTTGTTCAGGAACCTAGGTAATTACTATTTTAAGCTGAAAAATAACTCAAACATGTTAAATATTTTCGTATGACAAAATGATTTTGGTATTACGTTTGTATGAGAATTTCGAGGGTAACCCGGCCCCTTAATAATATATAGCCTTTAGCCTTCTCCGATAAATAGGCTACGAGGGCCCCACTGAAAATTTCGGGAATCAAGGAGGTAACACAACAGTACTATTTAAAAATGTGTTTATTGCTTTTCGAAGTATTCTCCGCGAAATTTGACACATTTTTCCATACGATGGAACCAATCATTGAAGCAACCATTCCATTCGGAAGTTGGGGTCTCCAAAATGGCCGTTTTGTAGGCGTCCACAGCTTCCTCAGATGATGAAAATCTCTGACCACGTTTATTCTTTATTTTAGGGAAAGTATAGAAATCATTAGGGCTTAAGTCCGGGCTGTACGGCGGATGGTAATAATTCTATGTTTTCTTGCTCTAAAAACTCTTTTGTTCTGTGCGCGGTATGAGAACTCGCATTGTCGTGATGGAGGATGATGCGGCGGTTGCAGTTCTCTTTACGGAGTTCAGAAACGACCTGCGGCAAACAAATGCTAGCATACCATTCTGCATTAACCGTTCTTTGTCCCTCAAGAGGAATAGTCGCAATATGGCCGGTTTTGGAGACAAACGTGGTCACCATTTTTTTGCAACACTCCGTGAACGAACAATTTTTGTTGGCTTTAACTCATTTTCGAACACCCAAACTCGTGACTGGTTTTTAGTTTCGGGTTCGTACGCGTATATCCAGGATTCGTCACCTAATACGATGTTGTATACAGCATTTGAGGATCCTGCGTGGAATCTTTCGAAAGTTCTGACGCACCAAGTAACGCGAGCCGCTTTTTGCTCTTTACAGAGCAAATGCGGTATCCATCGGGAAAGCAACTTTTTTAAATCAATGTTTTTAAACCTAATTGTTCATGCAATATTATTTGTATTTGACTCATGCCAATGTCTAAAGTTGCCAGAATTTCGCGGTATGTCACATGTCGATCTTCCTCAACCAGCTTACGCACAGCATCAACGTTTTCTTGGGTGACTGCAGTTTTTGGACGACCTTGATAGGGATCATCACTGAGCCTGACACGTCCACGTTGAAATTCAGCAAACCAGCGATAAATTGTTTTGGATGGGGCTTCATCACCAAATGCAGAAATCATCCGATCAACACACTGTTTTTGTGTTAAACCACTTCGAAAGTCATAATAAATCATCGCTCTAGAATTTTCTCGAGTCAATTCCATTTTCTCAACGACTAAACAAGTTTGACAAGACCTTGTGACAAGACCGAGAATCTTTTTTTAAATAAATAAATGGTATTCGATTTTTAAAACCAAGGAGTTTTCAATTAAACTGATTTTATATGACAGGAATAGTGGAAGTATTCCATTCCCGATATTTTTAGTGCAGCCTATGTATCTAACACTGAAAGAATTTTTCAAATCGGAACGGTAGTTCCTGAGATTAGCGCGTTCAAACAAACAAATAAACAAAGAAACTTTTCAGCTTTATAATATTACGAGCTTTTGCCCGCGGCTTCGCTCGTGTTAAGTATTATTATATACAAACTTTCAACCCCTATTTTAACCCCTTGGGGTTGGAATTTATCAAAATCCTTTCTTGGCGGATGTCTACGTCAATACATCTACCTGCATGCCAAATTTCAGCCCGATCCGTCCAGGGGTACGGATAGTATAAAACTATGAATATTTTATAAATAATAATGATAAACACGTTATGCAGTGATTTAGTAAAAGAAAAAATATTTTGTAGTACGCATGGTAATTCAAATATAATCTTCCATACCTATGGATGATTAATCAATCAAGAACAAATCAAGAAAAACGAATAGCATATCAGCCACGACATGAATTTCGCGTTATGGCTTTTTTGTGATTGCCAGAACGCGTCGTGGCTGTTTCACTGTGACCACAACGCGTTGTGAGCTATTTTATCACTCACTGAACGATTTCGGTCTTTGAGCGTAACATATATATTAATACTTCAGTCGGAATTTCCAGGAATTGCTATTGTATTCTATTGTTGTCGCGATCACCGGTGCTCGCGCGGGGCCTGAAGGATAAGTATACCATATTATAGTGATTAGTGAGTACCTTAGCATAATATAAATTATAATAATATCTATAGTGCTCTCAGCCTATCTTGTCTCTAGCGTTTATTCACCCTACCGCTACCATGTTTCAAAAAACCTTGACGTAATTTATGTTTTCTATCAAATCGCGACAGAAAACGAAGCGACAGAAGCTCCATAATACCTCATCCAAATACCGTGTAGTGTCGTAACTGAGAAATTAGGAATTTTTGAAGTTGGATTTCCTTAATTACGATATTGTCAGCAAATTCATGTTATTTTTATCACAATTATGATAAGAATTGATATTTTTCTGAAAAAATTGGTTTTTAATTTTTTTTTTTTATAAATATTAGGTTTCTCTTAGTTTTGCGCGTGTTAAATAAACAGTTTGCAAATAATATCATCAGATAAAAGTGAATCATTATTTTTTTTACGAAAACTACGCAAAAATATCAAGAAAATAAATAGTTATATTTTTTACCAGCTGTCAATTACATAAATCCAAAAATTTAAGTTACTCCTGTTTTGTCACAAGTATCTTTAACTAATACCTTTCACAACAGGGGTACATAATTTTTGGTCACCTTTTTTGTGTTTGCATTTGAGCCCGGATTTCTCGTCTAAGAAACAGTAGCCGCTCTGTAACACCCCGTTGCGAGTTTCTCATTAGGTATGTAGTTGATAAAAATTATTGTTTAAGCTAGATTGCACTTTGTCATCACGCGACGGCGTGTTACAGAATACAGAGTGGCTACTGTTTCATAGAAGAGAAACCACTTGGTTTAACCATGCCTTAGAGTTGCAATATCTAAAATATTTATTTCCAATGGTAAAACTTTGGCAGCTCATATCTTAGAAATGTGACACTTTACGCGGTTTTGTCCAAGATTATTTTTTGTTTGTATTGATGTTAGCTATCCATTTTTCAAAGAATTATTCGTGAACGCAATTTATAAAAAAAATCAAAATGGCGGACAAGTAGGTCGGCCAAAATCTTCGTACCCCTTTTGCACGTAAGTTTTGAATACATTTATTAGATTTTTTGTAATTTCATTGGATTTCATTGGATTAATGGTCATGTTGTATACACTAATTAATGTTTATTTAAGATTTTTTATCTATTTTCCCTAACCATATAAACTATTAGTTCTTGAAAATGTAAAAAACCTAATAAGTAGATGACATGGATCTCATCTTTGAGTTTTGCAATACATACTAAAGTTATTTTGTACTTTATTCTACTGCAAAAATCATCACTATTCTCTGAAAATATAATTCTATTAACAATCTTAGAACTTAGAACTACTGCACCTAAAAATGGACATGGTGTCTAATATTACACCTTGTACTGATCTAAAAATCGATTGCTTTAGTTTTTTAGCAGTAAAAAGAAAAAAAAGGAGAGCTGAGAAAAGAAAGAAGAAAAAAGAAGAGGCAAAAGAAGCATGGAGACTAAAGACTGAAAATAAATTTGCTAGGAAAAAAATATGAAAAATAAAATAAAAAATAGTTTCAGCATGGAAGAAGAATGAATAGAATCTGGAGACAACGTGGATAATATTTCTGATGCATGTAGTTACTATGATGAAGTAAATGAAATCTTTTGAAAAATGGCAAATAAAGACCTAATAATAGGAAAAATGTAAAATGTAATGTATATGTTAACTATTAGTTCATATTGGTGTCTACTATTAGTGATGTTCGTTTTTTGTGATGTCATCTATTAGTACTTATGACTAAGTTTACAAAAAGACCAATAATATATTTTTTTATGATTCGTCAGAGAATAATTATAATAGTTTTATTTTGTAAGAGTTACTGAAGACACGGAAGAAGTTATCAATCCTTTATTTTCATAAATATATATTTTATAACATTCAAATGTTTCATGTTTCCTTAAAGTGTCTGCCATTAGGTATTTTCCCTTAGTAATAATAGAAATATATTAGTTTCCCAATGAACCTATGCTAACCCGGCCCCTTTCATACTCCACACAAAATAAAAAACAATGTTTTATATTATGTATGTTTAGGCCTCCATCATTTTAAAAATATAAAATGGCCCCTACAAAAATAACCATTGTAAAATGTAAATCATGCTTCGTCGTGGGGTGAATGTCTTATATTTCCATGTAAGTGTTATACCTCATCAGTTAGTCTAAAATATTATATACTAGTAATCTATGTCCGTTAGTTTATAATATTGAATAGCTCATGCTCGTATCGTTCTAAATTTTTTTGCAATTTTGACAACCATTGTTTAAGGTATACCTTCCGTGACTCAATATCTATATTTATTCACGTATAAACTTAGTTTAAAGAAGCGACATTCTGCAGTCACCAAATAAGAAGCTGACATAGAATATAATATAATAATAACATATTATTTTTAACTCTAAAACATGAGTTGCTTATAGCATGATTTAATTGATAACAATTTTAAAAAATAACAAAATAAGTAATTTAAAATAAATGATATTATAATAATATTAGTAGCTTCATAATTTCTCCGATATTTCGTAAGAAAAAAAGGTTCGTGATACATGGCGGGGTCACGCTTCCTTCTGCTTGCTCTACCACGAAACTCGCGGTCATTTGAGTTTAGAAACTTTTTGACAATTATGTCATACAAACGATGCGATAGATATCGCTACATCTGTAAAATTAGAATACAATGATAGACGAGATGCCGATAACCGCTAGAGACAGGACTGAGCGTTTGAACCATAGTGTTCAGGCTGTTGTCATTGGTCGTCAGCGCAGCGCGTAAAAAGGAAAAGAGTATTTTATCAAAATAGAATCATGATAAGCTCTTGTTCCTTTTATGAAAAGGCCCGTTTAACGAACAGCCTCCGGCATAAATTACCTACCTCAATATATTTGGAGTGCGTTTAGGAATTTGGTATTGATATGTCAAACAAACGCCGTCGTCGGCGCCGCTGCCGGCGTTATCAGTTGTTTGTGACGCGTTATCTCTGAATTGGGCAACACGCAACCGCCGCAACATTGTCAATAAATTAAAACATATCTAAATATAGCGTTTAAGTATATTTTACGATTACGGTCCATGTTGCACAAGAGAAAGTGTGTATATGTCTGTCTGTCTGTTACTTCACGCTTAGGGACTCTTTCTGAGGCTCAGACATTTTCGTGTGAATCAACTCTAAGGCTCATTTTCGTGGGAAAAAGATTCGATTCTCGTGCGTTTTAAATAAGTACGAAGAATATCTTGTACGTATTTTGGATAAGCCAAACGCGAACAAAATAGGCAAAGATAATTAGCTAGTATTTTGAGTCAGAGTGTTCATACAGATTATTATAAATGAGCATGAATAAAACTGACGAAAACACTAGTTCCGATTTCCGACGATACAGAAAAAAAAACTTTCCAAGATTACCTCATGCTCTAAGGTTGCACACGGTAAACTGCTAGTATTTGATAAATTAAGGAATGCTAGTTTTTAATCAGCAATCAATTGTGAAGATGATAAGTACCTTCCATAAATACAGAATGCGTGTCAAATGGGTTTATCATTAGAATTATATATTTATTTTTGGCACAATTTTACAAGCAATGCCGAAATTATCAAATTTTGATAACAAGTCCTATTACTGGGAGCAACATTTTGACCCACTTATTAGAACATAGAGAACTCTCCTGGATGATATCGTATGGAAAAAACCACGAGATATAAGTGAATAGTTATCACTTATCGCAAGGAGGCGACGCCGTGGCGCTGCCTCCTGTTGCGCTCCTCACTCAGCCCACTACCAATAAACCTAATGGTGTTATTGAACTTGCCAGCTGATTGTACCTTCAGCCTGATAAACTTCGCAAATGCCATGAAGTTCTCCTGAAGGGCGATCAATGTTTGCATAAAGGTTGGTTAGTTGTCTATTAAATCTATCTAGCCTTTTCTTGCAGCATCTTGCGTCAAAAAAGTATATTTCCTAGCATACACACTTTGATGACCCATTTAACCAACTTAGAGAATTTCGAAAAGTCCTTTCAAACATGGATGACATGACATAATTAAGGGGGACATGTGTGCAAATCATTCTCTATGGTGCAAATCAAGCCTGTGCGTTTACTGTCAGTTATTCAGATTTGCCTTTTACTTGATAGAAAAAGAACAGCCAGTTTCTAGAAATGATAAATGTTCAGATAGAAGCTAAAAAATAAATCTGAATCAAATACGTTACGGTAACAATAGAATAACTATTTGCATATATAGAACTCCTTATTGCTCTATTATTGTCACAAACCCACAACGAAGGAAGTTAAAAATCATTAAAAAATAACTTGTACACGAGACCTCGATATTTTCGGTTGAGTACAGGGGTTCGGTAGGGTAGTCTCGCTCCGGGCATTGACCCTGACAGATGGTACACAGTGGGGTTGGAGCCAGTTACAATCTCACATTATTCATACGCTTTTAATTAATTATACTTGTGTTTAGTATCAATAACGTGTTCGATACTTGAGTTTAATAACATTATCCCAAGTGCAGCTTTATTTTCTGTAAGTCATATGGAGTAGTGGATATAATTTTTTGTTTGTTAGTTAACATTTTATTGAAATTTTATTTAGTACCGTATATTATTATGGTAATGAAAGAAGTTTTACTAGTAAAGCGAATTCTATGGTAGAGAATCTTGAAGACAGGTCATACTGGGTATGACGTCTTGTATTCAAGATTCAACAATGTTTTGATATTTTTGTACTTTACTCTTTTTTTCCGTTAACAATTTTTGGATATCCTATAGGATTAAAACAAGTTATGTGAGATATACACTTGTCGGCCTTCTGCCAGTTGGGTAAAAATATTTAACATCCAACAAGGTTTCCAAACCTCTTGCTTGAAGAATTTCACACGCAATTGGCCGATTTTATCAACATACGTTTGTCCCAAGTCTCCCAACTCTCAATCTTGTAAAGTTGTAAACAGAGGCGACCGTGAATTTAAATAGCGAAGAAGAAATAACAAGCTTTATTAATAACGCATCGAACACTTTCCGTGTTTTTATTTCATGCAAGCGAGCGCGGAGCGAGCGGCCTCGTTGATTCCGTTTATAAACAAACCTTGTCATCTCTTGAATTGAATTGAATATAAATATTTAATGCTAAGCCATAATAGTTCCCATTTTCTCAACACAATTATGTTAATACACTTCCTTGTGATTGATTTCCTTAAATTAGGGTTGCCAACCTCAAATTAAAAAAACCAGGATTTGAAGTTGGAAAAACCAGGACAATTCAGAATAAAAACAGGACACATTAAGGGGGCGACTAACCCAAAATTGTCGATTTTAAAATTCATTTTCATACTTGAAAATAAGCCCCAAATTGTTCCATTTTCTAAACATAGATACTACATTATATTTCCAAGAATTTGATTTGAGCAAACACGATATCTTAAAAATTTCTCGACAGAAAAAATCACAAAGATGATACACTATAATACACATACATATAATATGTATTTGTAATATACATAACATAATAATGTTATGTATATTACAAATACATATTATATTTTATTTTCAACCCGGTCCCCTTGAGACATACCGAAAATATACCCACCCTGTGTCACTCCCACTCACTACTCAAGAGGAATCTAATGAGTATCATGTAGAACTCTTCGTTTTTCGGATGCAGGGTAATGTACTACAAAAACCAGGTCTTTTGCCTCCAGTTGTTTCGTGGTGATGTAAATCACCTGAATTTTACACGTATCTCGGTTAATGTTTGAAGAGCTCTCTCTACTAGCATTGTAAACATTGCAACATACACGGTGACGTCACAGTCGCGAATTATTAGGCCAACTACGTGGGAAATGAACCACATCAATAACTATAAACATTGTTTTAAAGACAATTATCCAACATTAAGCCTTCGGTATCGTTTTCTTGTAGTCCGGTTTAATGTCAAATAAGTAATAACCAACAAATGCTCTCTGATGGGTAAAAAACTTAAATTCAAAAAGTATGTCGTTGGTCGTACGGCGTACCTATAAGATACATGTATTTTGCTTTTTGATAGAATCCGATCTCAAACGAAGTTGCAGACATCAGTATCGAGATAAGTTTTTAAATAGACGTCAGTAGATTAACAGCCGAAAGTAATTTATTCTCCCGACCCATCTTCGAACAACAAAATATTAAAAAAAGACCTTACAATAATAAATACATTCTGAAAGACTACATTGTATACTTTCACAAAGAGAATCTATTCTAAACAGTGCATTACAAAGAGTCTGCATCGAGATGCGAGTCTACATTCGTGAAAGTCCAGACGGCCAAATCATTATGGAAATAATAGAAAAGTGGGATGCGAAGAGTCCTCGTCCCCGAAGAAAGGATTTATAAAAGTTTTCCAACGAATTTCCTGTCTGGGACTTATTGAAATAACTTGTGCATGTTGGTATCGAGATATTGATCACGATAAAATATATTTGGAACGGATATTCAGTTGATTTAAAGTGTATTATGCACGTAGGTAGAGACTAGAGAGTGCTTCGAAAACAGTACTGACTAGTGACGCACTCATAGGACAGAGACAATTATTACTTATGGCTTTGTTTTAATTAAGAGTTGGACAGAAAACCTAATGTTAAGTAATAATCTATAAAAGCTATAATTATAATAGTATTATAACTTAACGTAACAATGTAATAATTTCTGAGAGTTCAAACAGTGTAAATAATCCAGATCCGAATTAGCATGTTGCCCGTTTCCAGCACGAATTGCCCAGACTTTTGAAAACGACTCATTTGTAAACATGGGAATTTCTGGTTTTGTTTCGAGATATATAGCGAGAGATATAGATTATACGTGGGAGAGCCATGCTTCGGCACGAATGGGCCGGCTCGACCGGAGAAATACCACGTTCTCACAGAAAACCGGCGTGAGTGAGTTTACCGGAGGCCCAATCCCTACCCTACCCTTCCCTAACCTCCCCTATTCCCTTCCCTTCCCATCCCTACCCTTCCCTATTACCCTATTCCCTCTTAAAAGGCCGGCAACGCACTTGCAACTCTTTTGATGCTGCGAGTGTCCATGGGCGACGGAAGTTGCTTTCCATCCGGTGACCCGTTTGCTCCCTTATTTCATAAAAAAAAAGAAGATAAACATGCCGCATTTATCGCTTCCTTTATCAATGACTATCATTATTAAAATACCACTCTTTATCTCTGTACGTCTACGTTAAATCTCTTGCAACGTAGTACGTAGTACGTAGAGACTAAAGATGTTGCAAGTAACATGAAAGTCGTAGAGGACGCGTGCTGACATCGTGTAGTTCGATATCGACGCACATATTACACGGACGAATGAGTTTCGGCTGCGCTCGCAAGATAACGCCGGGCGCCCCTAAATGAGGCCTCAGCTCCGCGACGCGAGAATAACAAACAAACATAGTATCGACTGACGTGTCATTAGCCGCCGGATTAAAGGCGATTATATCGAGTTCGATCGAAGTAATACGACTGGCCTCAGATCATCGGCCCGTGAGCCATGGTGCCAGCCGTTTACGGCCGACGTCATCGGATTGCGCAATTTTATAACTCCTAAATAGCTGCGAAAATCTTCGCGAATAATACGAGGAAAAAGTCGCTAAAGAGCCGTGTCATTGCGACGAATACCTACTGTGTTTGGCGTAAACGACGTAATCGTATTTCGAAACCGAAAACTACCATGATATCCCGGCGCGGCGCTAGATATGCTAGAGTTGTGCTCGGTGACATGATAATACGTCGCGTCGATAAAAAAACATGAATAGGAATCACCTCACGTCGAATTCGGCAATCGTATTCAGATATTCCATGTTCGGTCGGGGTTTTTACACTGGGTTTCCCATGTGCCTGTTAGCCCAGTCAGTAAAGTTAGTTCTGACTATAATTTATTTAAAAAATCTAACTCTACTGGGGTATGTCATTGTTTGCTAGCGTTTCAAAATTTTACACGGCGCGGCGGCGCGGCGCTACGTTACGTTTACAGCTGGCCTGCCAAATTGTTTGCGCACTCGTTTGATTCAGTGTGCGGTAACTACTGGTAAAGTTATGAAATCAATCATAAATCATAATATAATAACGTCCGTAACAACGTAATTCATCAATAAATTAATTTCACACGAGGATTGGAAACAGTTCATTTTATTGTTTAACCAACTCGATGGGTATCAAAGAAATTTAAGATTGTGGACCTACTTTATTTGGTCGATTATGTAATAATATGGTCTGTCAACTGGATTTTTAAATGCAGTCTTGTTCTAATAATATCATCTAAAGAACATAACTGCATTCATAACTCAATACGTAATTTTTTGTGGGTCAGGACTCAGCGCCATCTGCCTACGAATATATTTCCTTGATTGTACATTATAAATAAAAACAATTCCAAGGAAATCGACAGCTACAGCTGTCTATTCGAAACTAATAAACTTGTTGAGATGAAAAGAAAGGATGTGTATTGAGGCCGTACAACATGCTCGATGCGCTTGCGACTTCTGATCTACAGACCCAGATTCATCTTAAAACAAGCTTAACTTTAAAAGGCCTGATAGACGTACGAACTCGAAGTACGCGAGTTTTAAGTTCGCGAACCTCGGCTCGCGTCGGTGACACACAAGAATCGCTCACATTGGATTTTGCTGACACACAGGCGATTAAGATCGTCGTGCCATAAGTCCGCGTATTTACTCGCGCGTCTGTCACCCCCTTTATAAACTGTTACCGTAATAAATTTAAGAAGAAAAGAAAAATATGGCCCCACCCGCGAGCGCGTCATCATTTAAATAGATTTTAAAATCGGGTAGTTTAGAACTTTCGATCCACATTCCACAACGGGCACATGTACCATCGAGGAAATTGATTCCTAGCCGGTTGACAGACCAACGCGACGTCATTTGGTTGGATCATATCAATTCAATATTAATTGTGATCTGTCGGTTGAGACTTGAGTCTGACATTACGCGACCAAACTACGTAGATCTGCTTATGAATCAACTTCTCTGATAGTATATTGACTACCCAAATCATTACCCTTTTGGCTTCGGCGTGGTCGGTTAGCAGACGTTTATTTATATTAGCAGCCAATGCACTACTTTAACAAGGTTTATTCCTTTTCAAAACCTAGATATTTGACCGAAGTTAGAACTCACTGGGCGTAGGCGATCTATTCCTACGCGCAGATCTAGATTACACATTAGTTCCGGTTGTCAGCTCCTTCATCTGTATCCAATATACATAGTATATACGTACGATCTAAGTGTCAATTCAGAAGGAGGTTATTAATTAGACCCGTATGTAATACTTCCAGAATTGCCCAATTTTCATATAAAATATGTAGTCACAGTTAGACGTTAGTCTATACTCTATAGCAGGGGTCACCAAATGGCGGACCGCGGTACGCATCCGGATCGCCGCGCCGACCCATTGTGTGCGGACCAAGCATGTTCGAAGATGAACTTCGTAAAAAATTATTTCGGTCTCGAGTCTCGACATACTGATTCTCAATTTCCTGCAACTTTGAAGTCGGTTTTATCTTTTTAAACTACTATTATTTGTCGGTCGCAGTCGCTTGCGACAAGGGTCGGAAAGCCACCTTTACACACACGGGATATCTGTGGATCTGATTTAATGACGGGCGACGGCATTCCTTGCTTAAAATTGTTTTAAAATTAAAATATTACTCTCTCTCTCATTCTTCGTACTTACGGAAGAGAAGGCAGTATCGTGATAGAACTTACTTCCGGGCGCAAGCACCTCGACCGCCGCTGCGGGGGCCAGCAGCAGCGCGAACGCCACCGCCGGCCACGCGACCCCTGACGCGCGCCGCATCACGCCGCGCGCCGCAACGCGCCCGACATGGCCCGAGCTGGAAAAAAATTTTAATAAGCGTTGACTTAAATGAAAGAGGTACATATAGGTAGAAAGCCAATTTCATTAGAGAGGCACAATGTACTATCAGAGAAGTTGATTCATAGGCAAATGGTGGGCCAGCGTAATTCGGTCGCGTTATCAAACGCAGCCGACTGATCATAGCTCACATTGAATTGACATAATCGGACCAAATGACGTAGGTCCGTCAACTTCCTATGAATCAATTTCTTCTATGGGCTATGGCACATATTATTGCTAGACAGTCTCCCTCAGACGGTGAAGACCAAGCACAGACAAATTTGCTCGAGGAGCAAAACAACATTATTACTAAAATACTAACTTAAAAGACGTAGAGATTCCAGATAGAGAGCATTTTTAGCACAACTTTTTAACACATACGTGGGAGAGCCATGCTTCGGCACGAATGGGCCGGCTCGACCGGAGAAATACCACGTTCTCACAGAAAACCGGCGTGAAACAGCGCTTGCGCTGTGTTTTGCCGAGTGAGTGAGTTTACCGGAGGCCCAATCCCCTACCCTATTTCCTTCCCTACCCTCCCCTATTCCCTTCCCTTCCCATCCCTACCCTCCCCTATTACCCTATTCCATCTTTAAAGACCGGCAACGCACCTGCAGCTCTTCTGATGCTGCGAGTGTCCAAGGACGACAAAGTTGCTTTCCATCAGGTGACCCGTTTGCTCGTTTGCCCCCTTATTCCATAAAAAAATTGCACTCTACGAATGTTCATTTCTAGAATGTTCACGTATGTATGGGAGGAGTATTCCGTATAGAAGGGAGTAGAGCACTTGGCCCGAGCTGCAAATAACACTTTGGCGATGTCTGACATAAACGAAAGGCAAAGACACTTCACACATAATTTATATTCTAGTACCTAATGAATATTTTAAAGTGGTAGAATTCTTGTCTAGAGTTTTTTTACACATGAACATATGTAAGTACATACTAACAATACTCACAATACTGTCTTTTTCACATAAGTAAATTGTAGAACTTTTAAGTCATCGAATGAAAATGATAGAGAATCATAATTCATAACAACGCTCCACGGCGCCAATAATATTTTCATTCGATAATGATACACGAATTGTTATTGCTTGAACGTATGTCAAGCTAGCATGACGAAGTCAGCAAAATAACTCGGGATTGCGTTATTAATTAAGTGCTAATTGAGTGCTATTTTGGTGCAAAAACCGCGAATTTAGTGCTCCTCAAAATTCGCTATAAATGCTAATACTGCTAGCTTGACGTCAAGCTAGCAGTGTACATAACCAAAACCTTAATAATGATGATATAGCTCCGTGATGAATACTTAACTAATAAGTGCTCATTAAGTGCTATTTCAATGCACTAAGTACGAATCCAGTGCTCCTCAAAATTTGCGATAAATGCGAATTCTGCTAGCTTCACGTCAAGCTAGCAGTGTACATAACCAAAAACCTTAATAATGATGATATAGCTCCGTGATGAACACTTAGCTAATAGGTGCTCATTAAGTGCTCTTTCAATGCACAAAGTACGAATTCAGTGCTCCTCAAAATTTACGATAAATGCGAATTCTGCTAGCTTGACGTCAAGCTAGCAGTGTACATAACCAAAACCTTAATAATGATGATATAGCTCCGTGATGAATACTTAGCTAATAAGTGCTCATTAAGTGCTATTTCAATGCACTAAGTACGAATTTAGTGCTCCTCAAAATTTGCGATAAATGTGAATAATGCTAACTTGACGTCAAGATAGCAGTGTACATAACCAAAAACCTTAATAATGATGATATAGCTCCGTGATGAACAACAACAATAATCTTCATAATATCTTACTAAGGGCGATCGCAGACGGCACAATTTTTGTGTGATCGAGTCTGCGGCGCACATTCAATCTGCATGGCCGGTTTTTAGAATTACCATGATTATTTAATTACTTTAGAAGTTAGAGGGAGGACACACATTTTACCACTTTGGAAGAGTCTTTCTCGCAAACTATTCAGATTAGAAAAAAATTATATTAGAAACCTCAATACGATTTTTAAGACCTATCCATAGATACCCTATACGCATAGGTTAGACGAAAATTTTTTTTTTGTTTCAGAACCCTAAAAATTCAACCAGAATCTAGGATTCGTCTTGCCTTCTGTCGCACCAAAAACGTTTTGGTTTACTCAGATAAAGATATATATTCTTTGATTTTTAAAATCTGGTACAAATTTCAATACAGGTTGTTCAGTTTAACATTATGAGAAAACTGCCTACCCCAATCTACATCACTTGCTGTATCTTTTATCTTACCATGTCATACAAGAGTAATTTTAAAGATGTAGTGAGAAATACAGAGTAGGACCTAACAAATAAATGTTTGAAAGTGTACCTACACGAACGTTTGGAGCTAAAAATTATATTATAACTTTTTCATCAACATTTATCTGCAATCATTCCTGCTATAACATTATACCTCATAGTCAGAATCTTACTGGGCTATTACGCCAGCGATTAAAGCATATAAAATTACATTGTTGTTATTCTTTCGTTTACCATGTATGTATTATCATTTATCACTTATCATAAATTATATCAATGAGTTATCAACTTATTTTTTCCGTAATACTCGGAATGCAGTTTGTTTACACGATAGAAATGTGAAAAATTCCTACTCCAACGTATTAGGTATGTTACTATTATACATATATCTAAGTTTTATTACAAGCAATATTTTACAACGTATGAATGAAATATTATGCTGCGCATAAAAATTCGCTTGCGTAAACTAAATAGTAAAATATGTACACAACGTTAGGCCGTTTGTCCACCGCTGCCGGGACGGGACCGGGACCGGGACGTCACCGATAATAATTTAAATAAAATGCCATTTTACGACCCAGGTTATAGGTTTAATTTTGCTCTACGCCACTACAAAGCAGCGACGCCATGGGTCAGTACCTAGACTAGACCTATGTCGGTAGAAAATGTAACCTATAGCCTAGGACCTAGGTCATAAAAAGCTATTTTATTAAAAAAAATATCCGTGACGTCCCGGTGACGGCGGTGCGCGGCGGTGGACAAACGGCCACAGCGTCACACACCACGACAATAACATTTGGTGTAATTAATAAACCATACAATTTGACAGACAGGACCTGACAGAACACATTTTTCAACTGCTAAACCCTAGCTAAACCCTTATTAGCATACTATTGTTTTCGAAGTGTATTATAATACCTACTGTCTCTGATTATCATAAAATTATTACCTCACTGAACAAAATAATTTAAGAAGATTCTAAGACTCCAAGTCTATCTTGTAGAATTTAGATAGAATCAGTCAATGTACAAAATGCTGTACCAAATTTTTCCTTTTATTCGACATTTCTCCTTATACGTACGAGCAGTAAGCAAAAACATTGTTATTTATTGTTAGCACATAAACATATCTTTCAATCGTCCACAATAACAATATAGAACCTGGCGGCTGAAAAGTTGCTCTATGTAAATAAACAACCGAACTTCAAGGACGTGTTTAATGTTTATTATAACTCCGCGAATTTATAAATAACTTAGACATGATTTCTTTAAATCAAGTTCTTATCAACTACCATTTTGTATTTTTAGGCCATCAGTAACTTGATACTTGCTAGTGCCTCGGTCCCACGCATAAAGTTAATATACTAGCTATAATATTAACTTTATGGTCCCACGACAGGAAGAAGGGCATGGGGTTTAATTATTATTTTTAACAAAAAAACTAAAACCGATTCTACGATTCTACTAAAACCGATTCTACTAAAACGAAACCGAAACTAAAACAGTATTATGAACAGAAAAGTATTAATCCTTCAGGCCCCGCGCGAGCACCGGTGATCGCGACAGCAATAGAATACAATAGCAATTCCTGGAAATTCCGACTGAAGTATTAAATAACTCTTACTCTTTAATAGTGCCTTTTTCAGAATTCGTCTAAATCTCAACTATTTCTGTACATACTACAGTCTTCATTACTTCGAAGTCGGTACCAGCTAATTTAATCGTGAGTTCAGTCAATGTCAGAATACCTGAAACTTTTGGAACTGGTACCGACTTCAAACTAATGAAGACTGTAGTATGCACAGAAATAGTTGAGATTTAGACGAATTCTGAAAAAGGCACTATTAAAGATTAAGAGTTATTTAATTTACTTTTTAGTTCATAATATTACTATTGTTTTTACCTTGGAAGTCGGTATTAATTTTTTTGTTAAAAATAATAATTTCACTCTTTTTAGTTAAGTATCTACAAAATAAGGCTTTATGCGTAAATAACCAATACGAATGTTAACTATTCACATTATGTTACTGTAAGTGAAATTGTGGTAAATGCTTGCAGTTATCTAAGCGATGCTGCAATTTCCAAACTTATCTTTAAAGGTTCAGGAGTTCTGTTCAGTGCTTTTGGACCAAGATACACCTTTGTATGAAATTTCTCTTATTCGTAACATAATATTATGTTTAATTTACTAGAAACAACATTTTTACCACTATGAGTGTTTTGATAAATATCAAGGATTTCCCTCGATTGCTCATAGATCCCATCATCAGCTCACCACTTTCGTAATTGTTAAGTATACAAAATTAAGATTATATCCTATACAACAACACGAGAAATTTAAAAATCTGTCCTCAAACAGCGAAATCATCATCAAAAACATCTGCTTCGATGCAAAATATCACGAAAAGTACCAATAATTGGGTCATAGTGTGATGACCAATGGTATGATTATGGTTGTGATGATGATGACCAGTCAAATTGATGTGTTAGCTTATGCTTTTAGTTATTTAAACAACGCCGAAATCCCCGAACCTGTACCTTTAAGCATTCAAAAGTTCTGTTCGGTACCTTTGGATCCAGGGTATAACCTGGTGCAAAATCTTACTTTATTGGTAGCATTAACCTCGAATGCTTCAGAAATAATTAAAATCACTATATGTTTCCATACAAATTTCAAGGAGTCCCCTCGATTCCTCAAGGATCCCATCATCAGATCACCACTTTTGTGAACATGGTACCAAATTAGAGTTGAACCCTATACAACGCAAAAAGAATTTTGAAAATCGGACGACAAACGGCTGAGTGATCGGTGAACATACATAAAAAAATACATACAGCCGAACGTATTACCTCCTCCTTTTTGGAAGTCGGTCAAAAAACCTTCGGTACGCTGAGCCAGCCGCGAGTCTATGCCTTGCCTTGCAATGAATATGCCTTGAACACACGGTCTACCGAGTAGAGTGGAGGGACAGTGCAGTCGGCCGAGCACTCTGCCGAAGGCGCTGTCTCGGTAGGTGTAATAAAAAAAACCCTGCTGCCCTCTCCCGGAGGATGCCCAATACATTTCCCCCCTTCAGAAAAAAAAGGCCATCACAGGTAGCCAGCGTTAACTAGTATTACACTATTGTTATTAGCTATACTTTAGTACAATCTAGTCGTTTCTTGTGTGATTCTCGTTTAAACTGGTTTTTACGTTTCCTGAAGGCTAGCTGTTCTACGCACTGCGTCGAGCAATACGACGCAACTCGCAAGCAAAGTTTTATAACTAAAGACGGATTATTATAATTTACATACATCCATGTACTTAATATTATAAAGCGGAAGAGTTTGTTTGTTTGCTTGAACGCGCTAATTTCAGGAACCACTGGTCCGATTTGAAAATTTCTTTCAGTGTTAGACAGCCCATTTATCGAGGAAGGCTATAGGCTATATTTTATCACGCTAAGACTAATAGGAGCGAAGAAATAGAGGAAAATGTGGAAAAAGCGGAAGAAATTATTTGAAAGGGCTTATCTCACGAACTACTAGACCAATTTTTCTTTTATTTGGCACAGATAAGAAGTAGATCACGTGAAGGATCATAGGCTATTTTTGTGGACTAATTTGTCTGTGAAATATCTAATTTACGCGAGTAAAATCTTACACTTTTTACCTTTTTATGAGTGTTCACTGTTCCTCGGGGATGTCAGAGGTTAAAATCATGTCAAATAGCTCTTTTTGACGAAAAAGTTAAGTTATCGAAGTTGCTAATAATCAAACCCCATGGGACAGTCCCAAAACATACAAAAAAGTAGAGCAGTTTAGCTCCAAGCAATATGTGGGGCAGTTCTGGCGCGGACATTTCATGTTTTTTATTATTTTTTATTATTAAATAAGGGGGCAAACGAGCAAACGGGTCACCTGATGGTAAGCAACTACCGTCACCCATGGACACTTTTTCGATATGCCTCTTCTATAATATTTGCTCACAAGTTATCAAACAACATTTTTCCTACAGAATACATTTACATAAATCCGAACTGCGCACTTCCTTCAATATGAGATGTCTGATTTAGTAATAAATAGTTATAATCTTCGAGAAATAAATGTTTTCATTTGGCTGATCAAGAGATTGTTGTTATATGCCACAGACATACATATTAGTGGGCAATCATGCATTTTGCAGATGAATTATTATGTAAATATTATGTAACTAGCTGTGCCCCGCAGTGTTACCTGCGGTTTTTTAGTGAAAATAGGTAAGTTGTGTAGCATATGTGTTAATCCAGGGTATCAACTAACTCCATACCAAATCTTATTAAAATCGCTCCAACCATTTAGACATGAAGAAGTAACAAATATACAAAATTTCGCCTTTTTATTATTAGTGTGATATGATCCATACTAATATAAATGCGAAATTGTGTATGTTACCTCTTGACGCCCAAACCACAAAAACGATTTCGCGGATTGGGTGACAACAGACAGACAGACAGACAGACACACTTTCGCATTATTACTGAAAAATTTGGTATGGGAAGACTGTCTCACAGGTCCCGAGAAAGGGCAATAGGATACTTTTTTCCCGGAAAAATGAACGGTTCCCTCGCGATAAACGAATTTATAGTGTGCTATCTCGCATCGACCTATGCAGATTGACCTTTGCTAATTCTTTGAACACCTGCACGGAAATACTTGAAATTTTTGTGCGCAACAAATCATTCGGGATGTTTTGTTCATACTACCGCGCGCGTTGTGAAGACTCAAATACGACCCAATTGGGTCGTCTTTTATTTAGTCTGTCTCTTTTATGTAAATGGCATTTCGTATCTTTTGTTTCACTTATCTGTCAAAGTCCAATTTTGAATTTGAAAACTGTTCGGAAGAAATACCGGAAAATAATATGAACTTAACAGATCTGTATAAGTAGAATATTATTGCTGTTAACATTCACACGTTTGTTCTCCCATGCCATTGTGGCGATTTGGAGTAGAAAGGCTGATGCTCAGTTTGGATAGTCTAGTCTCTGAAATCTAGAATGAGGATATACGTAGAGATCCGAAAGTCGAAGCCGTCAACGTGCAAGGAGAATTTTTATTTTATTTGTTTGCGGTTGCAGGCGTCATCTACGCCCGCAACCTCAACTTCGTTGCATCGAACTTTGTCGCGCGGGAACCATTTTGCTGATTTAACAGACGTGATTTAACAGTTAAAATACTGTTTCTATAAGTTTTAATGCACAACATGTAAGATCATTTCAATTATAATCTAATGTTGGAGCTAGATTTTTTGTTTTTTTAAGTATTTTTAAATAATCCAACTCAAACACTCGACAGTTTTGTGATTTTTGCTGTAAAAGGTTTAGAATATCACCTGTTTATGGATTGTATTGACGTCTTAACGGTATGAAAAAAATACAATGTACTGTTGAGAAAGTCGTCTATAAAATGTTGGAATTACTTTTTACCACTTTAATATGAAATAGTTGAGTAAAAAAATATGTAACTCGGCAAAATTTTAGAGAAAATATTTTAAGTCTAATAAGGGGATAAAACCTAATAATATTTCTGTAGCGAACCTTTGCAATTTCGTATTCATCGGCAAAATTTCGTATACGGACTCTTAAGGCCAAGACAACTGCCAATCGACATCTTTGTGCAGTTTTCTAGACGTATAATTGCATTGATTGGCACAAAAAAATATATTATATTATGTGTTTTTTTTTTATTATATTTGGAAAAGCTTCTTTATTTTAAATAATAATAATGTACTCCTACTGGATGAAAAAAATCCCAAAGTCACATCTTCCAGGAACTGTAAACAGTTCTAACTAAAATAATATACTAAGCTATGCTTTCAAAATTTGTTTATTTGATACCTTTTACAAAAATCCAAAGCTCGTAAGACTAAATATTCGGTTCTGACATCTAGATTTCCCACAATACCTGGGGACACGGCAGTGTCCCCGCCGAGACGAGCCAAGCGAAGCGCAAGGGCACTACCTACCTTTTCTCGAAGTGTTTTGCCGTATTTTTGACCCTTCGTAGAATTGCTTTCCGTTGTAGCAGATGATGACGTCATCAATGGACTTATTAAGCATACAAAGTCTCAATGAAATAGATCTAATAGATTTAGAATGGTCATCAAAATGTTTGGCTACTTCCTGAAGTGCTAGAAAGCTGAAATTTGAGTTGTAATCTAAGTTTAGTATACAACTGACAAAAAAATTCATGAACTTGTAATTTTCTTCCCCCATCCCTTAAAAGGGGGGGGGGGGGGGGGAAGTTAACCCTCATAGGGTTGGTCTCCAATGTACCAGATAGTTTATATTCTCAAGATATGATATCAATAATAGACTAATTAAACATACAAAGTCTCAATTGATATCTAAATTACGCAGAAATTTGGCTATACGCCGTGAAATAAGTAGGGGTAATGGAAGTTTAAATATGTAATAATATGAGACTTTCACCAATTTTATGAATCAGGACATAAAAGTTTACACGGGATAGAGTACAGACATTAACTAAAAACCTCTTAATAAATAATAATAATGAAAACACTAAAATGCTGCCTAGCAAGTAGCAACTTACAAAAAGGACTGAAATCCCACCAAAAACATTTCATGTAAAATGTTACCTCGACGACCGCAAAAGGTTTGCCCTGTGAAAAAGACATCAGATCTAATGTAGAGCCAAGCTTCTGAATCTACGCGGCCTAACTCTATCGATCCTAACTCCAACAAATTCTACATAACAGTAAGTATGTATGGCTTGGCTGTTTCGCTACTTGCAACAGAAATATTCGCCTCACCTCCACGACGGTAGCGAAACAGCGAAGCCATACATAAAAAAATATTGTGCTGATTAAATAATAATGTAAAACATGCTTGCTGGGGTAAATTTAGTCGAATACCATCTTATAATATTTTTTTACAGTCAATTATAACGAAAAAAAAAATTATCATGCTATTACACTTTTACATGTGTAAATGAAAATGACCCATATAAAGAAGATTTCATTTTCAAAACCACCCCAAAAGAATTAAGCAAGAACTATCAGGATGAAAAAAAAATACGGACGGACTCAAAGGATTCCAAGTTACGCCTCAAACTTGTAATGCACTTTGTAATTGAGTAAATTACCTACAATCATGGGATTGAAGAATGAACGGTCCGCTGGTGTAAGTTACGCGTCGCGATAAAAAATGTTCATTGAGTAAGTTCATTCATAGTTATGGCAGTACGTAGTGCGAAGATGTAATTATCGTGGGAGTCTCCGCGATTCCCACGGCGAGCCACGACAAATATCAATTAGGGACACGTTAGCCCTGTGATCGACATACAGGGACACGAAGCTGGCGCCTAAACTTTACTCCGTCATGAACTCATGAGTAAAAGTATCTATAGTGTATGGGGCATGGGCGTAGCCTTAACTGAAAAAGAACGGGACAAGGAAAAGAAAAAGCATAGTCTGCGTATCGCGCACGGATTAAAGAGGCAAGAGCAAAGACTACAGAAAGAGGAATGTCCAAGAAACAATATTATCTTAAACTATTAAGTCTGTATAGCGTATTCTCACTCTCTTTTCTGTCCAGACTCCAGACTAGATACTTTATCTTGCGAATTTGATTTAAGGGACTCATTTTCTTTATCAAAAAAATAAAAAGCACTCTACATTACATCTTACAATCGAAATGGTACCAGTGACATTATTATGTAATCGCGCTTTGTTATTAATTGCAATTCCTCTTAAAAACTATAAATCTTGAGACATAATTAAAGCCAAGGTTTTATTTTAATAATGTTTAATAATACGCTTAATTGCTGTCATGGCATAAAATAATCACACTTGTGTTTCCTGTGGAGCAAGCTATACGTTACACGAACACGTGGTCAACGTAGAGTTACTCGAGAACCCGCAAGAGAGAGACGGCAAACGGCCGGGGGTTCGTTTCGGCGGGGATGCGAGCGAGACGCCACATGAAAGGCAGCTCCCGAGTCAAACGGAAAACAGGTAGGGATGGGTAGTAAGTTTCCCGCGCTGGATTCCAAGTTGTTTACGCGCTATAGCGTGGCGGACGAGGTTGACGACCGCGTGCCGCACCTGGCACCATGCCGCCATATTTTTGGAAAATAAATAATATAACAGCGCAACGCAGTGCGATCGATCGGCCGGGGGCTAGTGCGACGGCGCAATGCTCGGTGGCCAAAACATTGCACCCCCGCCCTAGCATCTTATCTCGGGAGAAAAGTGGAAAGCGTGCGCTACGTTTTCCGGGGTCCGGGCGGCGGCAGCGACGGGGTGGGAAAACTCAAAGTACTAGGATTCTTTGCTGTTTATGCATGTTTTAAATACTTACTATCAAGTATGGAACAATTAAAAATTTTAACAACAACGCGTATATTTTGGTACGGTTTAGTCTAGTAGCTGCTTGTAACTTTTAAAGTATGTGATTGATTGATTGCATATCTAAATAAAATCAGCTATACTGTAAAATATTTAGGAGGCGCATTTAATCTTCATCTTCAGGCTGAAGAAGAGGATGTTCGTCTCGGGCTGAACCTACGACTGAGGAGTTATTTCTCAACTTTTACCTTCCTTCCTTTAGCTCTCTTTAGGACACAACATTATGTTACCTACGTAGTTTTCCTTTAGTGTTCTTTAGTTTTAGCTCTACCCTTTTAACCTTCTACTATCTATTCTCATTCTTTCTCATGAATACGTTACAATCGTTACATTATGCATGTAAAATGTAGACGGTCGTCACTCAACACTGTACTTATGAATGAAGACCAAGTTTTAGACGAAAACACAGAGGTGATCTACAGCACCAGTTACGTCACAACTCACAGACTGGGAAATATGTGGTGAATGGTGAAAGAAGCACGTTCGTGGATGACCGACAGCGATGCAGATGGTGGCATTTTATTTTAGGCCGGCCGCCGGCTAAATAAAAAACCATACTATTGGACAAAAAATTGGTCAAGACTTTGGCACTGTTTTTGGGAGAAGTTTATCTACGACACCGTTGTTAATTGGTTAACGTTTTAACGTGAAAGCCAATCAAAAGCGCTAAGGGCCGGGACGCAAAAACGCGACACGACGTCGCACGACGCCGTGTCGTGGGAATCCACGACGCGCGTCGTAAGAAACCACGACACGGCGTCGTACGACGTCGCGTCGTAGAAACTCATCTTTGAATTTCAACGTGAGTTGCTACGACGCGAGACGTCTTCATATAAAGAATGTAGAAGTTGCGAAGACTGCGGCGCGGGTAGGTATGCGAGCTTGCCTATAACTTCATATAAAGAATTCGAAATGCGGCGACTGCGAAATCTGCGTTCACCTTTAGTAGTTTTTGACAGGGAGTCAATGACCGCTACCGCCATGTTTCGCCGAGTACAGTAGGTATAATAGTCTGCTTTACGGTGTGCACTATGCTTTTATAATAATGATAATAAATTAATAATGAATAAAATCACCGCTTTCTTTTTTAAGTCTGGTAAAAACTAAAGTGTCCAAGTAAACAACTAATTTAAGAATGCCACTTATCTTGTACCTATTAGTCCTACTACCATTGAGATGTCTACTACCTACTATTATTCGCCGTAATGGAACAATATTTTTATAATACCTATTCAAAATAATAATATATTGTTTATTAAACTTCGTAACATTTGAAAAACCAGTTAGCCTAGGTCATGACCGGACCATATTTTGTACGATACGTAGATATTTTAAAACCTGATGCAAGTTAAAAACATTTAAAAATACAATATCATGCCGATAAAGTACTATCATGTATTAAACTGGTGTATAAATTAATTAAATTAATATATTTTGGCGGGCCATTTGGCCTTTAAAGTCTTAACCATAAAATATGTATGTGATGCCATAAATCTTTACAAAAAAGCGACTGAAGTCTTGTTTATCATATTGTATTTTGTTTTGTGTGTGTTTGAATTCGGTTATCTCCGAATGCGAAATCAGCTTATCACAATTCGCCAACACCACGTCCAACTGTTTTGATAAACAAAAATAATATTTTATATTACTGTCATGGTGCTGGTCGTATGTAGGTACTAAATGCTTGCTATTTTTTTCCGTCATAAAAACTAACCTTTGTCCTTTCGGAGAGTTCAAAGTTTTTTATCCACATGTACATTTTTATTAAGGTAATTTCCGAAATTTTATTACAATTTCCACTTGCGAGTTTTTGCAATCGGAATATGAAGAATACACCGTCTTATAACTCATTCGTAAGTTGATCTTCCCCTCTGCGGTTTGCCCCAATTTTGTAGTTTACTTGTGAGTTGTCCCATCATTAGACTACATTTAAATATAAACTAAGTAGCTCAAGTTTAAATTTAACCTGATGTAATACAATACAGCTGGCAACTTGGCACTTAAAACAACACTACCGATAAGGCAGAGGAGATAAAAGACAAACTTGTAAAATTCTTCATAATTGTAAAATTCTAATTTATAAAAATAACTTATTGTAAACGATGAAAAAACCGGCCAAGTGCGAATTGGACTCGCCGCAGCAGCAATAAGGTTTAGTTCTATAAAATTAAAAGGTTTTTGATTTATTTTTATACTTTAGTTGATTTAATGAAAGTTAAATCAAGGTTTACCATTTATGACTTATAAGAAAAAATTTACTTATAAGAAATATGATTTTTGAAGACCTATCCATAGATACCCTACAATCGTAGGTTAGACGAAAAAAATTTTTTTTGTTTCAGTTGTACCTATGGGGAGCCCTAAAATTTTTTTTTTTCCATTTTTGTATCAAAATCTTAATGCGGTTCACAGACTACATCTACTTACCAAGTTTCAATAGTATAGCTCTTATAGTTTCAGAGAAAAGTGACTGTGACATACGGACGGACGGACAGACAGACAGACATGACGAATTCCTATAAGGGTTCCGTTTTTTGCCATTTTGGCTACGGAACCCTAAAAAGCGCGAGGAAGTCTCGCGCACGTTGGGTTCCGTACCTGTAAAGCGGCAGGTACAAACTACAAGGATACAGTTACAGAGTACAGACAGACAGACTGAACTCTTAGTACACAATAGGGTCACGTTGTCACCCTTACAGCATGGTGCCCTAAAACACACAATGAAATAACTGGCAATCCAATAAGTAACTATATAAAAAAATGTAAACTTTAGATTTTGCAGTACAAAACATACGATTCCAAATCAATAATTAATAATGCTGAATTACGTAAACAATGGCTAGGCAATTATACGTAAGTCGCCGGTTAGACGTTAAAATTTTCATCAATAATTGATGAAAATTTGACCGTCTAACGGTTGATCGTCTAACTTAATCGCCGGTTAGACTCTAACCGGCGACTAAGTTAGACGATCAATTTTTCATCAATCTGACCCATCAATCTGATTGACGGAATATTGATGGTTATAAAAAGTTCATAAAAATATGATTAATCCATCAATCCGAGGGTCAGACGATCCGTCAATCTTTACCGCATTGATGGATCAGATTGATGAAAATTTGACCGTCTAACCTACGACGTAGATGTTCAAAAATCTAGTTTTAGATACTTAATGATTCTTAGAAATTTATTTCCCTATATATCAACAAAAATGCTGAATTAGCGAAACTATCGACGAAAATCGAAATGTCAAATGTTAATACACTACACAAATAATAATTATTATTATCGCCCAAAAATCGCCGCACGGCTTTGAGTCGCGAGTGGTAGTGACTAGTGACGAGTCTACGACGCATATTCGGTGATGCCGCGGCCGCTGAGAATTCAGAGTTGTTTACACCCCAGCACCACGTGGTGAACTATACAACGTTATCACGTGGGCCAAATTTACACCTGTATCGTAAAATAAACGCGCAATTCTAGAATGCATAGGACACTGTGAACCAGATTAGTAGATAATCTGATTGAATGATACCTGAGCTCGGCGCCTGCCGTGGAGTTACGTAGGTAGCCGCTATAATCACTCGTGTTCACCACGATCAGTTTAATGATCTCTCTCGCACTGTCACAGACACAGATCACTAACGTATTGTTTATTTATTTGATCACAACACTATAGTATAAACACTACGCGAGGAGACGACACAGTGCACACACGAGCTATCGCGACGGACGCGCGCGAATGACTGGCGCGGGCCGGGGCAACGCAGGGGGCGCGGTGCGCGGGGCTCTACGCCGATCAGTGTGGTGCCGTCGACCCAGTTGAGGAATGCGGCTCGCCCGTTCTCGAAACTTTTTTTTATCCGGCAGGGCGCAACTCGTAAGTCGCAACTCGCAAGGGATCTTGCGAACTCTCGACCGAACCTCAAGGTGGAGACTGAGATTTGTGACCGAGATTAAAGAAATAATATAACCTAATACCTTTAGAAGTTATCACTTATTACTTATATCTCAATTGCAAATTAGTTATATACCTATATCCCTAATCAGTAATCCCACTAAAAACATACCTGTTAAAATATGGCCTAGTTCCTAAGGCTAATTAATGGTCTAAAAACCGGCCAAGTGCGTGTCGAGCCACGCGCAATATAGGGTTTCGTAATACCTTTTTTTTAATTTTTGCTTATAAGTAAATTGTTTTTGTACAATATAAAAAGTAGAAGTTTTAACAAATAAATTAACTACACTTTAAAATCCCAAATAAAATATATAATTTATACTCGCACCGTCGTCGCACCTAAGGCAAAAGCACTATGATGCTAAAACAATGTTGTTTTGTTCACTTTTGTTGAGTTAGCATGGAATTAGCAACATTTTATTCTGTTTTTAAAACCAGTTCTATTCACGAATAATTTTTATGCCACCTAGGTATGAGCAAGTCTGCAAAAGATTATAATGATATTCACCTACGATTTCCTATTTCCTAAATTCCTATTGGGTATAATATTTTGGACAGCTAAACTCTTTTACTTTCTTTTGATTTTATAACAATTTACTAGTTTATTACGCTGGAACCATGCATTTTGCCGTAATAAGACCGTCGGCGTTACGTACGTGCGTCCATTCCTAGGACTTTTCCGAATTTTCATTGCAAAAGTTTAAATTGGTTAAGCGGCTTAATCGTCAAGATTTAACAGACAGATTTTTAGACAAACACGCACTTACTTAATATTTAATAATAATAATAATAATAATAACTATATTAAATACTTTTTCTATAACATCTACTTATACTTAATATTATAAAGTAGAAGAGTTTGTTAGTTTGTTTTTTTGTTTGAACGCGCTAATCTCAGGAACTACTTCTCAGATTTGAAAAATTCATCATTAGACAGCCCATTTATCGAGGAAGGCTATACCTAGGCTATATTTTATCACGCTAAGACTAATGGGAGCGAAGAAATAGAGGAAAATGTGGTAAAGCGGGGGAAATTATTTGAAATTGAATTGGGGAAATTATTATCTTAAGAACTACTAGAGCAATTTTTATGTTAATTGGCACACATGAATATAATAGACTACGTGAAGGGACAAAGCCCACATAGGCTATTTTTTGCGGAAAATGTACGGTTTCCGTGAAAATCTTAAATTACGCGGGTGAAGCCGCACGGAACATCTAGTTAGTTAATATTTTAAAGCGGAAGAATTTGTTTGTTTGTTTGAACGCTCTAATCTAAGGTCTGATTTGAAAAATTTTTTCAGTGTTAGATAGCCCATGTATCGAGGAAGGCTATGGAGTATAGGCTATAAATTATGACTCTAAGACCAATAGAAGCGAAGAAACAAAGGAAAATGTGTAAAAACCCGGGAAAATTATTTGAGGACGTTTATCTCGCGAACTACTGGATGAATTTTTAAGGGGGCCACTAACCCAAAATTTTCGATTTTATAATTCATTTTTATACTTGAAAATAGGCCCCAAATTGTTTCATTTTCTAAAATTAAATACTACATTATATTTCCTAGAATTCGATCTGAGCAAAAAGACGATATCTTAAAATTTTCTCGATAAAAAAAATCACAAAGATGCATCTGATTTTCACGAATTTTTCATTTATTGCCATAACCGTGCATTGAACTAAGTTAATATTTAAACACATTGTATAATCAAAATTTTGTCATTGAGAAATTGACCTTTTTTTTTTTTGGAGGGGAAATACTTGACGTATCCCCCACCCCCTCGGGGGAAGGGGTGGGGGTATGTGGGACTCCCTCAAGAGGTCTACCCACTAAACCCCCCCCCCCCAGCCTTCCGTCATGCGCCTAGTGCGGGAGGGACGGGTACCACAGAGCGATTTCAATTCCGCCCCTTCCCGCGCGCAGCCGCAACCGGCACCTTCTTCAAGCGGCTGGCCGGCTTGAGCCGCTGACCTCACCAAGAGCCCCCCGGGCCATAGGGGGGCTTTTCGTCTCGGGACCCTTGATGCGGGCGGGATCCCCCGATCGCCGCCCGCGGGTCTAGGCCTCCGTCTCCATAGCGGTAGAGACGGGCGGAGCCCACGCGCCCTTAGGCTTCGGCTTTTGCCGGGCCTTCTTGGATGGGGCCTTCTCATCTCGGGGGCCGGCTTTTTAGCGGCAGACGGACATCTGCCCAGCACGTGCCCCCTTTCTTCCTTGCCAGCGGCCTCGCACAGAGCGCAGTTTGGCTCTGCAGCCCCGCACTCCGCCGTCTTGTGCCCCGGTTTCCCGCAGCGGAAACAAGTCCCACTACGGTCCACCGGGCACTGGCACTTGGCAGCCACGTGGCCGGTGTCCTGGCAGCGGAAGCAGCGCGTCGGCCTCGCGGCCAGCAACGCTACTCTCGCCGACACCCAGCCACCACACAGCCGCAACCGCCCAGAGCTCGAGAGCTTCTTGGCGGCCGCGACTGGGAGGCGGACCCAACACGACCCGTCCCCCCGTGGCCCCTCTCTCATTTGCCCCACCCGGACATCGCCGGCCAGGCACTCTCCTTCGAGTGCGACCGCTTCCTTAACTTCAGTGCACTTCAGCGCATGCAGCTGCTCGCGCGACTTTCACCTCTTGAGGCAGGACGGTCTTGAGCCTTGCGGCAAAGGCGTCCGCCTTCTTCTCTGCCCCCTCACCGGCGATAGTAAGGAGGCACCCTCCAGTTCGGGCCCGGCGGAAGCGGACTTGCGGGATATCGAACTCCGCAATGCTCATCGACCGCCGGGCCGTCTCGATCGCCTTGGCGTACGTCATGCCCGCCTTCACGGCCGATAGTGAGAGCGACGGCCGCAGTGGCGGGGACGCGAAGCCTTGGCTTCTTCCTCTTCTTAGGGGCGGCTGTAGATGTTGTAGCCGCCCCCTTCTTCTTCTTGGCCTTGGGACCAACTGTGATCCATTGGGCCTCAGTACTGGGGGAGCTGGTGTTCGCTCCCCCTTGTGCCGCCTCCTGAGCTGCCATTGAAGGCCGCTTCTTCTTACTCTTCTTCTTGGCCTTTTGAGGCCCGGGCGCCGTGGGTGCAGCAGGAGCCTTTGCTTGGGCCGCTGCAGCAACGGGCGTTTGCGTCTTCTCCGGTTTGGCCGGTTTCCCTTTCGCCTTTTTCGGCCGAGTGGGTCCCAGCAACTTTTCTTCAATGGGCGCAACGACGCTCGCGGGGGCGGTTGGGAAGTCCTCATCCCGAACTCCGTCCGACGCCAGCGGTGGCCTCCGTCTCGACTCCGGCAGGAGGCGGTCCTCCAGCCCGGCGAGCCTGGCGTTCAGCATATTGCCGAAGGTCTCCGCGTTCGCACGGGAAACCTCGGCCAACAGCTGACGCATGTCGTCTCCGGTAGGTTGCGAGGCCCTCTTCCGCACCTCGTCCAGCTCCTGGCGTAGCGCCGCCACTTGCCCTTCGAGGCGCGTGTTTCGGGCCTCCAGCTCCTTCACCTGCTCTGTTGTAGAGAGGTCCGCCAACTTGTTGAAGACCATCTGTATGGTCGCCACCGACTCCTTAAGGTACTTCTGATATGTTCCCTTAAGGTTCGTGGACTTCGTGGCGACCATATTGATGGCCTTCAATGTCTCCGCCACCGTCCTGGAGATATCAGCGCCCGTCCACAGCCTCTCAACCTCTTTTCCCGAAGGAGAAGAGGCGGAGAGCTCGGACCCTCTGAAGACGGCACTGAGACACGCACTCGCAAGCCTCACCTTGCTCATTTGTTCGGCAACGCCTTGTTCGGCCTGAAGCCGGAGAGCCTCCTCCTTTTCACGGTTGTAGTCGGCCTGCGCCTTAGCCAGGCCGACGCACTGGCCGGCCTTAGGAGGACGGCCACGTCCTCTTTTGGGTGCCGGCACCGTCGACTTGCTAGTCGACGGCGCCTCGTCGGTCTCGTCCAGGTGTCTCCTTTTTAGGGGAGTCGTTCGTTCGGATTGTGCAGGCAACCCCACGGAGTCCAGAGCGAATTTTTAAAATGTTGTATATTTATCGAGTTATTGAGAAAAAACCGAGAAAATGTACGGTTTCCGTAAAATTCCTAATTTACGCGGGCCTTCCGGAACTTCTAGTGTTACATAAAATATTTCACGTATTTGAAAATACAAGCCAAAAATGCAAAAAAAAATATATGCAAAGCAATTAAGTAACCTTAGAATTTAGATGCAAGAGAAATTCTTAGAGTAGGTACGTGAAATTACTTGAAATGTTTTACTTCTAGCGTAACTTCTACGAATTAATTTTCAAATTTCAATGTGTTTTCAATTTTTATTCAGCTATTAGGTACGGTTCCTTTACCTTCGTAACAAGTTAGTAAAGAGTACATGACACCTCGTTATAAGTTAACTTCCCAAAGTTTTCCATTCGTAGCACGTTAAATTAAATTATCTACTAGGAGCTAGAATTTCATTTTGAGCTTCATTACGATTAATGGACTGATAACAAGCGATAACTAACACTAATAGTTAACGATACGAAATACCTTTTTAAAACACTTTTTATAAGTTTACTAGGACTGCAGGAGTCACGACCGACCGACCGACGATATTAGTACGTGAAACATTTCATTCAAAGAGTCTTTTTTTTTTGGACTTTTTCAGGATATTCTTTTCGCTCTCAATATTATAAGCTCAAGATTGACATTGAATGTTTGGCGGGTTTGGAGTTGTAATTTGTATAATATATTCAGGTAAAGTCACAGAATATATTATATTTGGTTAAAGTATACAGAAATTAAAATCAGAAATCAAAAAGTGGCAACATCGTAGTGTCATCTCTTTTTAAAAAAGAGATGACACTACGATGTCGCCACTTTTTAATTTCTTCACTTTCTTGACAGACTATAGTTATAACTTAACTATAGTCTGTCAAGACTCAAGACACTTATGATGGAATAAAATCCTGAGTTAAGTATCTCAAACCTATTTTGTTGATGGTAGAATCAATCTTGCAAATTCCGTGTCGTCTAACGAAAACAATAGGTACCGTACATAATATAAGCAACATTTTCTAAGTGGCAAAGCAATAAATTGGCAATATATTATCGACATTAGCATAAATATGCGGAGAGTGGCTTCATTATACACACTATGTTCTCGGATTCGCGATATGCCAATCAGAATCGCTTATGTAAATAGACATTCTAATAACTAATAATGCTCAACTTGGCAAATCTGGTCTGGCGTTTAATAAACGTAACTATACATATAAGCTGTCCCTGCTATAGTAGTGTAGTCTGTAGTCTGTACAAGAATGGGATACAGGAGAGGTTATAAAGGAAATAGATATAGCGATAGGTCGTGAATCGTGATACCCTGTCCCCACTAAGAATAAAAGGAGTGGAACCCACTATGATCGAATTAGTAACAGTAGGTCTGTTTTGGAACTATTGGGAAGCAAGGAACATTCTCTTTTGTCATCTTCGTAACCGACTCGTTGACAACGACACTGCGACAGGCTATAACAGTTATTAATTATTACATTAGATAGTAAAAGGTGATATACCTTCAGTACCTAATACGTCAACGACGCTTTAAGCTATGTTATGAGTGTAATGAGTAATGACCTATAACGCTACGAGCTATATTACGTCACACGAGCTGTAACGCTACGAGCTATAATATAATTACGACGCTACGACCTGTATTATGACGCTACGAGCCATATTGTGACGCTACGAGCCATACTATAACGCTACGAGCTATATTACGTCACACGAGCTGTAACGCTACGAGCTATAATATAATTACGACGCTACGACCTGTATTATGACGCTACGAGCCATATTGTGACGCTACGAGCCATACTATAACGCTACGAGCTATATTACGACGCCACGAGCTGTGTTGTGAAGCTACGAGCTATATTGTAACGCTACGAGCTGTATTATGACGCTACGAGCTATATTGTGACGTTACGAGCCATATTATAATTTATAACGATACGAGCTATATTACGACGCCACGAGCTGTATTGTGACGCTACGAGCCGCTCCATATTATAATTTATAACGCTACGAGCTATATTACGACGCCACGAGCTGTTTTGTGAAGCTACGAGCTATATTGTAACGCTACGAGCTATGTTATTATGTCGCTACGAACTGTATTATGACGCTACGAGCTATATTGTGACGCTACGAGCTATATTGCGACGCCACGAGGCACGAGCTATATTACGATTTATGACGCTACGAGCTGTATTATGACGCTACGAGCTATATTATGATACTACTAGCTATATTATGACGCTACGAGCTACGTAAAGTCGCTACGAAGTACGAGCTATATTATCTGGCTACGAGACCGATCTAGTTCTAAATAAGCTCTCCAATAAGGTTACAGGCGTTCCAGTCGGCAATGTCGGCATCTACCTACAAATTATACTTATTTTTTCATGTGGTCAGTGTTCGCCACTTCTTTCTTCCCACGCGTCCCGCAATAGCTGGCAATAACAATAATTCGGCCCATTAGCGGTTTTGATTACATTGAATTGATATCCTCCGCGACCGCGTGATGTAACTCCGGTGATGAGCCGCGGCCGCGCCACTTCGAAGTACAGTTGACCCCAATCGCCCTCAATCGAAGGACTAAATTGTCCTCATCAATGATATTATCGTCGAAAATAATGCACTCGGTATGAATTGTCTGTGTGTGTTACGTGTACCAGCGATGCGTTTGCGCACACAGCTGCAGTAGTGTTTGTATCGACCAATGATATTAGTTATCGCCAGAATGCACCATTAGCTAATGTTTTCATATTATCCGACTCTGCCAGAAGGTTTATGTTTTTCAAATGTATGATGTTGTTGGTTGGTAGATATTTTACTTTGGCACACTCCCTCTAGACCTAGATTCTAGATAGAGTCTAAAAGTCTTGTCAGACTAGAGCTTGAGAGGTATTATAAACTGTGTATGATTTGCGACATAACACTGGGCTCAACTCAGGTGGCTTTTTATTATAAAAATTGGTTTGGTTTTCAAGTTAGCGCAATCCAAAAACGTTCATAAAATTAGTCACTGAACGAGAGACGTAGCTAGCAAAAAGCTGCTAAGTGCTAACTACGTACCTACTACGACACGTTCATAAAAGTTTTATTTATTTTCATATTGTGCAATAATTTGCGATTCTTCGTATGTACGTAGGTAATAACAATTAAAACCTACTGTAATCAAAATAAATTGTTTTGAAACTATGGTCATCAAAATTATTACTTACCTCTTCCACCGACGTAAGTAAAAACCATTAAATCTATGTTATTTATGTTTACGACATACAAACGAATTCTGAACACGAGTTTAATAATTGAACGTAGACGGGAAACGGTAGGTAACTGACCTGAAAGCGACATTCATTAGTATTCACTCTCTAGTCCTTATATTATAATCGCTACAAGCTATATTACATTAATGTTTATTGCATAATTTTATTATAACTGAGTTATGCCGATTACGTGGATAGACCTTTGAGAATCTCTGTTACTCAACGTTTAATTAATAAATAAACAATGGTAGATAGTTTGATACTTTTGACTCTTTTGAGACTACTCGCTATTTCTACAGTTTTGGCTCTAAGCCTGGTTGTTCCAATTAGGTATAACTAAAGGTGGCTCTAACTGAGAAGTGAGAACTGCGAGTCGCGACCGGCGTTCTAAGCAAACACTTCCAAACCCAACTTCCTACACTCCAGTTTTTTTTCTAGGAATTTCTAGCACTCTACGTAGAGTTCTGGAAATTCTTGAAAGCATAAAGATTATCCTTGTGATCTTTTGAGTATTATCAATACTTTACTAATATTATAAATGCGAAAGGAAAGTGTGTCTGTCTGTCTGTTACCTCTTTACGCCTAAACCGATATTTTGCTGAAATTTGACATGGAGATAGGTACTTTGGGCCCCGGGAAAGGACATACTATATAGGATACTTTTTATCCCGGAAAAATGTACGGTTTCCACGCGATAAACGAATCTATACTGTACTCGGCGAAAGATGGCGATAGCGGTCATTGACGCCCTGTCAAAAACTTGTAATTTTCTATACAAAGCCGCGATTGACAACATCTGACACTTCATTGTCAATCGCGGTTTATTATAGAAAATTACAAGTTTTTGACAGGGAGCCAATGACCGTTACCACCATGTTTCGCCGAGTACAGTATGGTCATTGGTCATCTAGTCGTAAATAAGCCCAACGCGTTATTGCGAAATGAATCACCTGGGTGTTATTGCGGGGTCTGTTGATTTGCTCCTCATTACTAATTGACCTGATTTGGCCGGCCTGACACCACCGGCACCACCTCATCGTTGCGACAATCAACAATGTGAAAATCATTGAGGTAATTGTGGCTGTACTGCTTGTTAGCGTGCTATTAGCGACCTCTTGTACAATAACATCTTGTTGTCTGCGCCATTGTCTTTTCGTGTACTTGGATAATAATTTGTCGTAGTATTAATATCTATATCAGAGAAACATGGACGTATAAAAAAGGCGGACCGAGTCCCACCATACACAAAACTGTGTCCTTCAGAGTCGGCCAGCTGACTGCAATACACGGTCCGCACGCACACATTTTTACGCTAGTCCATACCATTTGACAGGCGTAAGTATGTGTGCGTGGCCGACTCTGAAGACACAGTTCTGTGTATAATAAGACTCCGTCCGCCTTTTTTTCTACGTTCATGCAGAGAAATTGATTAATATGCTGATGTCGGACGATACCTACGTGATTTGGATGGGTTCTGTCAAACCCTTTCGACACGTCGTGATTAAAATTGATCTAACATAATCCTACCAAATAAGGTACTACGTAGGTCCGCGATCTGTCTATGAATTAATTTTTCTGATGGTACTGGGAACAAGATTTTTTCTAGTTTCTACCTAGTATTCATACAATAATCTGTACATTTGCTTTTCACTGAATGTATTGTTTCATTGTTAAATATAGTAATATATAGTTAACGTAGTTGGTACCATAGTTATTAAGATTAATCTGTATGTAACTCTTTTTGTTAATATATACTTTGGTTACTGTTTGTTGACTCAAATAAACAAAAACAAAAGATAGGTATGGTCAAAAATCTGCATATGGACGAGTGACCCAAATACATAGGCTAACAATATTTGGCACAATTAGTAAAGCAATTTAAAATTCGAATCTTAATACGAGTCGGAAGCGACTGCCTCAAAACTCCGTTGCAGGATTTAAGAAAAATACATGGGTTTTCGTAGACAACCATATATCGTACGACTGTTTGTTAAGGGTCATTATAAAGAATTATGGTAGTGCATTTGGCAGTGGAATTGACTGTATTCCGCCTCACAGACGCCGTTTCATGGGATTAAAATGCTCTTTGAACATGTAATAGTTTATCACCGAGTTTGTTACGCATAATTGAGTTAGTTTGTTTGGGTGGTTTAAAATAAACACATTAACAGTGGTCAGCATGTAAAAACAATTTATTGATTGTATTTCGATTTCAAAGTATGTAATTTGTACTACCTAAAATAGATGACTCAAATCCTCTCCCAAACCTGTAGATTGACACATTTTAACATGATTAACAAAATTTAAAATGCTTTAACGCAAACATAATCCGCCACATAACACATTTTCAAGAAAGTCCAGACTCTAGAGTTTAAGTCTATCATGGTAGAGTCCTTTTATTTCGCTGAATCCAAAGGATTTGATAGTCTGTTTAATTTAAAATTAATCTGTGTTCATACTCAAGTAATGTAATACCGGTTCTTCGCTGTCATAGATGTCTTTGAGGGTTTCCAAAACTAGAGACTGTATGAGATCAACCTGAAACAAACACAACGATTAGATCAGGTTTTTAAAAACTTTAAAATATTTTTTCTTGTGATGATGATGATAACTGATTGTCAGTTTTTAAAACCACTCGAACATTTACATCTAATATTAAAGTATAGACATTTTATTAGAGCATTTTATAGTATTATCGGACATACAAATAAATGAAAACCAATTTTATATCAGGAAGGAAAAAGTTGTAACATCAAGCATGCATCAAGGAAAACTAGATTAAGAAGGATGCGTGACATTTTTGACGAGGAGGAAAATTAAGTAACGTGAACATCGCTCACGCCTGCCAACGAGTTACAATGTTAATGTCGTTGTATTCAGTAGATAAAGATGGGGTTTGTTCCCTTTGGGTTTGTACAAACGAGGCAGGGCACGTGCCCTTCCTCTAGTTGATCGACTATTATTCATTGGGTCTAAACTCTAAAGTCTAAACACACTAGGCTGGATTACGTCGGCGTAAATTCCGCCGCGTTTAAATTGCATAGGTACAAAATACGGGCCGAATACTAGGGGTGACACACTATTACGTCGCGTTTTGTATGCGTTTGACATTTGCGGCGGAAATTACGCCGGCGTAATTCAGCCCAGTGTGTTTAGACACATTAACTTATGAAGTGTTCTTAGCCGTGATAGTTTTCCTTCTAAATTCAGCATATTTCCTACTCCCGTGAATTTTTTTCACGTTTCCAGAAGCAACCGTTTTAGCTGGTACACAGGACCCTAACGATTTTTTCCACTTTAAAACTTCATATTTCACAAATGGATCCCTAAATCGGAAAATGATCTTTGAATACTCATAAATCATAATATTTTTTAAAAACCTATGCAATGACACCCCACATGGTGGGGTGGACACGAAAAAACAAATCATCCTCGCTTGATCTGTAGGGGAGGTACTTTAAAAATATTTTTTAATGATCTTATATACCTGCATTTTGTCGGCATCATTAATATGTGCATTCATGCCGAATCACAGCTTTGTAGGTCCTATAGTCTCTGAACAAAACCGCGGACAGACGGACGGACAGACCGAAACTATAAGGGTTCCTTGTTGACTACGGAATCCTAAAAAGATAAACCTTTCGGATTTAAGAATGCCATTAAACAACACTTTTTGTAGAGAAGTGAGAACGTATAGAAACTATAGGTATCAACTATCAGCACACGTGAAGTAAATTATAAGGGTACAAGTTTCGGTTTGGCGACACTACTTAGTTTGGTGCAACTTACTTGTTCAGGTGGGCAGTATCCATCGTCTGTTGAGCGAGAGATCGTGATGATGGTGGGTTGGGGAAGGTGCAACAGTAGGCTCTTCAGCGTCCGTGTCACAGCGACGTGGATCTCGGAGTCGGAGCTGATGTGGTGTGGCAGCCCGCCCTGGTCCCGCGTGCAACCGGCCGCGTATATCGCCCACCAGTCTGGCCTCTCGTTCATGCGTTCTGATTCCTTCCACACTAGCCTAGCTAGCCTGTACACCTTGAAGCATACAATTGGCTAACTTAAAGTTGGATATGAGAATTGGGGTTGTAATCTAACTTTATAGTTGACAGTGTGTGGACGTTATTGCAGATTGCTTCTTCACGTTAAAATTACTTTGGCATGGTAGTAGGCTAGTAGCTGAGGCTCTGTATTAACAGCTTATTAGGCGACTTTATCGTAAAGAAAGTGTTCCCGCGGAGCACTATACGAACAGGCTTAGAGGAAAAGATAGTTAATTGATAAAATTACCTTTTCGTAGAGTTCCGATTTCGCGCCTCCGTACTCGTCCAACTCATTATTTTTCTCTAAATAATCGAATAGGCTCTCGAGTTCCACGAGCTGCTTTTCTCTCGACTCCACGCACCTCTGGATGCTGTCTTCACTGTCGTCGATCGGCAGTTGGAAGCTGAAAATTTCTTCGAGGCGGTCGTACAATTGGATAGACTCGTACAGCTTGAGAAACGGGTTTCCCGTGCTGAAGAAATCTAAGTCTATATCGAGGATGTAGGGTTTGCCGATGGCGAGGCCGTTCGCGAGCTCCCTGGCGTCGTTTGTATCGCTGAGCTCTGCTACAGTCAGCTGGAATATTCTCTCGTTGACGAGGCGGGGGGAGTAGAGGGCGTCGGACAGGTAGTAAGGTTCAGCGCTGTCGAGACGCAGCAGGCCGGTGTCGGGGTGGTCGCCGACGCGCACGCTGCGGGTGCCGTCCGCGAGCTGGCGCGCCCAGGGCGGCCTCAGCCACACCACGCGCCCGATGTGACCCGCCGCCGCCGCCGGCACTATCCAGTTCTCTATCTGCAGCAGCGGAAGAACGCTCTTGCCCGCCCGCGCCTCCTCCCCCTTCAACTTACGGTCTACCAGCATGTCCGGATGCGCGTCCAGATGGAGTAGCGTGTTGTTTTCCAGCGGCAGCCTCATCGCGCCGATGGCGGAGTAGATGTGCTGCAGCGCATCGTTGTGCTCTTCGACCACGTGTATCGGAATGCGTTTGAATGACTTCAGCGGCGTCGGCTCGCTGTGATTACCCATTCCAGTTTTTTATGTCCCCTAGTTCTGAAAGTAAATTAAGCGTGCTAACATTTTTCCGACGAAACACAAATTTAATTATACTGAAAGGCTCCGCGTCGGGAGAAAGCTTCCGTCTAAACAACTGCGCACTTTTTGTGTGTAACCCAAAACAAAATATATTAGGGATTTGACAATGACGGAACGGTAGGAACACAACTCCGACTGCGGTGCGTCAGCGTGGGTGATGAAATATTATGATTACGCCCAATATATTATTACTGTCAATAAGGGTACAATATACTGGATGTTATTAATAGGTATCTACTATCTACGTTAAACCCATTCAGAATCAGTTTTCAATACGAAATAATCGTCATTTATGTAATTTGGAATATTTTGTAAATATGTCTTGTTCCCCCTGTCCCCAAGGCATTTCTTGAATGGATGTTGTTATCGACAGATATATCATGATTTTCATTAAAAAATTAAGTCCTACTCCCAATTTTTCTCAAATGATCAAGTCAAGAGTCAATAGCGGCTAAAAATAATATAGCCCCTTCTAAATTACTATACCTCTCGTTCATCTAATCTTTTTATCATTAGCATTACGCTTCAGTTGGGGGTAAAATACCCCACGCGGACTGAGAGGTCCACGTATATATCTAGTGGATAGGCCACTTGACGTAAACAGACCAGCGGCGCGATACGTAGATGCGCGAAGCAGGAAGCTTGGGGTGTTGTGACGGGCGGCGCGGTCGATACCGTCGTGTGACGTCACTACGCTACTACGCCCGCCCAAACACCCCCCGCGCTGCCCCCGCCCCCCTGACCTATTGCGACGCCCACCTGGGTCAAGGCGCAAAATCGCTGGATATTCCTGAATATTCGATTACAGTAGGAAATTACCTTCAAAAGGTCACGTCTATTATTACTCGTCCCAGGTATGGTATGTTAGAAAAATAAACAACACGTTTAAGTATTTGTATTTATTGTATGACGACAATAATAATTACCTTCGACGCTATTTTTATGATGGAAGAAATTTTTTATGTAGAATCAAGATTCAAAGGTGCAAAACCCCCTTTCTGCTCTTTTTCTGCTATTCTAGAGCATTAGTCCGTATTATTCAAGCAAAAAGGCACTGCAGTATCGAGTTGGGAAAGAAACGGGCGCGCTCAGATACATATTTTAATGGTTAGGTACTTAACTTTAATAATAAGGAGTTTTTCAGAATGCAATGTATGAAATTTATGTCAAAATATTAATTAGTTAAATTAAAGTTCCACTTCAATTTAATTAATATTAGTGGAGGCATTGAAGGTTTTCACCTCCGATTTCGTTGAACCTCGATCGATTTTCATGAAAATTGGTGAGTAGGTGGGGGATACCCTAAGAAACAAAAGTGACATAGTTTCAACTTGCGCTTTTGCCCTGGGGGTGGATGCCAGCCCTTCTCGGGGGGTGATTTTTTTTAATAAAAATAACTCCAGGAATCAATAGACATACAAATTCTAAGCAAAATTTTTTATAAGTTTTTTGATTAAATCTATACTTTCAGAGTTATTAAAGATCAAAGATTACGATTTTGCTTGAGAAAAATACATGTCTAAAAGCGGTTTTTCATAATTAAATAAGAAACTATAGGTTTTTACGAAAAATATGTGATTACCAAAATTAAAGCCAATAAAAAAACAAACTAATTTCTGCTCTGAAACACCTTCCTTTATTAATTCAACGTGAGCCCATTTTTAAGAAATCTTTTGATTTTCTTTTGATTTTTATGAGATAAAAAATAAGATAGAGACATTTCAAGCCTAACTTTTAGTGCGAGAACCATGAAACTGGGACCTTTTAACCCAATTTTTCTTAAAACCAAGGGCTTTAAAAAGTATTTTTCAAATTGATATGAAAGCTCTTTAAATTACCTTTAAAATGGTCCATAAATGAACCCGATAACTTTAAAATTAACAAAGCAAAATATTAACGAATAATTTTTTTTGAAAACAATTTTGAAGCAGAGTTTTGGGATGCAAATATTGTAGGAAATCCTATCAATAGGTACATCTATACTAATATTTTAAATGCTTAAGTGTTTTTGTCTACCTGTTACCTCTTAACACCCATACGGTTTACCGATTTTGCTACAATTTAGTATGAAAATACTTTCGAGTCTCGGGAATGTAAGATACTTTTCATCCCGAAAAAATGTACGGTTCCAGCGCGTTTGCAAGTCTTCCAATATTAAGAAAGTAAACGAAACGGTAAATGTCTATTAGATAAGAGAGGGGCTTTTTATATATTGATGTGCATATATTAAATATTTCAGTCCAGCAGATTCAGCCTTTGCGTCAATTTTTTGCACCGAGGGTAGTTTGAAAATATGGTTGTTTGAATATTTTGGACTAAATAATATCTAATGGACTAAATATATAATGAAAAATATTAGAACTCATTAAAGCTGGTAAAAAACTTAAAATAAAATCTTAATGCGTATTATTCAGACATTGGGCAGTTTACAGGGGTTAAGAATTTTCGCTAAAAACATTTAATAAGAAATTAATACTAAGTAAATAAACTGAAAAAATTGGGTTCAAAATCTGAAATATATTAGGTTTTTGAACCCAATTTTTACCGTTAATCCACAATAAAGGTGTACTTTCAGGGATTATATTTCAATCTCATCCAAAAATTATATCATAAATATCAAACAAACTCTCTATGTAATGTAAATATACGATTTTAAAGCAAAGAAATACAAAAAATGTTTTTTCACGATTAAAAGGATGGTTGCTAAAACGATTGAAAAATTTATTATAATATAATCATAAATCATGAATAAAACAATAAAAACATTTATTTTATCAAATTAAACACAATTAGTTAAGCCAGTATGGTTAAATCTGCATTTTTTCTATTTTCAACAAAAGGGGTGGATTTCACCCCTAAAATAAAAAAAGCGCTATACGAGCGTATGTCACTTTTAAACTAGAGGGATTAACGTACTTAATCCCAAATTTTCGTCCAAATCGAGAGAGGTTCAACGAAATCGGAGGTTGCACCTGATTTTTGCCTCCATTTACTGTACTATATAGCTAGATATGACCGAGCGAAGCTTGGTATTCAAAAAATTCAAAAACACACATAAAATGACATTTTATGAGAATGATTCCTAGCTAGATCGATTTATCGCCCCCAAAACCCCCTATACAGTAAATTTCATGAAAAAAAAAGTCAAATAGATAGTGTTTTATGAAGCCAACTAACAATGCATTTAAATTGGCTTTGGAATGTAAACAAGTCATTTGGATTAATGAATTTGCTTTCAAATTTCAACACAAATTCGCTAATCAAACGTTTTCCACCTCCGTCTATGAGAAAAATAGAATACGCACCATGGGCAGTAAATAAGAAAGCCTCAGATCAGATGTTTGTTTACATATGATCTGAGACATTTCTTATTTTCCTGCCCTAAGTGCATAACATACTATTTTTAACTTAATGCCTACAGATCAGTAGAATCAAAGCTAAGACCGTTTGTCATTATTTATTACTTAATGATAAAGAAGAGAAATGTTAGTTAAATTTTTAATTACAAATCAGAGAAAACTCTTACGAAGAAAATAAAATTAATAAGGTTTAAAAATAAACTAAAAATATCTTCACATTTCCCAGGACTCAAAAGTATTTCCATACAAAAGTTCATCTAAAAATTGTTAAAAGCAGTAAAGAGGTAGCTGGCAGACACACTTTTCTATTAAAACATAATGAATGGTATATTTTATACTTAAAAAATTCAAAATATTGAAATGCACAAAGTTACAAGCAAACATTAGTTTTTATCGTTGTACATGAATTATTATTATCATAATTCATAAGTAAAACATAGACTAGGGTTGCCTACCTTCCCCGATTGCCCGGAAGACTCCGGTAATAATGTTAAACTTCCCAACCACCTGGAGAATAATCATTTCTCTGGTTTTTTTTTTTAAATTAATAATGCACAATATAATAGACTTAAATATTCAATCTCATTTTACAAATAATTGTAAAATGAGGTTGAACATTTAAGTGAGTTGCAACCTCATCTTGTGAAAAAAATCGTATGGGTTTACGCTGGGTTGACTAATGACTTCTTTACGAAATCGAAAGACAGAAAGGCAGGGCAGGCCGAATGGATATGGAAATAGCCCCCCCCCCCCCTTCAAAGCTATATAATATACGCCCGTGACACCAAAATACAAATTTGTGTATGTGACACCCAGTATTTGACAAAGATTTTGGAGGTATAAATTTAAAGGCGTATACTAGGTTCAATAATAAATGAGAATCAGAAAGAGACACTACCTAAGGAGGCTCTCAGGAGTGGTTAATGTGGCTTAATTAATGTTTTAATTAATAAATGCTTCGCAACAAAAAGTTCAAAACTTACACATCATTAACCTAAGTGTTTAGTCACAACCATTACTGTATACGTTATGAGAATAATTTACAGTAATTCTTATTTACAAAGGTAATACATTTTTTATATATTTTGTATTTAATTAATATTCATTTTTTAAGTAAAAAAATAAAATATACATACACGATTATCAACGAATTTTATTGTTTTGATTTTTTTCCACTTCTTCTTCTTCTTCTTTTTTATGGCGGCCTCAGTGAGTTGCCAATGTCAGAGTGATTTTGAGTAGACTGCTCTATATTGCAGGTCTGGTGAAGCACAGAACACATTTACTCTGGTGAAGAAACAAGGTACAGTATCTAATAATAACTTATATTCTGTTGAATATATCTAAAACAAACACAAACATATAAAGGTTAGTAAAACATCACAATTTTATATTGTTAGAACGAATAAATGTACACAGAATATCAATAAAAGAGGTATTTACATAAAATAAAATTGACTTAAAATTGATAGGGCGAGGAATATTGATAGGAAGGAGGTCATAAAGGGAGGACTGGTTTTTGGGACAGCAGAAAAAGATATGGTCCAAGGTACCCTCATTTAGACCACACACTTCACCTGTATACACAGACGAAGAGGGAGGCAATTTAAAATTTAAAACAACATTATCTTTCGGAATCCAAACCCCAGAACCAACACAGCCATCATCAGATAATTTTGACGCATCAGTGAAAACAAGCAACCAATCCCTGAAGTGCTGATTAATGATGCTCTTGAATTGAGAGTTGGCAGAGGAAGAACCTTTTTCCTTCTTGACCTTTTTCTATAGGTAAGTTGAGCAATACTTCTTCTTCTTCTTCACAGTTCACTGAAGTCTTAAGTATGACACTGACAGTGACATAATCATCTTCTTCTTCTCTAAGTTATGGCGGCCTCAGTGAGTTGCCAATGTCAGAGTGCTTTTGAGCTAGGGCTTCATAACGTTATCGAATAACAGAAAAAATATCGTTACGTACCGTTATTTTCATAATGGTAGCCAGATAACGTTATTTTTTTAACGATATCTAGTAAAATAACGTTATATTTACCGTTATTATTATAACGTTATTTTTTCGTTATGGCATAACAAAAAAATAACGTTATAATAATAACGGTAAATATAACGTTATTTTCTGGTATCAAGGGTATAGATAACGTTATGAAAATTTAACCGATACTAGAAATAACGTTATAAATGTATTTAATAACGGTAAATGTTATAACGTTATATAGGATTTATAACGGTAAATATATGTTTTATGATAACGTTATAGTCCGTCAAGAAAGTCATGACAGGCGGGAAAATTTTCTAAACGTAATCACGCTTTTAAGGTGTATTTTTTTCTTTGTATTTTCACAGAGAACGCTTATTACATTTTAAATATGAGTGAGATTTGGTGCACCGTGCACGATCGCATACCTGATACCAGAAAATAACGTTATATTTACTGTTATTATTATAACGTTATTTTTTGTTATGCCATAACGAAAAAATAACGTTATAATAATAACGGTAAATATAACGTTATTTTACTAGATATCGTTAAAAAAATAACGTTATCTGGCTACCATTATGAAAATAACGGTACGTAACGATATTTTTTCTGTTATTCGATAACGTTATGAAGCCCTGCTTTTGAGGTAGACTATGCTCTATATTGCAGGTCTGGTGAAGGAACAAGGTACATTATCTATACTAATATTATAAATGCGAAAGTATCTCTGTCTGTCTGTCTGTCTCGCTTTCACACCAAAACTACTAAACCAATTGTAATGAAATTTTGTACACAAATAGTCTAAAGCCTGACAAAGGACATACTTTTTAACTGGAAAAAAGGGTTGTAAGGGGGTGAAAATGCGTAAAATGGTTAATAATAAGTTAGTTCCAAAAATTCATAACAGATGGCGCTAAGAGTCGCTTACATCGCGCTATCGCTTGCTTCATTAGTCTTTCTGTATGAGGTGGTACCATCAACGAATACTATACTCGGTACCATGTTTAGATTGGTTTTTCGATTCTTTCGATTGATACACGTTATTAAATAACTCAGTACTCACTACTCAGTACTTTATCTATGCAGATGCCAGATTGCAGTGACGTAACCTTAAACCTACCAATGATAAAATAGTTTATGGGTAAAGCTAAAGTTGTGTAAAATAAGCATTAAATTTGGTTTAAATAAAGTTTTATTAAAAAAAAATGAAATATTATGTGCACACTGCACAGCTGTTTTTGGGTATTTTGATTTAAGGGGTACCAGGGTTTTAAAAAGCTTTTAAATTTGACACCAATTTTGTTGACACCGCGCGCTATAAACTCAAGTCCACGCGGACGAAGTCGCGGGCAACAGCTAGTCTAATAATAAACTAAATTCTGTTGAATACACCTAAAACAAACACAAACATATAGATGTTAGTAAAACATTACAATCTAATATTGTTAGAACGAATATAATATGTACACAGAATATCAATAAAAGAGGTATTTACATAGCATAAAATTGATTTAAAATTGATAGGTCGAGGAATATTGATAGGAAGGAGGTCATATAGGGAGGACATATATTATAATATATCAAAGGTGAAAAGTCTAGAGAAAGTAGAACCGTTAGCCGTTAAGGGCCCCCGAGACGGTCAAACGGTTTGACTCAAACACGTAAATTTTGGTTTGACTCAAACCATTTTTGGCCGACTTCCAAAAAGGAGGAGGTAATATGTTCGGCTGTATGTATCTTTTTTTTTTTTGTATGTTCAACGATTACTCAGCCGTTTGTGGTCCGATTTTCAAAATTCTTTTTGTGTTGTATAGGGTTTAACTCAGATTTGGTACCATCATTACAAAGTTTCCAATTCTGACGAATTCTCAAAAATTGTACCACTTCCGGCACGTTTACGTATGATACATGGAAATTTTAAAATGAATTATTTCACATAACTTTTTTGGTATCAATCAATGCAGGATGTTTTATTCTACTACATATTTCGAATTTAGGTCAAAATCTTTGAATTTATAAATGTTATATACATCCTTAACGCGATACTACATTGTGTTTTAGAAAATAATATTTAGATACTAATCTCGAGGACGAAGCACATGTGTAATTTAAATTTTGTATATTATATATTATTTATTTTGTATATTATATATATTATATATTATTTTGTATATTTAATTAAAAAAAATAATCTTTAAAAGATTAATTTTTTCTCACTTTTTTTGGTAAAAAGTGGGACCCCGTGCGAGTTTCTTACGCCGGTTCTTCTCGCCGGGATAGTTCCCGAACCGGTGGTAGGCACCAGTAGTATCAAGTTATCAACGTTCTGAAAGCATTTGTTACAAATCTATTCGGAAATAAAACAATTTTTATTTTTTTTTCTCACTTTTTGCCATCAGATTCTGGTAGACCTATAAAATACACATTAAATTAAAAAATTAGTAATGTAAAGATGATACTTTTCTGTATCTTTACTTTTATATATGAAAGTAATGAGTAATGGACACTGACTCCATTACTCATTACTAAAAGTAATGAGTAATGAAACGTCAATGCATTAACTAAAGTAATGCATTATTTGCAACTCTGCCTACAAATAAAACAGTCCATATTTTAGGACCATCAAGGGTTGCCACACGTACCACAATCACACAACCACACCTCGACGACATTTTGTATTTGCGATGTCGTGTGATTGTGGTACTTGTAGGTTGGGCCCCGTATACACACCCGAGCGTGTGCCATGTTTGTGAATTGTGGCCCGTCGATTACCGCCAGGGCCGTGCCTGGGTATATGGCCGCCTGCGTGCCAGTCTGTATGGCCGCCCCCAGGATAACATTAAAAAAAACTACTTTAATTTTTAATGTTTATTATTATACACAGGGCATCAAACCGGGAAAAAAATCAGTTTTTGGTTAACCGAAATCGAGAACGAAAAAAAATATTGGTTTTGTTCCGAAAACCGGTTTCTGAAAAGAAAAACCGGCTAAAAACCGGTTTTATGAGATTTATATGTTTGGATGAAATTTAAGAAAAAAAAATGCACAAAATAAACATTTTTTTATTTAAAATTTAAACAAAAATAATAACATGAAAAAAATTACAAAACTGTCGCGGGTTTGAGTTGGATTATTCAAAGATACTTAAAAAAAAATAATCTAGCTCCAATTCCAGCTTAGATTATAATTAAAATGATCTCACATGTTGTGCATTTCGTTCGGCAAAATTTCGTATACGGACTTTTAACCCGGTGAACACGTTTTTGCTATTTAAGTATATATTTAATTATCATGAAAATGAATGTTCCCCATTTATTTATTTTGTCTGAAAAATAATTGTTATTGTAGGTTATAATATTATAGGATATATTTAGATATAGCCACACTATTTGGTCGGTCACTAACGATGCGACGATCGCTCGGCGGCTGGCGCCCGGCCGCCGGCGCGGGCGCCGAGCGCTCGCTTCTTCAGTACGAGTCCTAACGCCTTGTATGCGCCACGTGTTTTTGTTATCGGAGTGTTACTTGTTATTACTGTTTTCTTGTTATTACTGTTTTTTGTTTTTGTTGCTGTTTTGTTATTGCTGGTATTGAAAAATGCCGAAAAGACAACGAAAAACTGTACTCAACAGTGAAACGCGGGAGTTTGTTGTGCGTTTGCGAGATTACTTTGCTTGTGAACAACAAAATGGCGGCCCTTTGTTGCCACTTGAAAACGTACCCATACAAATCACAAAACATTTTTTTCGCTTTCAGCGCTGAGTACTTTCACTGTAAAGTGTAAACTATATAAGGAACGTTGTGCACTCGTTTCCATTACCGACATTTTTTATCGATACTTGCCGCCCTAGTCGATAAACGTCACACGACGTAAGTTTTGCAGGACGTAAACATAAATTGAGATTGAGATAACTTCTCGTAAATGTTAAGATTTGTTAAAAATATCAACGGAATACATTACTAATGGTATAAAGCTACGTAAAATTTTTAAATGGCATTTTTAGACGCCCCCAATATGATCCTAATTTAATGGTGACGCCACTACAATGTTATATGATGACATTAGCTGTCAGTGTCATAGGGATCAAGGTTCGCCGCGCCGAGTATAATGAAAACAAACCGATTATATTTTTGCCCAGTAAACAACTTGTAACGATTTGGCCGCCTCTTAATTTCGGCCGCCTGCGTGCGGTGCACGCAATGAACGCCCGTCAGGCACGGCCCTGATTACCGCTGGTTTAAGGGCCCGTTGTTTGATCGCTAGTTAAGGTTACTAATCGTTAAAAATTGTTAGTTAAACTAACTATTGCTTAAAAATTACAAAATGTTGTTTTTCAATCAATAGTTAAGCTAACTGTAGTAAATTTTTTTGACAAATTGTTAAATAAAATGACTACGCTCGGACTGCGTAGTTAACATTGACCATTAGTTTGATTCGTTTGTTGTTGCGGATAATATATATTCGAGTTGAGATATTTTACTGCCCAAAAAGAGTGCTTTTATAAAAAAAAATATGGATTTAAATGTACTTAAACATTTCGATGACTCGGAAAGTTCTTCTGATGAAGAAATTATTCTAGAATGCGTTTTAAGGCGACGCCTTGATAATTTGGCTGTAGCGATGCCGATTTTTCTCAGCAATGACTAAAGCTAAGAAACTAAAGTTCATTGTCAGTATTCATCATGTCTTTGTCTTTGAATTGCCCATAGCATAACACGATTGGACAACTTTTATAACACAGAATTATCAATCGAAAAGACCTCTGTAAAAAAAGGGATTCCTATTTTTCCAACAGAGGAGAGTGATTTAAGGTTCCAAAATTTGTACATAAATTGGTTGAAGCATACACTTTAATATGTGCATAGCTTATATGAAATGTATTTATGGTTTTTAAATTACGCGACAAAAACCATTTTGTTGCTTATGCCCTTTCCATTTTTTGCTGTTCCATTGCTTGTTTTCTATGAGAGGCCGGCTCGGCCTCTCATAGAAAACAAGCAATCTAAAACATATCCAACACGGTTTCTTTCTTTAACGCGGCGTCACCTTAACACGCCGCCCGAAAATATTTCGCTCTAGAACACTGATATAGTATGTACTATGTACTGTAAAATAATTATTGTGCTGAGCTGCTAGACTATTGGGATGAAGTCGAATTTTTCGAAAGGTTTAGAATGTCCAAAGAAACAGTACTTTGGATAGTTGCTGAAGTGATTAAGTTTACATTGTGTACTATTTGCTAAATAGGTAAGTAGGTACCAACAATAACAGTGCTGTATTACATAAATATTGAAACCTATATTCATCATATTATCAAAAAGCTGCCTACCATAAACAACACAAAAAAGGGTTTTTTTATGCAAAAAGTTTCAATAAGTCATAAAGTTTCTAATAAATAGAGAAAACACGTGCAAAAATTAAAAACAATTGTACTTTTTTACAGAAAGAGCCCCCATGACCCATCTTTATTGATTATTATATCCAAAGAATTTGAGTTAAGTTTCAATCACGTCCATATGTCAAATATTTTAAGAGCTATTGTTCTTTGAACATTATTGTGCGTGAGCGGTAAAGGTTCTGTACAGACGACGTTTCATAAACAATATTACCAGTAGTAAAAAAATTCTCCCGGCAGAATTTTGGGTTCCCCATGTTCCTTCAAGTAGCAACACAATTGACAATTGTTACTTTTAACTATAGTCAAAAATCAGTTGAAACAACGTATTTCTATTTTAACAACTGGTCAAGGCTTAACTACAGTCAACTAACTAATGGTTACGGAGACTATTTGTCATTTTTGATTAGTGATCAAACAACCGGCCCTAAGGCAACGATAGTCGATAACATATTGGAAACGTCACATGAAAAACAAAGCGGATCTTGAAAAGGTTAACGCTGCGAAAATTAGGCATTACAAGGATCAATAAAATAAGAACACGTATAAAACCTAAATATATTTTTATTATAAGTTGTTTCACATGGATGATAAACAAGGTCCAAATCAAAAGTCTCATGATTAACTTATTACAGTAAGAAATAATGCCAAAACAATTCAGATTCCATCCTCTTTGTGATTTAAAAAAACCATGTGAAAATATTATTTATTCTTAAATGTAAACTTATGATAATTTAATTAATAAGAAATACGAATACAATAAAGATATTCGCACCCTTAATCCAACACTGGCACTAAGTAAAAAATGCAAATTTTACAGGAGCCGCATTTAAAAATTTTAAATGAGCAGAAATGTACATAAATTACGATTTATGATCGTTTACAGAAGCATTGGTATTTTTAAATTAAATATTTAAATAGTATTGGTATACACAATTATTTTTTCTATTTTTTATTATTATTTAATGTTTTTTTTCCATGCAAAATATTTATAAGTGACACTTTTCTTTTCATATGTTTATTTTCAATTTTTGTTACTCATTTTCTTTTTTAATATTTATTGGAAAGGCGTCACAATACATAAAAATACACTTTTCTGGTAAAAATCCATTAGAACTTTGAATGAAGATTGTAATTTTAGGCGTTACTAAACAAAAAATGATGTTTTGGAAAAAAAGTTTTAATAAAAATATTTAAATAACCTCAGCGCTATCCTTAACATAATAATGCCACTATACGAATAAAAAAAACTTAATTTTTGAACTTAAAAATCACACAAGGTGTTTTTTTTTCGCTTAAATTCAGTTTAGACTTTAAGCGAGAGGAAGATATCCTTTAGTGTCGAAACAATAAGCAATGCCATCTAGGGCTTAGAGTAGGAATTAAAAAACAAGTCAGCGCAAGAGATAGGTCCTCGAGTTTTTAACTAGATGGCGTTGAAAACGCATTTTACGAAAATTTTGGATAGTGCCAGTATTGGATTAAGGGTGCGAATTATGATAAACCATTTTAAATTCTTACATATCCTTCATTCACAAGATTGACTTTAACCCATCAAGCCCCATAAGGACACCGGTGACCGCGACAGCAATAGAATACAATAGCATTTCCAAGAATCCCCGATCGAAGGACAGCACATACAAAATTGTTACATTAATGACTTATGTAAATTAATCAATAAGTCTTGCTATAAGTGTACATGGTACACAGTTTAGACTTTAAGGAGACTTCCAAATGCGTTAGCTTGTAGAGATCAACTACGATAACATGGCGCGCCCCTCCAAATGACTGTTTCAATGTGTGTAGTCTCATCCTTATAAAAAGGTTTGTATGTAGTAAGTATTCAACCAATCACAGTACACGTAATATTTCAATATACTTAATGTCACTTATTACCAAGATTTGTTGGTCAACTAATCATAACTAGCCTACCGCGCAAGACAACGCACTTCAAGTCGTTTTGACACCGCACTTCAAACGTTTTGAAATTTGGAAGGTCGCGCCATATTATCGTAGTTGATCTCTACCAGCTTGTACTATCTAAATTCTAAAACATTCGTGTGAATGAAAGATTACATTACTAAATGCCTTCTAGTGCATTGATTTCTTCATTGATTTATTAAAAAGCTGACAGTTTGAGACTTGCACCTGTAATGTTATAAAAATAGCATTTATTATATTTTAGTCACTTTGACAGAAATTCGAAACAAATTTTACATTATGTGCTAGTGTGTACAACTAATTCATAGCTACTAAGACGAATGGGTTAAGTAGATTTCATCTACGAATGATGTATTTTGTGTAGTTACGTCTTAAATGAAGGGTTACGGGTGGGGTTCTTTTATAAAGATAATATTTTATTAACATACTTACCATTAAAGTGAACCTATCATTTTGTACTGTGTTCACTTATAATTATTAAGAAAACGAATTAGAGAAATCCTGAGACTTAGTTCTTTGCATTAAACACTACTGTCTGTCAATACTATTCCAATATCTAAATTTTAACTGTTGTGATACTGGTTTGGCCTCATAGGCAGTTTAAATTTATCTTCAAAGCGTTGATGTATAAAAAAGTTACTGAAATTTATTTTTAAATCAATGGTCCAATGCACGAGAATGCAAAAAACAATAAATATTGTAAGTCGCACAATATTTATTAACTTTTGCAACGATATCGTAGTTTGAACCACAGTGCGTGATAGCAACATAGACGCTAAAGGAAAATGTTAAAGTGCTTATTTGAGTCAATAAATATGCACTTTAACATTTTCCTTGAAAACCGTGATTTGAGAAAACACTTTTTATACTAAGGATGACTTGTATAAGGTTTAAAATTCTAAATTAGAGAATAACATTAAAATATATTACTATAAACCAAAGAACCTTTCTATACTAGTCTGTTTCATACTTAACTAGAGATGTTTGAAGGCTATTTATGGACTCATTATTTACTAATAACTTTTTATCATTTCACATAAGCACTTCTTTACAAAATCATCTTCTTGACTTCAATGATAGTGTTGCCACATACCGGCTACATTATTGTGTGGTTGACTTAAAAGCAATTCCATAAAAAAGTCATGGAAACAGACCAGTCTAAAAAATTCCTAGGCAACATAAATTTTCAATGTCTATTCAGTCAGACCAGTTTAATGTCAACACTCTTAATAATAATAAAAAAAAATCTTTGTTGAAAGGAAGAGGCACTGCGTCCTTAACGTGTCGTACTAGCCGCGGGGCTCCACATAAAAGTGTTACATTATGCGGCAATTCTCTTCGCCTTCACGGATCTCTCCAAGCTAGAAAAAATAAAAGACATTATAATTTAAATTTACGACGCTAACGATAAGCGTAGTGTTTACGGTGTTTCTTTATTGTTTCCATATACATGACAATTAGATCCAACGAGAATTGACTGGCTATCGGGAAATCAACACTGGTTGCTAAAATGTATATTCAGGGATGTAGGTACTGACTTGAAGTCAAATTTAATGACGTTGGAATAACGATTTCATTGCATTAAAGATAAGATACCTTTTAAATGGATAGCAATATAATTTTAGACTCTTAGCTGAGACAACCTCAGAAAAAAGCGAAGTGGCAAATACCTTCTCTTTCACTCTTATGGTTGATGTTTTGTGAAACAAATAAGCACGGTTTAGTTTTTATGTCTTCCATGTGTTTATTCTACTTCCGTGCACTGTATATTGGGTAGAAAGTCTAAGCCCCTAGACGAGCAAATGTATTGCGCAATATCACGTGTTGCGTAATATTGACCATCTAGGGTTGATATTGAACATCGCGCGCCTTCAATCTAACTCTCAAATAAACTGTTCAATAAAATTGAAGGGTGATATTGTACAATATAATCGATCGTCTAGGGGCGGGCTATAGTATTGGAAAATAATACCTGTTCGCGGCGCGGGTACTTGTGCGCTAGCTCGCGGTGTCGCTGCGCGCTCGTGCTAATCTGTCGTCGTTGACGCTCAGATGCCGCCACCTCCTATAAAGTCATTCATGTTTAGTGTTTGATCAATATACAGATTCAAACAAAACAAACATTACACTCGTAATTTCATTTAATAAAAATGTGTATCTTAGAGCAGAGGACGCGAAATAGTGTGTCTTTTACACAAAACCTACTAAAATATATATCTATGGACGCTTCACATCACGTCAGTCTGGCCCCGTGGTAAGTACCTGAAGGACTTGTGTTACAGGTACCAGACAACGGAAATATATTTAATACTTTTATACTATACATATATTTAAGATTTTTATTATATGATACAAATATTTAATACACATCCATGACCCAGGAACTTTATAAACTTTTTTGTTCCGTCGGCGGGACTCGAACCCGCGACCTCCAGCTTGAGCTACCAACGCGCTCACCAATGCGCCACGGAGGTCGTCATAATATCATTGTGGTATACATTTACTCAGGAAAAATTGTGGGTAACAAATCTTTTAGGCTGATCGCACATTTGTTAGCACCGTTCGCGCCGTACACAGATGTAATTAAATTTTGGTTACGTTTGACAGCTCGGGATTGTTTCTCTATTCTGCAAGGTTATACTTTATGGATCTGTCGGCTGGGTTTGACGCAACGCGATCAATTTACCTAGGTCCGCCATCTGCATAAGAATCAACTTCTCTGATAGTATAAGCAGCGAATAATATAAAACGATTAAATCATACCTCTTGATCGGTGTTCAGCAGGGTAGTTGTGAAGCTGTCGGCAACGAACCACTTCTGTCCCTTCATGACGATGTCGTGCGGGGGCTCGTGGTTGGCGCCGACGTCGGCCGACCACACGGTGGCTACCGCGCCCGGCTCGAGCTTGACCGTGCGATGGAATTTGAACACCGTCTCCTGGTCGCCCGCCTTGCGGATTATCTGGTAGCCGCCCAGGCTTTGCTCCTGTGGACGTGGGATGTGTTAATTATTATTATAAGTCTAAACTCTCCCACTGCTGGGCAAAGGCCTCCCCCAAATACTTCCATCTTTGTGATGTGTTAATATAGTGATTACTGTGTAAGTTGAAAAAGCAATATTCCTGTTACTGTTTAACCTGTTCTAGTAACTTAGGACAAGTTACTAGAACAGGCTCAGTTCGGGGGAACGTAAGGAATGTGGATATAGTACTGGATTTACAATAATCTACATACTACATCATAGAAAGATGTATGTCCATCGGTATAATATAGACTGCTAAAATCACCTCTCTTTTAAGTTTTACTGTAGTTTGGTAATTAAAAGAGCGACAGTGTATGGACTTAAAATTATATTTTGTTGCACAGACTATGTTTATCAAATGATAACAAATACACTATTTCCTATCACTCAAGGACCAAGTAAATATTATTACTTAATAAAAATAAAATGGGCCTGTGCCATTATCAACATCAACACAACTGTTGTGCAAAAACTTATTACAGAATATTCTTTCTATCTATATTTATAAGAAGAGAACTGAGTACTATCGAAGAAATTGATGACGGCAGTTGACGGACCTACGTCATTTGGTCGGATTCTGTCAACTTAATGTCAATTGTTAAGTCGTCATCTGTCGTCTGAGTTTGACAAAACGCGACCAAAATACATGGGTCCGCCATCTGCCTATGAATTATCTCTGATAGTACTAACAATTACATACTAGAAATTACCTTCTTGCCCTTATTGCGGATCTTGACGAAGGTGCCGTCGGGGCAGGCCTCGGCGACCTCCAAGTCACCCTTGGCGCTGTTGGTGACGAGGTGATCCTGCATGCTTCGCTCCTCGGTCTCGTCTAGGAGCGTGCGCTTGCGTGCGGCGCGGAGCGGCGTCGCGCGCCGCCCGGGCGTACCGCGACCGCTCACTGACGCGCGCGACTCTCGACCCGATTGGGATGGTGATTGCGATGTCAGGTTCAATCTGCGGATACATTCAACATTTTAATTGATTTAATAATAACTCCTACATCGGGTAAGATTTTGACATATTATGCTCCTGGATACATAATCTATCAAACTCGCCATTAAATTGAAGTTTAATCACCATTAAATGTCTCCGCCGTTTTCTTTGTTAGTTAACAATAAGTTTATACATGACTGTGTTAAAGTGATTTCTATTTTATAATAATAATAATAAACAAAAATTTTCTATGTTACGTCTTCTTATTTTTAATATTTTTTGCATATAATAAAATATTTAATTTCATTATAGTGATAAAGCAAAAGTTATGAAGTACAGCGGAGCCATTACAATTTATAATAATAATTCTCACCTGTCCTCCTCGCCCTCAAGCAGCGTGCGATACGTGGCAATCTCGTGGTCTAGCGAGATCTTGATGTCCATGAGCGTGGCGTACTCGCGCAGTTGCGCTGCCATCTCGTCTCTGAGACGAGCCAGCTCCAACTCCAATGAGGCGAGGTCTTCCGCGTGACGAGCGCGCTCCGATTCCAGCTGGCGCTCGAGCTCGCGGCAACGGTTCTGTGAAAGGCAGATTTTTATATAAATAGATATTTAAATAAACAAAACACTCAAGGGACCAGTGGCGAAGCGTCCATATAACCCGATTCCCATCGGCTTCCCTTAGGGCTTAGAAAAATCGAATATATGGGCCAACGACATATTTATCTAATAAATATTTTACATACCTACTTAAAAAACTTTGAATTCACAATGTTATATGCAATAAATTTTTCTCTCACTTGAAATACATAGTTTGAATTAATAACTATCGCCTACAAATTTTAAAAGGCAATGCAATGTGCGGGCGCAGAGAATCAAATAAGCCGCAGGATTAGCGGCTTATTTCTCCATACAACGACAGTTCATAGTAAGCATCTGTCCTTTTCATTCCTGTGAACTGGTCGTCATGTTCTGTCTCGTTCTAGCACGCGCGATATATACTTGGAAATAACTCGATGCCCGACGAGTTATTACGGAGAAAGGTTAATTAGCAACGCACAAGTGCAAGCGAGATAGATGAGTCATGAAGTAAAATTGTTATGATTCGAATTTAAGAATGAATGTAGCGACATTATACTTTTGCTGGCGCGTAATACATTTTATTTTGGTAGGATTTTTTGTAATACGACTTTATTAAGAATGCCTTTAGCGGTACTAAATATGACAGGCGCGTAATACATTCTTATTTTGCTGGTTTTTAGATTGACATATTAATATGGCGGATAGTGTGTTTGTAAACAACATGTCGTTTGTTTTGTTTTGTCGAATTTAAATTTTGTTTTAGCGTTAGTACTTAGAAGAGTGTCGTGAATTAAATTAATTTATATTGTGACTTGTGAATTGTGAGTCGTACGACGTAATCGTGTAGTTCGGAAAATATGGCATTAATTCAGAAAGACTGTTGTCTGACAGATTATATTTTGCTGTCGAAGGAAACTTTGTTTTCCAAACTTAGTTTTGAAAATTAAAAGCATGTCATTCAATTATAAATTACCAAAATTGGTAAGTAGATTTTTTACTCCGGCTTCCCTTCTCAAAATATTCACCCCTCGCCACTGCAAGGGACACCTGGATGGAACGAAGTTACAAAAAAAAGAGAAACAAAGTAAAACACGCGCTACCACACGGGATACAACTATAGCATTTTTGCTCTAGTTGTAATATACCGACACTTTTGTGTCATGTCGTTACAACTTTTTCCGTCTAGCCCCGTTTCGCAACGCGCGATTAGGAATAAAATATGCAAATATTTTTATAGTTCGTGAAAGAGGAATTTGACGATGACCATGTTAATTAAAAGTGTTACTATAACTTGCTTTATTTTAAGCAAGTCTGTCTACAAAATCTACGACATCTGATTTTGTATCAGGATTTAGGTATAATATACAGTCATACAATATGATATAATAATATATTGCATCATGTCACTCTAAATTAATTCGATAAAGTGCACTGATAAACGCTTCATTGATTAAAACTCAAAACTTTAGAGCTGGATTTTTAACTGATGCATGATAAAAGTCCAATCTTGCTCCTCATCTTTTGCTCATCCTACGTAGCTAGCTACGTAGCTCTGTTTGAATAAAATCGGTCAACAACAACAAAGTCTTTTCTTTTGAGTTCCTTTTAAAGTTCTTTGAGAAAAATTAAAGTTCCCAAACTTATTTTGTCCACTGCCCACAGTGAGAAAAAATATTTTTAGCGCCCCCATTACAGATCACCCCCGAGCTCCTCTACACATCACCCCCTTTTTCTGGGCCCCACACCACCCCCCTTCAGGCCTTCAGCACCCACGAAAGGCGTTGTGCGACCACTTTGGGAAAGACTGTTCTATATAATAAACTCACGCTGAGAGCGGCGTTCTTGTTTTCGAGGTCGTTGAGCGTGGCGTTGAGGCTGTCGATGCGTGTGCGCATGGTGCGCAGCTCCTCCACCGCCACCGTCGCCGCGCTGCTGTTGCGGTTCGCCGCTGACTGCAAGTTCTTCATCTGGAAAATACCATCGATGTTATTGTTTGTTAGTCCTATTGTTGTAACTCTCACGCTGAGCTTAACCGATTCAGTGCGGATGACACGGGAGCCGTGTCATACACGTTTTTAACGTGTGGCGTAGTAGCCGTGTCATTTAAAAAACGATTGTATCTCCTTCAAATTACACTTTAGAAGGGTCTACTCTGAACAAAATCCTCTTAATTTTCCACGTAGAATAAGCCTATAGGTTTCGCCTCTGAATATTCTGTAAATTGAAAAAAATAGGGGCCGTCAACCTTTTTTGAAGGTGCATTCATTTCGGATTACACGGCAGCCGCGTCTTATGGGTTTTTAACGCGTGGCGTATGACACGTGAGCCGTGTCATTTAGAAAGCGATTGTATCTCCCTCAAATTACACTTTTGAAGGTTCTACTCCGAACAAAACCGTCTTAATATAAAATCTTCTGTGAATTGTAAATGATTTGTTGATGATGATGATTAATGTAATCAGCATAGTAGCTTATTATTTTGGTATTTTAAACAACAGCGAAACTCCCAAACACGTATCTACAGGGTGCAATTAAACCTTCCAGCCAAATTTTGAGGTATTGATCCTTGTTAAAAATAAAAATACACGTATTTTTTCTTTTATAGTCATTCATACTAAAATGTTGAGAAATAGCTTCCGAAAGTTATCCTAAAAAACACTACAATTAATGGACACGATGCGTCGGCCGCGCGCGCGCCTCATCCCGCGCACCCCCTCTCATTTCTCCGCGCCGCGAGTGACCGTTCTGCAACGATTTTAAACGGGATAAAATATGTCATTGAAAAAAAATATAACAGCCAATTTTTTTTTTGGTTAAATGGACGCTCCTAATGATACTTAAGCCCTGGAAAATATTTAGCAGGAAGGTTTAATTGCAGCCTGTATAAGGAATCAGCAATTCTGTTCAGCACCTTCGGAACCGTGGCATACCATGGTGCAAAATTTTACTTTTTGGTAGTATCTGATCATAACACATCCCATAAAACCAAAATAACCATATTATGTTCCCATTTGATTTTTAAGAAGTCCCCTGGATCCCTCATGGTTCCCATCGTCAGACTACCACTTTTGTGAAAATGGTACCAACTCGGAATCGGATTAATCGAAACAAATACCCTATACATCAAAAGAAACATTTTGAAAATCGATTCACATACGGCGGAGTAATCGTTGAACACACATTAAAAAAATATCCACAGCCGAACGTATAACCTCCTCCTTTTTGGAAGTGAGTTAAAAAAACTTAGCTTCGAACTTCTTTAAATTTATCTACGAACGTATAATTTACATCGGAAACCCAGATCTATTTAATATACTCATTTTTCTAACTTTGAAACCTACCAAAGGTTTGCAACATCTGAATAAAAAAATCGCTTACCTGCCATTTTCAGGTTTACACTTACTAAAACTACTCGAAATCAACTTAAAACAACGTAGCCTTCCGTCAATAACAATGGTTTGGGCTCAACTAAATAAATCAAGTGAAAACCTTTTTGAACGTGGCGGGTGACACGGTAGCCGTGTCATCTACTTCTATGGCGTATGACACGGCTCACGTGTCACGCGAAAATTGTATGCCGCCACGGCTGAAAGTCTTCAAAAATGTGCGCCGCATTGAATCGGTTAAAAATATTTAATAAGAAATATCTGATCACTGGGGCAAATTTGAATTTGTATCAGACTATGTCAAAGCCAAAAAGACGATGGTTTCTATATGTCTGCGTAGTTTCGTAACATCATAGCTCTTAAATTGCTATTAAGGATTCAGCTACTGAGGTGTCTTTAATTCGTTACATATTTTATTCATTACAAAGTCAGGTTATAGTTTTCAACAAGCTATACATGATATAATATACTATTTCCAAAATCTATCAAATTTCCCATTGGCCCAACAAGGTACCTTCTGTCTCAGAATATCTAAAATTGTCTAGACTCTAGAGTAAAATATACCTTGTTTTCGTATAATGCCTCAATCTCATCTCTGTTGGCCTTGATATTGGCCTCCTGTTGTTCGCGGAGCTCCTGCAGACTCTGCTGCAGCTTGGCCTCATACTGCTGAGCGAGACGTCCATCTGTGGGAAGATTATTTATTAATGTGTGTATACAAATGATATTAAAATGATTCAAAGAAATTCAGAAGAAGATTCAGAAACGCACACTCAGCACTGTTGGTAGAGTAGAACCTACTTTTAGTGATATGTGTAGAGATCAACTACGATAACATGGCGCGCCCCTCCAAATGACTGTTTCAATGTGTGTAGTCACATCCTTATGAAAGAGTTTGTATGTAGTAAGTATTCAACCAATCACAGTACACATAATATTTCGGTTAATGTCACTTATTACCAAGATTTGTTGGTCAACTAATCATAACTAGCCTACCGCGCAAGACAACGCACTTCAAACGTTTTGACAACGCACTTCAAACGTTTTGAATTTTGGAGGGGCGCGCCATGTTATCGTAGTTGATCTCTAGCATCTGTTTTTTCTTCAGGATGTCAAATTTAACTAATAACTCTCGTGTCGCGTTGTTTATTATTAACTAGATAGACTAGATGACGCCCGCAACTCCGTTGCGCCAAAACTCGTTTATCGCGCGGGAACCGTACATTTTTTCGGGATAAAAACTATCCTATGTCCTTTCCTGGGGCTCAAAGCATATTCATGCCGAATTTCAGCAACATCGGTTCAGCTGTTTGAGTGTGAAGAGGTAACAGACAGATACACTTTCGCATTTATAATATTAGTAAGGAAGTAAGGATATCCTCCGAATATAGGCTAAAGGGATTTTGATGAAATTTTGTGTGCTTATAAGGATGGTCTGTCTCGCCTTGCATAATATGATGGATCACCCCAACTACATTTCATACTCGTAATCTATACTAATATTATAAATGCGAAAGTATCTCTGTCTGTCTGTCTTGCTTTCACGCCAAAACTACTGAACCGATTGTAATGAAATTTTGTACACAGAAGTCTAAAGCCTGAGAAAGGACATAGGCTACTTTTTAACTGGAAAAAGGGATTGTAGAAGGGAAAAGTATTGTGGAAGGGGTTGTGTTTATGCGTAAATTTGTTCAAATTAAGTTAGTTCCAAAAATTCATAGCAGATGGCGCCAAGAGTCGCCTACATCGCGCTATAGCTTACTCATACGTCTTTCATAAGAGGTGGTACCATGTTGAGTCGCATTTTTCGATTGTTTCGATTGTTATACACGTTGATAAATAACTCACTACTCAGTACTTTATCTATGCAGTGACGTAACCTTAAACCTACCAATGATAAATTGTTTATGGGTAAAGCTAAAGTTGTGTAATGGAGGGCTAAAATATAAGCTTTAAATTTGGTATAAAGTTTAATTTAAAAAAAAATGAAAAATTATGTGCACACTACACAGCTGTTGGGTATTTTGATTTAAGGGGTACCAGGGTTTTAAAAAGCATTTAAAGACACCAATTTTGTTGATACCGCGCGCTATAAACTTGAAGTCCACGAGGACGAAGTCGCGGGCAAAAGCTAGTAATGTATATGACACAATAACGTTTGACCTGTTACATCAAAATACTCACCTACAACCACTCTGCGTATATTTAGAGCATACTTGATGCTGGTCAAGTGATGCGCAAGTCATCTAAATAAACAATACTTATTTAATGTCAGGAGACAGATTGTAATATTAATTCATCAAGCCCCAAGCGGCCACTTCCGGCCGCGATAACAATGAATAGGGTTAAATAGGAAAAAAAGATACTCACCGATCTCGGAGATCTCCACCTGGCGCCTGGTGCGCGTCTCCTGCAGCTCCTGCTGGAACACCTGGTCCTTGAAGCTGAGCTCCTCCCGCAGGCTCTGCACGGTGTTCTCCATGTCGATGCGGCACAGCATCTCTTCCTCCAGCGTCTTGCGAGTGTCAGCGTACACCTTGCGGAGCTTGTCCAGCTCTTTGGCCAGGTCCTGGATGGAAATTATTGTCAGAAGTTGCCAACCTTTGGGCGTTATAATGGCAATGTTTCAAATGGAGTGTGTGATGGCTCCCACACATAAACATGACACGACGTCGTAACGTGTCACGATGCAATCCTGCGCAGTAATCAAAAAACTTGTTGTGGTCTATTTTTAAGGCATTGTACTTCTTTATAAAGTGACGCCCATTATTCATGGTTGAAAGAAATGGGTGGATCCAGTATCTTCTGAGTATCTGTCTTTTCTTTCTTCATTTTCTTATTAACAGCAGATTGCAGAAGAGACGCGACGTCGTCGTATCGTGTTTTAAATGTGTGGGAGTCCTAAAGCGGCCTATTCACGGCAGGCCGCCTTGCCGTCCGCCGGCTTATGCAAGATAATGAATGGGCCCTTTAAGAGATTATTACAGAGTTGGGATTGCAATTTTATTTTTTTAAACAATAATTACGTGTACAGGGCATTCAAGTACTTATCACAGAGATTACCAAGGTTAATGTTCGGATTTCAATTTTGAATAATATTTGCGTCTGGTTGTAACAATAATTATATTGGAGACTTTACCTCTTGGCAAATAAATACATCCTTGTCAACCAACATTAGAAATTCATAACTTTAATAAAGAATAAAGACTGTAGAGAAATCACAAGTATACAGTAAAAAAATATTTGTACAATTTTGCAAAATGCTTAAGTTCTACATTTATTAACAAAACTGTTAAGATAACACTTTGGTTAAAACCAGTTTAATATCTTTGTTCGAGTTTTTCATTCATTGAATTGTTTTTGTATGTCCATTAACACGATTACTTAGCTTAAGGTGCATAAAAGACGGAAAATATTAAGAAAATTTATGTAATATATGTAAACCTGCATTCAACTGTAATATGCTTTCTCTTTTTTCATAATCGTTCATCATTCTTTATAATATATTTTATCAAAGAGACAGCTATATTATTGTTAATATAGCTTATAACAATGACGTATGAGTGGGTACAAAGGTCCATAAAACATTACTCACTCTAGCTTCATCTTGAGCTTTTTTCTTGTCAGCTAAAGCAGCGTTGTACTTGTTGCTCTCCTCCGACAGTCTCGTCTCGAAGTGACGAGACAGATTCTCCGCTTGCGTACAATCCTTGGTCTTCTTGTCCAATCTGAAGAGCAGACATTTTAATGAGGACATGAATAAAACACTGCTACTCATACTACCAACTTCAGACACATGAATTTACCAACTGAATAGCTCCTGAACATTTGATATCCCAGTATTCAGTATTCTTGGTAATAAAATTACAGCTGATTATATAATTTTATATGGTGGTTCATATTACACATTTTACAGCTGTTTAGCATATAGTTTACAAATGTTTGGAATGTAGCATAATAAAACTACAACATAAACACATTTATTACAATTACACAAACAATATGAAATATTTCCTGGTTGATAAAAATTGATAAAACACAATTTTCAAGTCAATCTGTTACTTTAAAGATAAAATCTATAATACTCAGTTTTAATAGAGCAATTTTTGGGTTAGCAATGTAGCACGCAAATGTATTATTGCTATTACGTTTAAATATACCCGTGATAGGAGCGTAATAGTACTATAGAGACTCTAGTATAGAGACCAGAAGCTAAATATCAAGCAATATCATTTCAATATCAATTGAAATTGTACAAGCTCAGCAACTATTATTATCATTATTGCATTTCCTGGCATAATTTACAATCAAAACTTTCTATTGTAAAAAAACAATCCAAAAATGAACCCGCGCTCGTAAAATATGCATACTTAACCAGTATAAGTTGGTCTCTGTCTATGTGCACATCATATGTAGTGAGAGTGCCTTTACACTGGATGTATTAAAGATCCCGTAATGTAAACTCGTTCTTGCGCAACATTGGGCGAACCTCCGCGCCGTCGGCTTCCCAAATCCAGAGGTCGCTAGGAGATTACGACACCAATATAAACAAACATCGCACTGATGTCATAAGACGAATGGGCATTCTAGCTGAGGTTTTCGTAGAATGTTGTATTTCTTGGCATTTTCTAAGCATGTGGTCTGTGGTCATGTTGTATGTCATTGGAGCCAATATAAGGTGTGCTCCTACTTTTAGCGGGTTCTTTGCGCTTACGAATCCCAATATATAATTATAGGTAGATAATATTTAGAACGAGCTTTTGCCCGCGGCTTCGTACTTCTTAATGCGATTAAGAAGTATTATTATATAATAATTTATATAAAAACTTTCGTCCCCTATTTTAATCCCTTGGGGTTAGAATTTATCAAAATCCTTTCTTAACGGATGCCTACGTCATAACATCTACCTGCATGTCAAATTTCAGCCCGATCCGTCCAGTGGTTTGGGCTGCGTTGATAGATCACCATGTCAGTCAGTCACCTTCGAGTTTCATATATTTAGATAAATTTTTCGAAAGCCGCAAAGAACTCTATGTAAGGTAGAATATCTTACTACCACTTATAGATTAGGAGGTCACGACATTTTTGGTAACGATATCCAAAATGACTTATTTTAGATTGACAAGATAAAGAGCAACTCTCTGATGCCAAATATGTCGGTCTGCCTGCGTAAAGTAGTTGCGTTCTCTGTATAGGGCGCCTGAAAACCCAGTTAAAAAAAAATGATAAGGAAAATGGCTGAGTAAGTTATATTAGGTAAGTACTAGTTGTTCTAATATCAGTAGCGTAAAAACTGACCAAATATTCGGCTTCATTATGAAACAACGAGCGTTCAAACGTGACTTAATATTGTGACCAAAAAAAATATTCAGGTAAATGGCTGAAAATTACAAATCGTAAGCTGTCAGTACGTACTAGCAGCTAGCTTATTGGCACCAAAACTGACCAAATATTTGGTTGCAATTCCTAGTTATCGGCGACCTATATCTGAACGTATATTCTTTAAGTATTTTACTAGTAAAGTGCTTGGTTTAAAAACGAAAAACACACGCTTTTATGACCGGTGAGGAAACTTTTCATCGATGATTAAAATATCTAATCGCTAAAAAATCTGAAATCTCACCCTGCTCCGTCATCAGACTCTCACCACCAGCCAGGTGTAGCGAATTAGGTCATCAGTAGAAAACAAATGAGCCCAAGCTCAAGGGGTTTCGCAACAGCCATGGAAGAGTTACATTGCCCACCACGACACCATCATATCAGAATAAACGTTCAGACATAGGTCGCCGATAACTATGAATTGCAACCAAATATTTGGTCAGTTTTGGTGCCAATAAGCTAGTACGTACTGACAGTTTACGATTTGTAATTTTCAGCCATTTACCTGATCATTTTTTTTGGTCACAATATTAAGTCACGTTTGAACGCTCGTTGCTTCATAACGCAACCGAATATTTGGTCAGTTTTTACGCTACTGATATGAGAACAACTAGTACTTACCTAATATAACATACTCAGCCATTATCATTTTTTTGGTCATGATAACTGGGTTTTCAGGCGCCCTATACAGAGAACGCAACTACTTTACGCAGGCAGACCGACATATTTGGCATCAGAGAGTTGCTCTTTATCTTGTCAATGCAATGCGAGTCATTTTGGATATCGTTACCAAAAATGTCGTGACCTCCCGTAATATTAAATCTATAGAGGAAAATTCAAAGGAAGAACGTACTACGAGCGTAAAGCGTATTCATATCGATACGAATTCTGAGTATTTATGTGTATACTGTATAGGTAGTAACATTGTTTTGGTAGCCCCTGTTTTGCTTCGTTAACTTCAAGGTTAGTAACAGGGACGTATAGTTTACCACCAAACCCATAAACTATATCGCGTGGCTAGACACGATAACATCAGTTACGGAATTGCAGGGGTCTTCTGAAACGGACGACCGTGGATCGATATTGCTAGGATATTTTTAGTTTATTCGATCGAGGGTATCCAAACTAGTTTGTTACGTCCTTCTAGCCTCGAGACAAACATAGGATAATTTTATGCTGGGGAATTTCAGGTTTCAATTGCGAATAAAATATTTAGGTAGTTGCGACTTTTTTGTTGCAAACACGTCATGTAGACGTACATGATAGTAAACAATATTTTTATCATAAAGATATCCTACATTGTAAATATGTAATAGATAACAAATAATATCCTGTTTGATACTAAAATGCAATAAATATACATCCAACTGTTGTTTACACTTTACAACTGAGTTACTTGATTTTCCGAATTAAAACTGACTCATAATGCCTGTTCCATTTGAGAAATAATTACATGACCTTCGCAGAAATCTGATAGAAATGTTAAAACTGGGATAGGACCTGACGTCACGTCTGCATCTGAGAATACGCGAAAGAAATATTTTCGTGTGTAAGGTCGCACCGGAAAAATGTGATTAACCTTCCTTGGCGATATAAAATGCGATTCGCATACGACGCCGCGCCGCCCGATACTCAGACAAGGTTGCTCATCGGCAATTAACATACAGTTTAGTTAAAAACTACTTTACTTCCCACTTCCCGCAGAAGTGGGAAGTAAAGTAGTTTTTAACTGAGGCGAGGGAGTTTTGGCACTAACTCGACTGTCTACTCGAAAAAATACTGTGGCGGACTGATAAGCTAGACAGCATTTGGGAGTTCGAAACTTATGTACTTCAGATTTATACCACGTTGTTGAGAATGCGTGGGCGGCGACCAAACTTAAATTATAATATTGACTGCAAAGCTATGACTATCAGCAAAACATATTATTATTATGTCAATAATAATCCAAGAGCTCAGATTACGTGCTATCCACGCGTTTGTCATCGTAATTTTCGAACAATTATTTACAACAAAATCAAGGTCGCATACCTGTAGTATAACTAAGCGAGATGACGTCATGATTTAATTTAATTCAATATCAAAAAAAATTTCATTATAATTTTATGGTTGCAGCACAGTATGAATGAAGTAAGCGCTATTTTTGGCGCAAAGCCAATTACAAAAAATAAACATTGCTTATTAATCCTTCAGGCCCCGCGCGAGCACCGGTGATCGCGAATACAATAGAATACAATAGCAATTCCTGGAAATTCCGACTGAAGTATTAAGTTATTACTTATTAGTTTTTTCTTCATTAAAATAATCCTCGTGGATTCTTGGAAATCTATTGTTATTTTATTATGTCTCACTCACTGGTGAGCTGGTGGCTTGATGGGTTAAATCACCAGTTTGTGAATTAAATAATGAATGTGATAACTTTTGTAATGACTAATTTCTTCTCATTCAACACATGTTAATATTATTAATATTGCTTTGAGGGATACAATCATCCTTTTGACCTACTTAAACCATAATTGGGTCAATAATCGAGACTGACTCATAATAATTATTATCAAGCATTACAACAATATTTTTCACAAGTTTCTCGAAGAATTAATTTTTTCCAACATTCAACAGTGACAATAATAACTGGGTCAATTTCCGCAAGATCTTCAATATTGGATTTCCTAAGGAAAATTTATTTGAAGTGTGTGAAACGCTGATCAGTATTTTTTAAGTTTACCACAATAACTCAACCAATTTTAAGTGAAATTTTGTATGTAAAAGTACATTTGTTAGGCCTAAGAGGTTTTTATCTACTTTTTATATTGATACTAGGAATAATTTTGTAAAGCAAAACAACATTTGCCCAGGGCAGCTAGTTTTTAGGGTTCTGTAGCCAAATGGCAAAAAACAGAACCCTTATAGATTCGTCATGTCTGTCTGTCTGTCCGTCCATATGTCACAGCCACTTTTCTCCGAAATTATAAGAGCTATACTATTAAAACTTGGAAAGTAGATGTAGTCTATGAACCGCATTAAGATTTTGATACAAAAATGGAAAAAATATTAAAAATTTTAGGGGTCCCCATAGGTGCAACTGAAACAAAAAAATTATTTTTCATCTAACCTATGCATGTGAGGTATCTATGGGTAGATATTCACAAATCATAATATTAAGGTTTCTAATATCACTTTTTTCTAACCTGAATAGTTTGTGAGAGAGACTCTTCCAAAGTTGTAAAATGTGTGTCCCCCCCTCTAACTTCTAAAGTAGAGGCATGATAATTGTCATGTAATTGTCATTGGCATGTTAATAAATGTCAAAACATTTTTCATTTTCGAAAATTTTTCAATTTCCAATAATTACTCTGAATATATTATCTAAAGAAATTACCATGAAAGCATTATATATTTTTTATATAATTAGAATGTTTTAATAAATAAGCTATTCGTGGCGCAAATACACATAGTTTTATATTTGAAACAAAATACTAAATCAGCGGTCAAAGTACCTACTTTTGAATAGTTTTAGGGTAAGACGCCCATTTTGGGCACTTGACAGACGAGAGGATAAGTCTAAAAATAATATAATATGATGTATATTACTATAAAAACTACCAATGAAAATTGGTTTGAACAAGATCTAGCAAGTAGTTTTTTTTATATGTCATAAATGGTAAACTTTAATGTAACTTTCATTAAAACAACTGAAATATAAAAATAAATCAAAAACCTTTTCATTTCATAAAAATAACCTTATTGCTGCTGTGGAACCATTCATGGGCGAGTCCAACTCGCACTTGGCCGGTTTTTTCTAAAATAAGCAAAGTTTAGTGTGTGTGTAGCAATAATGCTACCTATTTAGCCACACATTAAGAAAATACACTAAAATGTTCACATTAATTTAGATAAAAATAAATTACCCATCAACTCCCAAGCGGCACCCGGGTGCCACATAACAATTTAAAATCAATTGTGTCTGGCGTATAATTTATACCTAAAAAAAACAACATTTAACTTACACCAAATGACATAGGAAATTCAGTAGATATTTTGTATGCAGCTTAGAATGTTGATGTTCATGACTTTCAGTGAGACTAAAATAATAATGAAATAAAATTCACACTACAATATCTAGCCTTGAAATAGATTGGGAATTGGGTCGGTGTGTGAAGAAACGTAAATATAATAAAAACTGATTAAGAATAGTTTATCCCTCGTAATAGAATGAAGCTCTAAATGCCATGCATGTAATGAGTAAGATAAAAGTGATACTCGTGGGCAAATCAAGTGATTGGGTGTTTGTTTACAAACAAAAACCATAGGTCTTCATTTTGCAAGCAATTAAACAAAATATTATGATGTAGAAGCTTCAATTTTGTTAATTACACAATAACTGAGGGTCACATTAAGGTACATTAAGCAGAAATGCCCATAGTCTTAAGTTAAATTGGGGTATGACATCACGATGTCGTCAAGGCGAGGCCGCACGCTTACTTGAAAACGCCGTCGATGACGTAAACTACGCTTTAAGCGCTAAGGTTAGGCGGAAGAATATCGCACCGTATGCTATCGTCATATCTAATTATCGACCAAAACAATGTTCTAATTCGATATTATTGAACTTTTTCACGTATAATACGGCAAAATATAATATGATAAAATTCACCTTTTCTTCAAGTCGTCGTTCTCTTCATATAACCTTTTCAGGTCGATTTCTAACTTGGCCTTTTCGCGCGATGTATCATCTAACAATTTCCTTGCATCTTGAAGTTCATGCTCGTACATTCCCTTTATATTAGAAACCTCGCGGGTGACCACCTCCTGTGTAGTTTGAATTTCTCGGCGCAAGCCGGAGTTCTCACTCTCGAGTTGGCGAACTTTGTCGATGTACGCAGCGAGTCGGTCGTTAAGGTTTTGTAAGGCATCTTTTTCCTGAAGACGGGTATGTCTTGTAGGGCTTAGAGGGCTATTAGGCCTTCCCGCGGAGCTAGAAGGGCGGCTTCCGACAGGAGTACTGGATTGAGGTGGGCTTTGAACCGATGACACAACACTGATATTAGAAGATGTCACAGTCTTTTTTGATTTAGTAGACATTTTGGATCACTTGTTAAGTCACAACAACGGATAAATAAATAATTATATTGAAAACAACCAACAGTTATATGCAAAAGCAAAACTCTGACTCGTCCGGCCCGTGAACCCAAGCTAAAATGGTCACGTGACCACAAGTGTTGTCACACCAAATTTTAGAAAATCAGTAGACTTCATGCCAAAAATTGGTAGAATTAGGTAGATGTTAGAACCAAAAGTTGGTAGATCTACCACCCTCATATCAATATTTTTTTTAGAATAAAAAATGCTAGCTTATCCACAGAGAGAGTTTTATTGATAGTGTTTATACATATTTTTATTGAATAATTTTAAATGTTCAGCAGTCAGCACTCGGCTATTCGTTCTTTGAAATTAGGTTCATTTCAAAGAACGAGGAGCAATGTATCAACTATGAAGCAAACCTTCCAATGCCGCTATCCCCAACCCGCGGCCCGCCCGCCGGGACTTTATTTGAGGCCCGCGTGATGTTAAACAATTTCGAAATTCACGCCCACCGAAAAAATAATGAAAAGTCATCGTGATAGTCTTTTAACCACTTTTTTAAATCGTTAATTTTGAAGAATCTTATTTTTTAACCCTAAAATTTTTCTGTTGCGGCCCGCGTCACCAAGACCAAAACATGTTTGTACCAATCCCGCATGATAAAAAGGTTGAAGACCACTGTAATCTAATGTGTCAGTGCTGAGTCAGTTTCTCTGACATGTCTTTAAATTGTTAGCAGAGGAGAATAGTCTCTCAACATTTGCACTGCTATCAGCTATGTGGAAGTGCAAGTACCTACTTGTCTCCTCGACGATATTCAGATTTCACACTATCCTGATAGATTTTTATCTTGAAATACTTATTCAATTATTTGAGAATCAATAATTAATCAACTATTAATTTAACGTTTCGGACCGTTCACAGATTAATGATGTGTTGTACCACTACCAAGACGACTCAATATAGTATATACCAAAATGCTATCCGAGCAGCCTGTAACGTTTATTATTTGTACGTGAACAATGTTAATTATTATGTTGAAAAATAGGTAGATTTGATACCGAAGTTGGTGGATAGGTAGAAGGGAGGTGAAATAGGTAGATCTACCATAAAGTTGGTAGATGTGACAACACTGCGTGACCATTTGAGCTTTAGACCACAAACATATTATCTTTGATTGCAAAGAACTAGGTCTAGACAGAATATAACTCTGCTCTGAAATAGATAACATATGTAAAGATAGAGACATAATTGTACCCCGCCGCCCAGAAGATTTATTATCCGATTCATATGTTCAACGATGGAAAAACTGTAAAAATTATTGTAAATAGTGTTTTTTTTTAAATGTGTTTTGTAAATAGTGCTCAGTAAGAAGAAGGAAGAAGGACATTAATATATTACTAAAATATAAAACAGAGGGAGAATAATAAAAAAAAAGAAAGACTATATATAAAAAACTAAATCTAAGTCGGAGGCTGTGGGCAATGTACCCAAGAGGCTGGCAGCATTACCTCGTTGTATCGCAAGACTGATACGTTGGCCGAGGTAAGCGCCAGCTCTGGGATCGTTAGTTTTCTCAACCAGTCTTAAGGAGGACATCAGGAGGAGGAGGTCCAGTCAGGACATTAATTATTTTTAATTTAATTTGACGTTTATTAATGTATTTTTTCTGGAGCAAAGGACTCGTTTCCAGCTCCCAATAAATAAATAAAAAAAAATGAGCTTTGGCAATTGGCATTGAGCAAAGATATTATATCTTTGGCATTGAGTCATAGTTTTTTTTTATGTTCATGATTGAAATGGCGTAGAATTTAAAGAAACAGTCTACAGTGATCGTAATTATTCGTAATCAATATGAATAATGAAATAGAAGATAGATGTAAATTTGAAATTACTTTGTAGTACTTAGAAGTTAGAACTCAATATTTAGATTTCAGGGTAAATTTTTAGGCACGTGTTTCCAGTTTCCACTTTCCAGTTTCCAGTTTCCACTTTCCATAATCCATTGGAATATGATTGAAATCTATGTTAGTTTAAAACCTATAGAAAAAAGGTGGATTCTAATGACACCTCCTTCATTTTTGTTTGACACATTACTGTCAAAATAAAGAAATGTCAAAAAAATTACTTATCACGGGCCACTGTTAGATTTTTTTTATTTTAATTATCAAATTTTCTTCAATTTTAATGGATAAACAATTATGAAATAACGAACATAGATTTACGTGTTACTATTTAAAAGACCCGTACACTCCGCTAAGTGTTTTATTAATAAATAATAAATCATATTTCTAATACAGGATATTTTACCTTCCGAATGTTTGTTCAAAATATAATATATCGTTTTTGAAAGATTTAGGAAAAGAAATGTATTCTTTTGAGGGCGATTTTAGACGAAAACCACAGCAAAATTTTGGTGGTGCGAGTGCTCAACGTAAGACTGATAGGGATGCTCTTATTTTGCAGTCCCAACAACAAAGACAAAAAAGAGAAGTAAGCTTTTGAGCTTAAAACAATAATATTTTTATTTGTTCTGTGTTTAAAAAGATTTATTTATTTTTAAGGAACACAGAAAAAGGTTGCATAGCACTGTAAAAATACAGGCATATGTTCGGAGCTATCTTATTAGAAAACATTGTAAACAAATTCAAAGAGACCAATTTGATTCAATTTTTACGAAGATAACTAGCGATAGCCAGAGTTTAGGACCTCTTCTTGCGAAACTTTTGTTTTTTTATGATGGTGTAAAGGATTCATCAAGATTGGCAAGTATTTTGTTTGTGACTGCAAAAATTTAATTTCTTTTATGTGTTTTGGTTTAAAATCAAACATTTTATGCTAATTTATTAACCGATTCATTGCGGCGCATATTTTTGAAAACTTATAGTAGTGGTGGCGTACAATTTTCTTGTGACACATTAGCCGTGTCATACACCATAGCAGTTGTATATGTGTCGTAATAGATATTGCAAAGCTTTTGTAGGTTTCAAAGTTAGAAATGACAACCCTTACTTTTTTCAATTCACACAATATTCAGAAACAAAGCCTTGTTGTTGTTTCACATGGAAAATTAAGATGGTTTTGTTCAGAGTAGATCATTCTAACATCTAATTTGAGGGAGATACAATCGTTTTCTAAATGACACGGCTGCCATGTCATATGCCACGTGTTAAACAATATTTAAGACACGGCTGCTGTCAGGGCCCCCGCTACCATATGTGCAATGCACACGGGCGCCATCCTCCAGGGGCGCCAAATCGCCATCTTTAGGGGCGCCAAAACCGAGGACCCAATACCTAAAGGGGCACAAAATCCTTTATTTGCACACAGGCGCCAGTAGCCTTTACGGGGGCCCTGGCTGCTGTGTCATCCGCACTGAATCCGTTAAGCAATGAAAAGTGTTATGCATTCAGAGTTCAGGCCTTGATGTCATAATATAAATGTGTACTGTAATATCCATCCAAAAATCAATATAATGTAAACAAGAGCTCATTTTCCTTTTCTGAATATTAAGAGTAAAATTGATATTTTTTTTATATTAGGTGGCAATATCTCAACTACTACTCAAGCAATGGAAAAATATTGTAGAAAATAATAGTTATTTAATACAAATAAGAAGATTGCTTCCTCTACATTTACAACTATTACGAGATGATACAGAGGTAAGAGTTATTTTTTAACAAGCCTAAATCTAAATGTAGGCTTGTACCTATGTATTTTAGTGTAACACGTCCATTGTGACTATTGCAGACACAATCGATTTTCAATTGTTATGCGGCAGCCGGCTGCCGCTTGGGGATTGATAGGTTTTGTTCATCACAAATCACTGCAAATGACAACTCTTTTTTGGTTTTGCTATTTTAATGAAGGACTTTTCATGACAACATTTTGCAGTTCTATATGAAACTGTATTATTGTTGCATTAAACCAGCATAATCTATGTATTTATTACTGGAGTTTTGATCAATTACAAATTGTATCACATCAACACTATCATTTGTACTTTTCATGTATCAAGGCATCAATCTCTTTGAAACTGTATAACATGGCGCGCCCCTCCAAATTACTGTTTCAATGTGTGTAGTCACATCCTTATGAAAGACTTTCTATACATATAGTTGTTATATTATAGTTGTTGAGCAACCAATCAACTAGTACTCATAATATTTCACTTAATGGTGGCGCTATGTACATATTTTCACAAAATATACTTACTTTCAAATGTTTTGAATTTTGGAGGATAAACTACGATAACATGGCGCGCGCCATGTTATCGTAGTTTATCTCTACTATCGATTAAGTTCTAAGCCTGTTACAGGAACACAGGATATAATATTGTTGATTAGTAATTCTTGTCTTTGACTTGCTTTAAATAATACAGTTTGACTATGTAGTTATTTTTTAAACAATTTTCTTTAGATACCACTTGCTGTACCGCTTAGAATGTTTGAAGTGTTCACATCGATGCAGAGTGTGGAATCATTTACAAATCACAATGAAGCTCTTAAGAAATTGGGTTCAACATTTTTGTATCTCATTAAGAGAGGTAAAATATTTAACATTAAAGTCAGAAATTATTATTTTATACTTACATATTTCAATTGTTTTGTAGTCAGCATGAACTGATAATTATAATTATTTTAATCAGGTAATAGGTATAATATTTCAAAGAATTTCTAATGAATATTTTCAGGTTACTTTAGGAGTTTAAAACATTTGCTGTGCCAAAAAGCCCCACCGTTGCTTGGGGCATCTCCTAATCCACCGACTCCAATGTGTGGAGCTATTCTGGACCTTGTGCAGAGGCCCTTAGAGTTAGCTACCCGTGTCAATGATCTAAAAGAGTATGAGTAAGTATTACTCAATTTTGCTAATGGTTTACACCACAATATTATACTAAATGAACAAAGCTCTACTTAAAAATTACCCTTTTGTATATTTAATATTTCAGTCTGAATTTCCAGGAATTGCTATTGTATTCTATTGTTGTCGCGATCACCGGTGCTCGCGCGGGGCCTGAAGGATTAATACTACATTATTTTAGCATGCTTAGCCTTTTTGGATGTCATAATTCGTAAATAAAGATTTATGATTATTGAAAGAATAATCTTCTTTGCAGAGATGTAATGATGTCAGAATTTGCTGAAGCATTCCTATGTAATCCATATCCTGAACCTGTTGAGATGTATGTGTTGCCAGCTTTGGCACAGGATACCATTAGACGGTTTCCTTTTGTGTCGCTAATCAGATGTTTAGTTGACGACAGTAAGTTTAAAAGTGGGAAAATTGTCAATGACTCTTGGTTACTACATTCTGTTTTAACATTGGAACCGCCGAGATTTGGTAAGAAAAAACACAATGAATAGCTTTTTTGTTGTTGAATATTTTACTATATCTTGTTATATAATTATATATTTTACAGCTGATGATATGGTCAAAACATATAAGACAAGACTGCCAAACAATCCAATAGTAATAGAATATATTAAAGTGATAGCTAAATTAACTGTAAATGTTTGCAATAAGCAAATAACATATGACTACGAGGATTCTCTGTATAGCCAAGAAACAGCTGCTGACAATGATGATGACAGTGATAGTGATGATGAACTGAATCCAACATCAGTGAGGGAGCAGACCCTCCTCACCAAGTGTATAGAACTCCTCAATGACCCCGACAGATGTGTGATGATGGCATGCTCTCAGATACTTGAAGCTGACTTGACCACGGACTTCCTTGATTCGGTCACAAAAATATGCCACAATCTGCTATTGAGCCATAGGATGGCATTACATAAGTACAGGTATATATCCATATTTTAGAGTAATATGTTATTGTATTTAAGAAAGAGTAAAATATTTCATACTTCAGAGGATAGAAATGTTAGTTAAAAATAGCATATTATTTTATAAATAAAATTCTCGTGTCACAATCGTAGTTACCGTACTCCTCCGAAACAGCTTTACTGATTTTTACTAAATTTTATATGCATATTCAGTAGGTCTGAGAATCGACTACTGGCTACTTTTTAACCGACTTCCAAAAAACGAGGAGGTTATATGTTCGGCTGTGGATAATTTTTTTTTTTTTTTGTATGTTCATCGATTACTCCGCCGTTTGTGAACCGATTTTCGAAATTTTTGTTGTGTTGTATTAGGTTTCACTCCAATTTGGTACCATGTTCACAAAAGTGGTGACCTGATGATGGGATCCATGAGTAATCGAGGGAACTCCTCGAAATTTATATGGAAACATATGGTGATTTTGGTTTTATGAGAAGCATCCTAAGCATATGCTACCAAAACGCAAGATTTTGCACCGAGGTATACTATGGTTCCGAAGCTACTAAGAGAACTCCGGATTCCTTATAGATACAAGTTTGGGAGTTTAGGCGCTGTTTTAAGAACTGAAAGCATATGCTACTATGCAAATTACATTCATCATCATCATCATCATTACCACGTCAGGGTCACCAATGTCACCAAATTCAACCTTATCTCCAGAGCATAAGGCACACATTTGACATTACTCCTGAGAAGTTAAAGTTGCTTCGATAATGTAACATTCTGTTCCACTTCGCCGAGATATTCTGGAAAACAACCTAATTTCAACCTTTTGCATTGCGTTTAGCGTTCATAGTATAATAACGCATCGCATCGCATATCTGCCAGGGCTGTCAAGCAAGCGCGCGGCGGCGCGGGCGCGGGCCGGGTACTATGCACAGAATACAAATTACTCACGGAGGTACTATGTGCGCTGCGTGTGCTTGTCGCACATGTCGAACGAGTGCCAGCCAATTGAAACTAGTCCGGTGACCGGCTACTTAGCACGTCACACGTGTTCACTTCGATTTTTTTTAATGATTGTTTAAAATTATCTGCAGGCTGCAGCTGATATTATAATATTTTTGTAGTACAGAAATAGTTGAGTTTTAGCCGAATTCGTAAAAAAGGCACTATTAGATAGGAATAATTATTTAATACTTTTTAGTTCATATTATAAGGATGTTATTATTGTTTTACCTTGGAAGTCGGTTTTAATTTTTTGTTAAAAATAATAATATTGATAAGTGCATTTACTGAATAAATAATAGTAAATTATTACAAATCGAGACTGACGGCGACCATTGTTTGTTCGACGGGATTGACGTTGCCATGGTGCCATAGCTAGTAGTTTTATAACGTTTTGCGCACTAAACCTTTTTTTCTTATTCATTACTAACCAATTTTTTTAAACAGACGTTTTAGATATGTTATTTGAATACATTCAATTATTAAAAATACATTATAGGTTGCTATACACGCTGGCGTTTAAGCCGAACTTCGTCCGCGGCGTGTGGGAGTGGCTATGCGGCATGACGCACGAGTCGTCATTCGGCGGCGCGGCCACGCCCCTTCTGGCGGCGCTGTCACGTGGTATCGGCGCGGATACCGCGGCAGTTGGCGTCACGCGCCTGCTCGCACCGCTAGCGGTGTTCTGCGCGCTCTTCTCGCTGCTAATCGGGACGTTGCATGATACGGAATTCTTCAGAGCTGACGGCGTGGAGGATATGAGTGGTGAGTGTGATTACTTTGTATTGACTATTGAGTATCCAAATCAAAATGAATCTTGTGTCATTGTGACATGTAGAGATGAACTACGATAACATGGCGCACCCCTCCAAAATTCAAAACGTTTGAAGTGCGTTGTCTTGCGCGGTCGGCTAGTTATGATTAGTTGATCAACAATTAATCTTGGTAATAAGTGACATTAAGTGAAATATTACGAGTACTGGTTGATTGGTTGAATACTTACTACATACAAACTCTTTCATATGGATGTGACTACACACATTGAAACAGTAATTTGGAGGGGCGCGCCATGTTATCGTAGTTTATCTCTAACAAGTACATACCTACTAGTAATTCATTGCAAACTAGACGCGAATTAATTACATAAACATCTATAATTTAACAATTTTGGCTTTTTCGGAGGTTATTTACTTTATAATGTGATAGGGGCATGAGAATTAGAAGCTTTTTTAAACACTATTGTATTTTTTTAACTTTTCGGCTTTAAGTGATAAGTTGTGATATTTTCCAGTGGACGACGCTCCTTCTTCGACCGCCGGAGGCCGAGTCCACGCGTTCGACTTCTCTGAGCTGGGCGGCATCTGCAGCGTGCTGAAGCAGGTGTGCCTCGGCCTGGTGGAGCTGGCGTACCCGGAGTCCAGGCCGACCATAGTGGGACAATACAAGGACGCGGTCGGCGCCGCGCATGGACCTGACAAGAACCATACGCCGACTTGGGCTCATCTGTTCAAGGTTTGGAAATGTTTTCACACTTTATCACTAGACTAGACGTTGCTTGCTAGCAACATCGCGTCGTTCGAGGAGAAAGTCGAACTTTGTGCGGGAAGCGTAGGTACCATCGAGGAAATTGATTCCTATGCAGTTGATAGACCAACGTTATTTGGTCGAATATGTCAATTCAATGTTAATTGTGATCTGTCGGCTGGGTTTGACGTAACGCAACCAAACTACGTAGGTCCCCGACCTGCATAGGAATCAACTTCTCTGATAGTACATTTCCATGTTGTAAAATATTCTTAGCTAAAAGCTAAGAATATTTTACAACATCGGTACATTCGGTGCGTTCGACGTGTACGGCGCGTATGGTGCTGACAAAATACGTGCGATTCGCTTTAATAAGACTGTTATTTATTTAGATTGTTTATTAAGGTGACAAACAGTCTAACAAACATTTATTAATGACTAAAATTGAAAATAGACAAGTATCTTTATACCAAGCTAAAATTGGCTTAGGAAATCCAACGACCAACGTAAATATGTAACAAACCCATTTACAATATTAAATACTACATATTATACATACAAAACTGACAACAGCGTTCGATTTTTGAAAATGTGACTAATTATTTATTGTAATATATTATGAAATAAATAAATTGAATTAAATAATTAAATAAGACGCAATTAAAATCTGGTTGTGACGTGTGCCTTTTTTGTGTTTGCAGGTGTGCACGCAACTCTTGCGTGCTCTATACGGGCGGGACGCACGGCTACACTTCTGTACGTCAGAGTGGGCGGCGGGCGCGTCGCTGGCTGCGGACCTGCCCGCGGCGCTCGCCCGCGCCCCCCGCGCGCCTCGCCGCTTCGCCCGCTCGCCCGCGCCGCACCCCACCCCGCCCCTCGCAGCGCTCGACCCCAGAGCGCCCGCTGGTATGTAGTAGTAAATAATCTCTGGGCAAGTGTGCACGCAACTGCTGCGTGCACTGTACGGGCGGGACGCACGGCTACACTTCTGTACGTCAGAGTGGGTGGCAGGCGCGTCGCTGGCTGCGGACCTGCCCGCGGCGCTCGCCCGCGCCCCCCGCGCGCCGCGCCGTTTCGCCCGCTCGCCCGCGCCGCACCCCACCCCGCCCCTCGCAGCGCTCGACCCCAGAGCGCCCGCTGGTATGTAGTAGTAAATAATCTCTGGGCAAGTGTGCACGCAACTGCTGCGTGCACTGTACGGGCGGGACGCACGGCTACACTTCTGTACGTTGGAGTGGGCGGCGGGCGCGTCGCTGGCTGCGGACCTGCCCGCGGCGCTCCCCAGAGCGACTGCTGGTACGTAATAGAAGTTATATAAGTGATCAATATAATATTTATAACGATATGTTACATTCTCCTATGATCCATACGATGTTCCTCATATTAATTATGAAATAAGGCAACAGAAAAAAAAATTGCGACGCACAGTTTGCAAACACGCATTTCGCTTCGCGGATCAATACGTTCTAGGAGTTTCACAATTTCTCAGAAAAAATGTTTCATTATGTTATAAAAAATATAATACTGTTTCAATCTAAATATTGTTTTAGATGAGGGACCTCCGCTGACTATAAAGGAGCTCAGAACGGTGACCATATTGAGGGAAATACCGTTCGTCGTTCCATTCGCCACTCGGGTGCTAATATTCCAAGATCTACTACTCAAGTAAGTAAATATTGGAACAGAAATCTGATAAATGATTAATATTTATTTAATTTTTGTGGCTGATCGAAACAAGCCTACGAATAAGTTATGCAAGGTTGGCGTATGTGTTTGTTTGCTTAGCGAGTAAGGTAAAGCTGCACTATCTGCTGCATAAATATTTTATAAGTTAGAGAATTCAATTGTAACACATAAACCAAATAATATTACATAATGTAATGTGTCTAAAATGTGTGGAACATTTTAGACACGCACACATAGCTGCCACCTACACACATAATTAAGAGCCCGGGTTACCCTCGAAATTCTCATACATACGTAATACCAAAATCATTTTCTCATACGAAAATATTTAACATGTTTGAGTTATTTTTCAGCTTAAAATAGTAATTACCTAGGTTCCTGTAAAAAAATTAACTTCAAAATATTTAAAATATAAAAAATATTTTTTAGTATTAAAATATTTTGTAGTAAATTTAATATTTATTTATATATTGTTTAGTGTTTTACTCTATTTTTTAGTGTTTAATTATTTAGTAGTAAATTTACTAAAAAAAATTTATACACAAAAAATATTTTTTTTAGTGTTTAAATATTTTGAAGTTAATTTTGTTCAGGAACCTAGGTAATTACTATTTTAAGCTGAAAAATAACTCAAACATATTAAATATTTTCGTGTGACAAAATGGTTTTGGTATTACGTATGTATGAGAATTTCGAGGGTAACCCGGCCCCTTAAGGACTCCCACACATAATTGCGAATTCGCATCGCATCACAATGTCATTTTTATTATGAGTTTTGTCGGAGATATTTGCGATGCGATGCAAATTCGTAGTTATGTGTGGGAGCCCGAAGCTTAGATTCATAACTATGGTAAATTAAAGGTCTAACGTTACAGAGAAAAACACGACCACCTATACGAAATGGCGAATTTCAACGAGGGTCCGCTCATCACCATCAGCGTCCGCCGCACGCATCTGTACGAGGACGCCTTCGACAAACTTAGCCCCGAGAATGGTAAGCTAATCAGTGTTTGATATTCTATTTGCAACCAGTAGCCCTAGCATGGCCACAGTAGAAATACGAAAGTATAGATAAACTGAAGGTGTCGTTCCGATCTTTACGGCGGCTAACAGCGACCGACAAAAAATCAAATATAATGTTACTTTATGACATGGATGTCATAGACTATAGTCAGAGAATGAAGTCGCATTTCATAATAAAATTTCGACAGTTTATTGTGAATTGATAATTTTGTATTCGAAGTTAAAATAATAGTTTTTTTGGAAGTATGTCTATAAGAAAGTATTATATGTTTCTCTGTAAGTATAATATAATACATATACCTATAAAATATTTAAATACCGTACGATACCCACCAATAAATCATAATGATCACCGTGTCACGCGAAGGTCGCGATCTAGTAATGACGACCCGTCTGATCACTGATTTACCAATGGCGTGTCCCCGTGTACGCTCTCGCTCTGCTCACAGTTTGCAAAGAGAATATTCCTATTCCAATTTTAGCACTAGCCGAGCGATTTTAAAGTTGTGCGTGACCCATATTGTAACTTGATTGTAACTCGATTATTACATTCCAGAGCCGGATTTGAAGTTAAAGCTACGTGTTCAGTTGATCAACCAGGCGGGCGCGGAGGAGCCCGGCGTCGACGGCGGCGGTCTCTCACGAGAGTTCCTCTCAGAGCTCGTCAAGTCAGTATGCTACCACTTTGGTCGCTTTTATATTTTGCAGTAGCGCGGCACGACGTGGCACGTTTTAGCCGTAATGGTTAAATAGGAACGCAAAATGTGTGGAATCGTATGCAGACTTTAATTTAACTCCATGGCAATGACAAAGCCTAAAATTTAATTTGTTATTATTTTTAGCAATATTCCGCGAAATAAACTTCCACCTTTTAGTAAATGAGTGAGTGCACGCATAGGCATGCGTACAGCACCTCCCTCCTCCCACACTGCCTATGCGTACACTCGCATGCAAGAACTTGCAAACACCACCACCACACAAGCAATAATGTTGGCAAATCCGTGCAAGGCCCCTCACCACCATGCAGGTTGAAAACCTCGACGCGCGTTTCGCTCCAACACCGGAGCAATATCAGTATGTGGACTCTACGAACAACGTCCGCCAAGTCAAGCTTGACGTTAAGCAACATTATTGCTTGTGTGGTGTTTGCAAGTTCTTGCATACGAGTGTACGCATAGGCAGTGTGGGAGAAGGGAGGTGCTGTACGCATGCCTATGCGTGCACTCAGTCATTTACTAAAAGGCGGAAGTTTATTTCGCGGAATATTGTTAAAAATAATAACAAACTAAATTTTAAGCTATGGATTTCCGTAAAGTAACACCTGATTCCATTAACCAATGACAAAGCCCTCCAAAAACCTGGAACATCCATTGTATTATCGTGCGCAACCGTAACACAGCAAATTATAAATGTGACAAATTGTAGCTTGTTGCAAAATACTTGTAGTACATGTCAATTCATTTTACTCTGGGTGTAAGCAAACAAGTTAGTTTAGTACTAGATACCAGATTTCTTAGTACCTTTGATTTCAACGATCTGGTATACTTAGGGCCTGCCCGCACTGCGAATTTTAACCGCGTGGATTTTTGAATGTTTGAAGAGTATTCGCACTGCGGATGAAACAATTATGAGAATAAATTCGCGCGAATAAAATCAGCGCCGTTTAAATTCGCAGTGCGGACAGGCCCTTAATCAATAATCAGAAAAACGCCATGCATCAACGTGACAGTTATCTCTCATCTCAACGCTCTAAAAATACCCCTACTCCAGATCGGCGTTCGATCCAAACCGCGGTCTGTTCCGACTGACGAACGACAACATGCTGTACCCCAACCCCGGCGTCCAGCTGCTGTATAACGACTTCCCCAGACACTACTACTTCGTCGGCCGGATCGTTGGCAAGGTTAATACACTCATCATATTACTTAGATTGACTTTAGTCTTAGTGTCTAAGCACACCATGCCGAAGATACGCGGCCGAAGTTCCGTGGCCGATATTATGTTCCGCCGTATTCGGCTGATATAACACACGATAAGTGCCGATATTACGCGGCGGAAATTCAGTTACGTAACTTTGTCCGAGTATTCAGTATCTCGGACGCCGCTGCATTGACGCCGAAAAAAAACATTACCGTTGAATTGCTGCCGAACTTGCTCGGCCAAAGTTCGACTATACGCTATAACGTGACGTGATTTCGGCATAGTGTGTCATCGGTAATTTAAAATACATTACAGGCGTAATCTTGCTGAACTTCGGCCGCTTATCTTTGGCATGGTGTGTTTAGACACGCCGACCGCATGCGCACTTTCGGCGTTGATGGCCCGAGATGTATGAAATTCTAGGAAGCGTTTTTGAATAACGCGTAGCGGTCTACGCTGATATTTCACACGCTTCGTTAGCGCCAACGGTCAACGAGCGGTCAGCGTGGCACTAAAATCATCCTCATAGTACTTAGCCACAAGTACTTACATAAGTAAGTAGTGACTTAAGTTTTAGATAGATGAAAAATGGCCAGCCATATTTATGGCTGGCCAATGTTATTATTAGGTCACGCAAAAGCCTAGCCTATTTTAGGCTCTTTCTTCTTCTATCAAACATTTCTGTCTTACACATATCATATAATATATGATATTATGACGTCTCTGCTGCAACGTAAGATGACCGCAATAATTTATGATTATATTTTTATCATACTGGTATTTCTTCTCATTTCCCAGGTATTATACGAGAACCTACTAGTAGACCTGCCCCTAGCGGAGTTCTTCCTGTCGAAGTTATGTTCTGGTCGGGAGGCGGACGTTCACGCACTCGCGTCGCTCGACCCCGCCCTGTACCGCGGGCTGCTGCAGCTGCGCGCGCATCGCGGCGAGGTTAACGACCTCAACCTGGACTTCACCATCGTGGTTGACGAGCTGGGCGAGCAGCGGGTGAGTGTCTGTGGTCTGTCTGTAGTCTATGGCTGTGTTAGTATCTGGTCTACGGCTGTATCTATGTGCGTCGCTCGACCCCGCCCTGTACCGCGGGATGCTGCAGCTGCGTGCGAACCGCGGCGAGGTCAACGACCTCAACCTAGACTTCACCATCGTGGTTGACGAGCTGGGCGAGCAGCGGGTGAGTGTTGTCAGTAGTCTGTTTGTACTTTGTAGTCTATGGCTGTGTCTATGCTCAACGACACCGCATTCTGCCACGCCCTACACAGCGGTCTCAAACTGAATTTTACCATAGTAGTCGACAAATTAGGCGAAGTTGGGACTATGTTAAATTGTTTCTACGAAATCTTTTCTGTTGTATGCACACTGCGCACATAATAAATACGTTACGTATTATATATTTTAATAGGATAGGATGAGTTATTTGACGAACTGACTTGAACATAACTCTGTCAATAGTTTTTTTAGGACTTACTAAATGCTAACGTAACATTTCAGATAGAAGAATTAAAACCAGGTGGGGCAAACATTCCCGTGACGGCCGAGAATAGAATAGAATATTTCCATTTAGTAGCAGATTATAAACTAAATAGGTAAGTTGTCAGGTATATATCGTTAGCCAACTTACATTTTTGACTTTTTACAATATACATAGGTGATTTGTGTTATATTTGAAAAAGGAATAAAATATAATGATTAATGAGATAAGTGATGTCAAGTGCTTTAAAATTGTACTCATACAAATAAAAATAGACAATAGTTATGGAATGGATAGGCTATAGTCTATACAATATTTTATTCTTGTATCGGACATTGAAAAAGACACTTTATAGAGGTCAAAACATATCGTAAACACTAGTTTACTTTTTTAAACAGTTATGGGAATAGTCTATTGTTATATTTGTGTGTTATATTTGGAGCTTTGAAAGTGTTCTATAATTTACTCATATAGTCATTAGTTTAGAGCTCATTTTCATTAAGAATTTTGTGGCAGATATTTGCGATGCGATGCGAATTCGCAGTTACATATATGTGGGAGCCCTTAAAAGCATATTATATATCCTTTAATTTACAGACAAATCCGGGCACAGTGCAACGCATTCAAGAGCGGTCTAACGTCGGTGGTGAACGCGGAGTGGCTGCGCATGTTTTCAACGCGGGAGCTACAGCTGCTGATATCGGGCGCTGAAGTGCCCATAGACCTGGACGATTTACGGCGGAACACGCAGTATGGAGGCGAGTATTCCCCCATAAATATTAAATATTAATGATAGGGGAAATTCATTCTAAAGACGGGCCCGTCTTTAGAATGAAGGTCAATTCAGACCACAACGCGTAGATACATTTCAAAATTTGTATGGATTCGACAGATTTGCAAGACTTCTCACGCAATTTAGAGAGAGAGAGGGGGACGACACAGAGAGAAGATAAAGGGGGCAGATAGAGATAGATAGTTAAGATGGGGATTTATTGAGAAAGAAAAAGCGAGGTAAATAAAAGCCTATTTCTTTCTGGCAGGCGGTTTTACGGAGGAGCATCCAACGGTGCAGTGTTTCTGGAAGGTGGTAGAGACGTTCGACGACGACCAGAGGCGGCAGCTGCTCAAGTTCGTCACCAGCTGCTCGCGTCCGCCGCTGCTTGGATTTAAGGTTTGTGATCCAGTGGTTTAGAGTTTAGAGCATGGTTCTTGACACGGAGGTTCGCTTTTGCTACTTCCGACATATATAATACTAGCGCACAATCGTGCTGCGGCTCAATTTGGAACTAAGTCGATCTCAACGGTTTTTCCTACTCCTGACAGATATAATAGCGCACGATCGTGCTGCGTCTTAATTTGGAACTAATCAGACTTATAAAATATAAATTAAAATCGTAACAGTTTCGAGCGTAAGGCTGCTGGCTGATTATATATTATTATTTGACGAGAAAGATAATCATAATCTACGCATCGGATGGGCATTTAAAAAGTCGCTCCTGCCCTTGAGCGTTGAGAGAGTGTTTTAATGTACTGCACACACCCTTGGGCAATATAAAATCATTGCTGCGTAGCTAGCCTAATTTCACTGAAACCAGCCACCACCAACTACTTCGGTGTAAGAGGCATTATTTGTTATAATATGTATGTTTTTACACTATAGTAGTAAATAAAATATTGTGATATTTTATATTGCGTAATTCTTATGATTTAACTGTTTGAAGCCGCATGAAATTTCTAATCTTGAAATTTCCTTCTCCTCCAGTCGTGTTCCTTATGTCTGAGGGTCGTGACCTCCCCCTTCCATGACCCTTCTTATGGTCTTTTTTTTATTAAAAAAGGGGCAAACGAGCAAACGGGTCATCTGATGGTAAGCAACTACCGTCGCCCATGGACACTCGCAACATCAGAAGAGCTGCAGGTGCGTTGCCGGCCTTTTAAGAGGGAATACGCTCTTTTCTTGAAGGTTTGCAGGTCGTATAGGTCCGTCCGGTCTAATCTAATCTTGAAATAACTTTTTACTTATTCAGGACCTGCAGCCGCCATTTTGCATCCAATCAGCGGGCGGGGCGGAGCGGCTGCCGTCGGCGTCGACGTGCATGAACCTGCTCAAGCTGCCCGAGTTCCGCTCCGAGCGGCAGCTCGCCGACAGGCTGCTGTACGCCATACAGGCCGGCGCCGGCTTTGAGCTCAGCTAAGTCAGTCACAAGTAATACACTAGGAAATTATTCTTAATTATCGGAGGATTTGATTCATATGCAGATGGCGGACCCACGCAATGAGGGTTGTATGTCAGACAGAGATATGACAGCTATATCAATTTGGAATATAGATAAAGTAAATTATCTCAATGATTTGGAAGTTATTTCGTGACATATGACAGCTGTTTGACATGACAATTGACACCATAGACCCTACGGAGTACGGCTACATAGCGTCATTTGTCCCTCATTCCGACCGCAACGTATTTCTAAATTTGTATTTGACGTGGTGTAAAGCGTCTTACGTCAGTTTGACAGGCTTCAATTGAGTCTGCCAAATCGATACTTTATTACAGTCATTGAAGGCAAAAATCAGGTACAACCTCCGATTTCGTTAAACCTCCATCGATTTGGATGAAAATTTGGGATTAAGTACGTTAAACCCTCTACTTTAAAAGTGACATACGCTCGTATTGCGCTTTTTTCATTTTAGGGGTGAAATCCACCCCTTTTGCTGAAAATAGAAAAAATGCAGATTTAACCATTCTGGCTTAACTAATTGGGTTTTTGATAAAATAAGTGTTTTAATGTTTTTTTTTTTCATGATATTTTATGATTGTTTAATTAATTTTTCAACCCTTATCGCAACCATCCCTTTAATCGTGAAAATACACTTTTTGTATTTACTAACTTTAAAATCGCATATTTACATTGTATAAACAGTTTGTTTAATATTTATGATATAATTTTTGGACAATACGTAAACGTACGACAGTAAAAAGTACCCCTTTATTGCGAAATCACGGTAAAAATTGGGTTCAAAAACTTAATAAGTTTATGTTTTTTTGAACCCAATTTTTTCAGTTTATTTACTTAGTATTAATTTCTTAATTTAGTTTTTTTTTTTTGCGAAAATTTTTAACCCCTGTAAACTACCCAAAGTCTGAATAATTAAGCTCTAAGTTTTTATTTTAAGTTTTTTATCAGCTTTATAGAGTTCGAATATTTTTTCATAGTTAAGATAAATTTTATTAATATATTTCAAACATTGATATAAAACACATAAAAAATAATCTTAAATATTCAAATAACGATTACAAACAACCCTCTGTGCAAAAAATTTACGCAAAAGGCTGAATCTGCAAGACTGAATTATTTAATAGACATTATTATAAAAAGCCGCTCTCTTATCGAGTCGACATTTACCGTTTTGTTTACTTTCTGAATATTGAAAGACTTGAAAAGATTAACGTTACATATTTAGTAAGGACTAAAATATGACGCCTGCAATCGCGCTGAAACCGTACATTTTTAGGGTTCCGTACCTCAAAAGGAAAAAACGGAACCCTTATAGGATCACTTTGTTGTCCGTCTGTCCGTCCGTCCGTCTGTCAAGACCCTTTTTCTCAGGAACGCGTGGAGGTATGAAGCTGAAATTTATATCAATTACTCAGGTCTACTGTCCCTTGAAGCTGTGAAAAAATCAAACTTCTAAGCCAACGCAATCAAAAGATACAGCCGTTTATGCCGCAAATTTTCGACACTTGCAAGGGAATCAAAACCTACAGGGTGCTTCCCGTGAACTCAGAATCTTGAAATTTGGTACGAAGCAACGTCTTATAGCATAGATAAAGGAAAAATTACGAAAACCATAAATTTTTAGTTACATCACATAATATAAATTTTTTTAATAATTTTAAACTTACTACCCATTTCCTCATAAACGCGTAGAGGTATTAAATTGAAATTCATACCAAATACTCAGGTCTATAATACCTTTAAGCTGTAACAAAATCAAACTTCTATGTCAACGCAATCAAAAGAAACAGCAATTTAAGCTGCATATTTTGAAACTCGCAAGTACTCGCAAGGGAATCAAAACCTAAAGGGTACTTCCAGTCGACCTAGAATCTTGAAATTTGGCATGAAGCAACGTTTTATAGCACACATAAAGGAAAAATTCCGAAAACCTTAAATTTTTAGTTACATTACAAAATATATATTTTTTAATAAATATAAACTTATTACTTTTTTCCTCATGAACGCGTAGAGCTATCAAGTTGAAATTCATATCAAATACTTAGATCTAATTGCCTTTAACCCGTGAAAAAAAAAAAAATTCTAAGTCAACGCAAAAACGCAAAACGCAAAAGTACAACCATTGATACTATAAAATAAAGGATTACTTAAACGATAAAGAGATCTTTGTCTTAAATTTATGCTCCTCCATCTTTCCCCATTGTAATGTTATGAATTTCATTTTGCAATAAAAATACCATAGTTATGACTCGATTGTCGTAATGAACGAACTTTGTAAACCTTGCAGGTTTGTACGGAACCCTCGGTGCGCGAGTCCGACTCGCACTTGGCCGGTTTTTTCGGAATAAAAAGTATCCTATGTCCATATCCATTCCCGAGACTCAAAGTATTTTCATACTAAATTTCAGCAAAATCGGTTGAACCCTTTGGGTGTTAGGAAGTAACAGATAGACAAAAACACTTTAGCATTTATAATATTAGTGTGGATGTACCTATTGACTGGTTTTCCTACAATATTTGCATCCCAAATCTCTGCTTCAAAATTGTTTTCAAAAAAAATATTTTCGTTTTATCACAATAGCTCTGTTAATTTTTAAGTTATCGGGTTCATTTATAGATCATTTTAAAGGTAATTTAAAGCGCTTTAAGATCGATTTGAAAAATACTTTTTAAAGTCCTTGGTTTAAAAAAAAAATAGGGTTAAACGGTCCCGATTTCATGGTTCTCGCAGTAAAAGTTAGGCTTTAAACGTCTCTATATTCGTTATTTTTCATCCTATAAAAATCAAAAGAAAATCAAAAGATTTCTTAAAAAATAGACACAAATTTCATGTTTTATAATTTTTACGAAAGTTCAATCTTTTTGAAGTTATTTTCAAAACAAAATGATATTTACGAAAATTTGAATAATTTCGATTTTACTAAATCATTCTGTTTTTCAAAACTAAGCATTCTAAACCAAGAAATTTTTTTGAGGTCATTACTTATGCTAAAATAAAGAAAAGTCTTTGGGGATAACTATAAATTTCAATTATTGTAGAAATGGTCAACGTTTTAATTTTCGATTTTTCCAAAAAAATTTGAAAGGGTCATCTTATTTTTATCATAACTTGTTCAATTTTGATGCTTTTAACTTTTCACAATGCTTACTAAAAAGGTATTTTTAGGCACTTTAAAAAGTCTTAAGGAAGTATATGTCATAAAATGCATCGGTTTACCGTTATTTAAGTTTGAATGGTTAGACTTAGGTACTCGCCAAAAGAAAAATTATATACAATCACTTTGAATGAATAATATAAGGTATTTTAGAGTAGAAATTGGTTTGTTTTTTTATTGGCTTTAATTTTGGTAATTACACATTTTTCGTAAAAACCTATAGTTTCTTACTTAATTTTGAAAAACCGCTTTAAGACATGTATTTTTCTCACGCAAAAACATGATCTTTGATCTTTAATAACTCCGAAAGTATTGATTTATTCAAAAAACTTTAAATAACAAATTTTGCTTAGAATTTGTGTGTCTATTGATTCCTAGGGTTATTTTTATTAAAAAAATTCACCCCCCGAGAAGGGTTGGCATCCACCCCCAGGGCAAAAGCGCAAGTTGGCACTATGTCACTTTTGTTTCTTAGGGTATCCCCCACCTACTCACCAATTTTCATGAAAATCGATCGAGGTTCAACGAAATCGGAGGTGTAAACCTTCACTGACTCCACTACTTTAGTAATGCGTCTACGCGTCGCGTTGCGGTCTGAATTAACCAGTTACAAGTAATATTTTACACTAGGACATAATTCTTAACTATCAGAGAAGTTAATTCATAGGCAGATGGCGGACCTACTTTATTTAGTTGCGTTATGTCAAACCCAGTCGACTAACGTTGACTTGATAGTTGGGGAGGGGAAGAGTGGATTTCTAGATTAGCTCGAGCGTGTCAGATCAAGCTTGTATAGGCTTCCGACTTGTGTCTAGTTATCATGGTATAGAAATCAGATTTCTCACGTGGTGAGTTAATTTTTTTTTTTAAATATTGAAATATCATCGGATCTGTCAGATTAAGATAGGGGATGTTAAGTATACTCCAAAGAAGCTTCCATTTAAAGCACTGATGATTCAAAGGTCAGGTAAGCCTGTAGGGGCAGTTTAAAATATAAAAAAAACTAGATGACGCCCGCAAATCCGTTGCGCCAAAACTCGTTTATCGCGCGGGAACCGTACATTTTCCCGGGACAAAAAGTATCCTATGTCCTTTCCCGGGACTTAAAGTATCTCCATGACAAATTTCAGCAAAATCGGTTCAGTGGCTTGGGCGTAAAGAGGTAACAGACAGACAGACAGACAGACACACTTTCGCATTTATAATTAGAGACCGGATTATAATATGCAACATAAAAAGCCTGTTATATGCATGCAAACATGCATAAAAAATGCTTGAAATATGCATGAAAATTGGCAGAATGTGCAAAATTAAATAACAATATGCAAATCCAAAATCTGCATACAATAAGTAAATTATTTTTTGATAGGCGATAATAGGTACAGTAACATTATAATAATTATGACGTTAAAATTATTTAAAAATTTTGTAAACGTAAGCAATCAAATATTTTTCTTAATTTTCAATTATAAGATTGTGTCTGCGATAATTTAGAATATTTTTGTAAATAGAAAAGGTTCGCTCCACATTCGCTGAGGAAACTGGGCAGAATTTGAACTTTTACAGGAGACACAATCAAAGATTTGAATCCAATATATGGCTTTTTGGGAAGACTTATTATATACCTACTCAATTTAAAAGTAAGGTTTATTTGTCTTGTTTCTATTAGAGTTCAAGACTTTTCGATACATCATACATTTCCCAAATTATAGACATTCTTATAATGATGCGTATGTAAATACGTCATTGTTTTTTCAGAATTAAATTTAAGAAATAATGCATACGATAGGAGATTTTGCATTTGTGACAAAATAAAACTAAGTAGATTAATAAATCAGCTTTACCATTTAATTATGTAAGTTTTAAATCAGTTCAAAACCAGGAGGTTATTTCTATTTTACCAGTTACTTAATTAAATATTAAAAAAGAAACATTTTAGTAACGGAAACTAAATTCTAAATAACTAGACATTCAGCGCGGCTTCGCCCGCGTAAATTAGATATTTTACAGATAAATTAGTTCAAAAAAATAGCCTATAATCCTTCACGTGATCTACCTCTTATCAGTGCCAAATAACAGAAAAATTGCTCCAGTAGTTCGTGAGATAAGCCCTTTCAAATAATTTCCCCTGTTTTTTTCATAACTTCCTCTATTTCTTCGCTCCTTTCTCAGCGTGATAAAATATAACCTATAGCCTTTCTCGATAAATGAGTTATCTGACACTGAAAGAATTTTTCAAATCAGACCAGCAGTTCCTGAGATCAGTACGTTCAAATAATAGCCAAATAATCTGTGATTTTTGTTCCAATAAGTCCTAAACATTGTGATTTTAATTATTCCGTTACTTTAGTTCAGCTTCAATTTAGTCATCATCATACTTAAGTTTATACTTGTATACTGCATCATTATCTTTTCTTAATTCAATAGTCTTTATATCTGAAGTTTTGATCGAATTCCCTTCAGGCTTCAACATCTTTGCTAGTGTTAAGATCAACTTAAGTATATCTGGTACTCGTACATAAATTGCAGATCAGATTTTTTAGTTTTTCGTTGCCTTTTCAATTACTATTTATTAAAAACTCCTTCGTTTTGAGTTTGACCTCTTATTAAAAAAATTATGTGTACTTAAGTAATTTTATTGATCTCAAAAGTTTTGACTGCATACAAATTACAAGTATACATAAAAATTGAAAATCTGAAAAAGAAAAACTAAATACAGGAACAATTTCCATTGCTCCTCCACCTCCCGTAGCTTCATGCCAAAAGTAACAATATATTTGGTCTTCTTTTATACCTGTAAGTGTAACCTATAAGAAAACTCATGTATAAAATCAATTAATATTAAATTTGGAGCTACAATGACATAATTTACACAATTATGTCGTAGTTTCACCAAAAATTATCGAATTGAATGTCATATTTACCTTTACGACGTTGTAGCTCCTAAAATATATAACCACAATCAGCGTGGCGCCCGGCGCAACTGGCTGTCCGGACGTTGTAGCATGAGAAATGTCGCCATTTCAGTCAATTCCACAATGACAATCACGCTCCATCGCGGAAAATACACATAAAAACATTACGGTCGATGTTTCTCCGGGTGTAAATTTACTTTTGGAACATAATGACATAAATAACTCATTTTTGAAAAAATTGGTAATTACGACGTTGTTGTACCAAATGAGCGATATAATGATACTTTTTATCTTGAAAAAAAAAATGTACGATTCCCGCGCGGTAAACGAATTTTGGCGCATCTACTTGGTTATAAAATAGACATTGTGAAAGTGTTTCAAATCTAATTTTTTATTTCAGTTCCAGGCGTGTATGGGAAAATCTCAATCAGGATTGCTGGGAGATAGAAGTAAATATTTTTAACGGATTTATTTATATATTAATGTTAATGAATGATATCATTAAGTCGGTAGTGTAGTGTTTGTGTAAATAAATGTTACCTTCATATTTATTGTAGTTTCTGATATTCTTTTTTATTAGCGATTCCAACAAACTCATTCCTCATACTAATAGCGCCCCCTACCGAGGCCACTAAAAATTGGTTTGTGATACAATGGCAACAGTGCGAATAGATACACATTATAGTTTAGACATCATTTAACAGAAATTTCCACAGACCAACGCTTCTGTTGAAATCTGAATAGTAGAAAATTCAAATTTGCCCAATATTGTAAGAAAATATATACAATATAAGATAAGATAAATATTCTTTATTGTGCACACATAAGAATTTAAAATAAAAGACATTTTTAAAACACAAGTAACACACAATGGCGGCCTTATTACTAATTAGTAATTTCTTCCAGGCAACCACGGGTAGAGGAAACATAATTTTAAGTTTTATGGTAAATGTGCCAATTAACAAAAATGTATTATATCAAACGTAATATGATGCTTCAAAATAAATACTTATATACTTATTATATACTTACATTTTTTTTTACAAAATTTTCATCAAAACAGATTCTGTACTTTAGAACACTTTAATCATATAGGCACAGAAAAACTATATACAAATTATACAAATGATATTCTACGCCTTATTACAATACAACATCCCAGCGCGGTGATGAAAGTCCAGGAAACACGATCGCGTGTTATCTGTTCTGTAATCTGAATACGAAATGAACGCTTTTGTTTGTGAGTTTGTGTCCAACGTGCCAGGGAACTAGGCGGCCGTAAATTATTGGATGAACAAAAAATACATTACATAACAGCGTTTGTATAATATGCGTTCCAAAACTACTGCCGGACGCCGGCTTACTAATAAAATATTTACGCAGACGGCAGAATATTATAGCTATTCAAGGTTCGCTTGAATAGCTCGTTTCCAATATACGAGAGAAAATATAAGCAAACCTTTTTATAGTTATTCACTGTGTTTTAGTTAGAGACGATTGAGTAGGTAGAGATCAACTACGATATCATGGCGCGCCCCTCCAAAATGCAAAACTTTTGAAGTGCTTTGTCAAAACGTTTGAAGTGCGTTGTCTTGCGCGGTAGGCTAGTTATGATTGGTTGACCAACAAATCTTGGTAATGAGTGACATTAAGTGTTTCGTGTACTGTGATTGGTTGAATACTTACTACATACAAACTCTTTCATAAGGATGTGACTACACACATTGAAAAAGTCATATGGAGGGGCGCGCCATGTTATCGTAGTTGATCTCTACTAAACCCCTCTTGGATTGAAACATTTAACAGGATTAAGATGCGTTTTTAATTCATAATAAAATAAGTAACCGTGAACTTGGCATCATCAATTACACGCAATAATTTGGCCCGTAGTCGGTGCATTCACGAGTTCAAATATGGCCGCCACTCGGCGCCATTAGCGTTTTGACAGTTGCAATCAATCACGCCTGATGAATGAGGTTCGCGAGCGGACGCGCCCGCCACGGCGTCGCGACGCCAAGTCGCGCGCCGCACGGTAGCTATGCGCCCGCAGGGAATATGCACCTTTGTTTCAATGTTTTTTATGATTATGACTTACGTCTATTAACAAGATATGTATGTGCGGTACGATTAACAGGTAAATTTTAAAAGTAAAAAGTCAAAATAAAATTGTAATCAGGAACCAATTTAAAAGGTCTCGAATTCCATTACAGCTACACAGTAAATGTAAAAGTGATATTTAAATTGGCATCATTATGTTTTCTAAGTATATAATATAATATTGTGTTGGATCATTGCAGAGTGTAGAGTTTGTAGAGTTTTAGAATTTAGAGATAGACTTAATTAGCTGACTATATTACAGACATCGTTGTCTTGTTGTAAATATACAATTCTGTTTGGTAGATAAAAAGGTCTATCACTAAGCAATCCACGAAAAAATAATTCAAACATATGATATTTTTTACCTGCAGCCTCGTGAAATTTATTTAAACACCTATTCATCTACCAGTTACATACCAAATAAAACAATATATTATAATGTAATTAAACATGAGTCATTACATGAGAAATGGTTTCCGCTCGCATTTACAGCATCAAAAGCAATTAAACATCGTAATAGGCTGTCATAACACCTCAATTCAGCGGCGCGGTGCCGCGGAAAGACCGATTCGTATAATAGTGTCTATCAATTGAAATATTTGAAGCGATAAATATTCGACCAAGTAATTCGATCGTTTCACCTCTTATTGTTGATGAATATTATTATTTACGGTAGATTTAATATCCACAGGTAGGGTTGCCAGGCGTCCGGATAAAGTCGGACTTAGGCTTTTTGATTGCGTGTCCGGCCAAAATTCAAATTCCGACTTCAATCTTTTGTACACTCGAACTGAGTTAAAATCTTTAGTATTTTATATGAAAATTCTAATATCAGATATTGTGGCAACGCCCTAATTACTAATTAGGATTTTCATATAAAATACTTGATATATAGCTCTACAAAAGATTTTAACTTAGTGTGGCAGAAGTGGTAATTAGGGCATTACCACATATGACATAACGATTTTCATACAACATTTTCATAGAAAATCCGTAGGCGTAATATCGAACTAACTGAAATAATGGATGTTAAAATGCTAACTCCTTAATATCACGGCGTCGGACTTATTATACAATATCCGGCTAAGTTAGCTAGTTCGTCCGGCAAATTTTGGCGAGCTGGCAAGTGGCAGCCCTATCCTGGTGATATGAGTCACCGACTGGGCCACCGACATCGCACTCTTTCTGTACCAATGAAAGGATTAAATGATTGCCTGTCAGCCGTAATGTGAATCAAATGACTGCACCGTTTTTATGTTGGACAGTAGAAAGAGTTAGCTTAGCTTGACTCACTGCTCTCAGTCAGTTTAATAGGTTTTCCTCATACACTTTGTAAGTTTGTTAGCTACTCACTGCAGTCATGCAAAAAAAGGTTTTGTCTGAAAGGCTAAAGAATTGGCTTGTGTCAGTGATATAATAATAATAGCTCCCACATCGGTTTCGGTGACGGTGGCCGGTTTCATTGAAACCCGGCCAGCTACTCAGGAGTAATTTTATAGTGCCCAAGTGTGGGCGCAGTACACAAGAGCACTCTCTATTCCTTTACTCTCATAACCCAGTGGGACGGAAGACCGACACGACCAGCGAGAGATCAGGCGCAGGACCGACTTTTTACATGCCCTGCACGCATGGATCATCTTACTTGTCAGACAGTTGAGTTTGTAAGGCTCTAAATATGGTAAATTACGGCATCTCCGTAGGGGAAGGGCCTTAAATGTTGCCTGCAGGCTGCAATTGACAACTTCATTCGCGAAGAAGTACGTGTGTCGTAGTGAAAACAACTTATTCTAATATTTTGTCCTGCCCAAAGATCTAAGTATATCTCTATATTACTCTATATTACACGTAATTTGATTCAATTTGCTACAGCGGTTTAGGAGATAAGTTACCTCTTAGGAAGACAGATTGACAAGCTTTAACACTTAGAAAATGATGTGGCTTTACCTGACCTCAAAGTCCTTCAACGGTCAACCAATGGTTGTCAAAGTATAAAAGGTCGATATTAGTGATGCGGCACGCGTTTCGCGACACTTTGACGTTCGCGGGACGGTTTTGGCCGACTCATTATTGCAACAATGTATTGTATGGAGCCCCCACAGAATTCGATATGACATTGAAGGTTTTTGGTGATGTACTTAATGCTGAAACAGCTAAACCTGATGAGACCACTGGAAGTGTTTGCTACTTCATAAAATATATGCATGCACAAGAAGTGATTTAAATTAGTATATTTTTATTGGTAGTTCAAACAAAAATCAGGAAGGTAGTAGGAAACTATTAACTGGATGATGGAGTACTTTAGTATGTAATATTATGTTAAAATTATCCACAAAGTAGTAACTTCTGTAGGCGCTTAATTTCACAAAGGTGCGATCTGTACTTGTTCCTCAATACTAAGATTGATATTTCTAATGCAATGCTCTGCACTACAATGATAGCTTGTTCCGTCCCGTTCCATAAAATACGAAGCCTTAATACCCACCATTCTGTGCAATTTGAGGTCCACGATAATGAAGAATAACAAGTAACAACACTTCAGCAAACTGAAAACAAAAGATTTCCCAAAACATGACTCAAATATGCATTCATGTTTGCATTGTCGAACTAAACGCTTTTCCTCGAAGTTACCTTTAGGAATATCTTAATTTCTATTGTTGTGGCGAAATAAAGGCGTCAAGTGTCTTCTACAAATGAGTCGACACCTTAACAATCGTCGTCGCGGGTGGCCCGGGCGCATTGTCCACCGAACTTCTCGGAAGGTCATTGCCGGTTAGCCCACGGGAAGGCCTATAATTATAGATAACTCACTTGTCAGTCAAGCGAGCCAATCTGCTGGACCTAATGACATAATCATCCCGCTTTCGCCGAATGGCTTGGTCAGATTTATCATCTAATAGAGCCGTCGTAAAAGTTTAGGATCTTGCCGTCGTGGAGGATGAGGCAATATTGCCCGGTTTCTGAGGTTTGTAGGCAATAGTTGACATACATATTTATTTCATTCAATAGAGTTGATAATCAACGAGTGATTAGCCTATTAAAACACTATTGAATAGATAGACTTATGTCAAAAAACTTTGGAAAAAGTTGGAAGAACTTAGCTTTAAATGACTCAGCTCGCTCCTGGCAAATCGTATTGTCGCGTGGTACTATTTAAAATGTAGAGTTAAATATACGCGTGGCAGTAAATTAGTATCGAAAGGATCAGACACGTAAGGCTGTTGTGGGCGAAACTGTCAACTTGCGGCGTTCTACACATTGTACGTACATTTAATGGTACCACGCTCTTATAATTCTTGCCTACGCTTCGGCGATTTGAAATGTTTTGGATTGCGAGAATATTTTATGCCACGTAAATACGAATTGAATATCCTTATAAAGTTTATAGTAGTGTTTTGGAATAAGATACTTACGTCTTATATTCTTCGATAAATAATAATTTCATAAACGGATGACTGACCGGGTAATCCCTGTAAACTGTAGAACCACTGGTTCTACAGTTTACAGGAATATTGTGACTGTTGTTATACCTCCAAATTAATCCGAAATGTCCCTACTGAGGGAGTAGTACATGTTGGACTAAATGGACACGGTCACAGGATGCGTCACATCCCACATGATTGTCGCCATGATTAACGACTATGACTTCCTCATAGACTATGAGAATTGAGACTTTCGCATTTGCCTGTCCATCAACTTCGTATATAGGCCGTATTACAGAGGCGAAGTCGGGCCTCACATCTAGTACAGTAATTATTATAGGAGGCAATTATCAGATGGAGTGTACGGAGTGGAAACAGCGCGAGGTGACGGCCGCGGCCCGCGCCGCGATCCGATGTGACGCGACTACACACTGTTCACAACTATTTTACCTCTAAAAAGACCCTTAATGTAAGCGATATAAGGATCACTGTCATAATAACACAGGTGATATAACCCCGAACGCACTATATCTAGCCGATATGGATCTTACAGACGCCAACTGACACGGCCGAGGCGGACCACCCAGCCTGCTAGTACAATGTCTATGATAACAATATGCCAACGCTAAATGTATAAAATATCGCCCAGTCCGTATTTAAATGTAAATCATCCGGACGGAAATGAGTATCGTATTATTTTAAGTTGCGTCGTTTAGTGCGGCCTCTTTTACTTCCAATCAAGGAAAAGCAGACGTCAAAACTTCGGTATTGTTGGCCGTAGCAGGCAGACAATAGTTTGGTTACTAAAGGGTGGTGAAGTGTGTCCAAAATCCTAATATACTTACTGACAAATTTGCGAAAACAATACGTAGGTACAATACACAATTTTAATAATTTTTACATAAAAATATATACTTAAATAAAAAAATATATTAGGTGGGTACGTCAACCTTCCCTTAATTTATTATCATGATGTGTAAACCGCTTATAATCGCTTAATTATTTAGGCCAGGTTTTTAACAGTCCAATAAAAATTAAAGCTGTAAGTTAAGATTTAGGTGCATTTAATATGGAGTGGAGTCGATAATTTTGCGTTAATGTATTTATTTGGTCCGTATATTTATGTCCTCGACCCTCATATTTCACCGTGTCTGTTCGAAAATCGAATTGTTCCTTTTTCGGATATCATGCCTAAGCTGCATTTCGATGCCTAAATAAAAAAAAAAATCTTTGTCGAAATTTAGCAAACTGCCGCATTCGCCGCACTTAAAGAGGATTATAATTATTGTAATTAAATGAAGATTTTGCAGATAATGCATGTAGTCTAATAAATGTCAAAATCTTCAGCATACGATATACTCTTTAGAGTTTAGTGGAAAGAAAAATCTAATCATGTGTTAGGTCCTTAAGAGCCCGGGTTACCCTCGAAATTCTCATACATACGTAATACCAAAATCATTTTCTCATACGAAAATATTTAACATGTTTGAGTTATTTTTCAGCTTAAAATAGTAACTACCTAGGTTCCTGTACAAAAATTAATTTCAAAATATTTAAACACTAAAAAAGATTTTTTGTGTATAATTTTTTTTTACTAAATTTGCTACTAAATATTTAAACACTAAAAAATAGAGTAAAACACTAAAAAATATATACATAAATATTAAATTTACTACAAAATATTTCAACTCTAAAAAATATTTTTTAGTATTTAAATATTTTGTAGTAAATTTACTATTTATTTATATATTTTTTAGTGTTTTACTCTATTTTTTAGTGTTTAAATATTTAGTAGTAAATTTAGTTAAAAAAAAATATAAGTACACAAAAATTTTTTTTTAGTGTTTAAATATTTTGAAGTTAATTTTTGTTCAGGAACCTAGGTAATTACTATTTTAATCTGAAAAATAACTCAAACATGTTAAATACTTTCGTATGACAAAATGATTTTGGTATTACGTAGGTATGAGAATTTCGAGGGTAACCCGGGCTCTTAACAACTTGATTTGTTTTATCCATAGAGTATAAAATTCTACCGATATTCTTTCTGCTATGTTATTAATCAGGCCACCATAACCCAAGGGGTCATACTGATATAGCAAACCAAAATAAACTGAAATATTTTAACGTGAGCATTTAGCAGCAGCTTAAATATTGATTGAGTATCCCATGCCGGCATCGATCAGAGTTGACGTCAAAATCTCATGTTTAGATAGAGGCATGTATCTAGTACCTAAGTAGTTAACAGTTATGGGTTCCTTATAAAATTATCAATTTGTGTAAATTCATCTCCCAGGAAGGGACGGAAGAAAGTTTGTTAATTGAAAACAATCAGATAATATTGTGCTGTTTCGTAACTGCACTTATGTAGTTATTAAAACGCAGACATACTAGGCTGAATTACGCCGGCGTAAATCTCTCTTTCACACGTGAGAGTATCATGGTAGGGTCCATAGAATTTGTATTTTCATATCGTTGGTAGGGTTTGGATTCTACTCTACTAACTACTGATCGTTCAAAATCTGGAGTTTGTATGGCGAAAAATGAACCACTGGACGATTGACGACTGTCTTGTTGTAGTTGCAGGCTGTCTTGTTGTAGTTGTAGTTGCAGGCGTTATTACTGTAATGAATTAATTATTATTACAAAATATGCTGATTGTATTCTAATAATTTGCTTACTGTCAAATAAACGTATTTGGGAGTAACTTTTTTAAGAATATTTATTCGGCTCAAACTGTTATTTTAACCCTCCGTTTGTTCTGAAGTTCAAATAAATATTTTGGAGTTTCTTTGCCAGTAAACTGAACAATACGCGCGTTGTGCCCGCGAACGACGTGGGTGGCATTTTGGGTCCCACGCGATAAAAAAAAATATATCTCCAAAGAAAATTAGTCCCTCTAAAACACGACGCAGACATGTGTTAATTTTTTCGCTTTAGATCTGTCACGGGAAGATTTGTGAGGCTCAAGGATATGAGCTTGCTTGTAAACAGTGCTTAATTAAAATAATTCAGGGGAACAGTGTTATCAGCTAAATTGCTCTGCCAGTCAATGGGGACAAAGAAGTTTAAATATAATATTAAGTATTTTAATATTATGAAAAAGTAATTTGTGTGTGCGTAATTTGTTTAAAGTTGTGCCACTAAAAATCTAAAGGAGTTCCTATTAATAGCTTACAACATTTTACCATAAAAAAATACTTAAGTTGACTCTACATAGTAATTTTCTGTCATGTATAAGTAGATAGTAGATACTAGATGATATTATTACTGTTAAATAGGCTATTTTAGGACACAGATTAAAACTTGATGAGACCACGCTAACTCGGGTGTTTTGGGTAATCCATCCAGTAGGATGGCAACACTGCTGACGAATTCAAATGTCTATCTCATTTTTATTGGCCGTTAAGTTCGGATTTGAGATGTTCGTTACCTGGATGAATATTTTTATGAGAGGCTCAGCCTCGAAGTTGTGTATATTGTTTAATGTATTTTACGACGCACTTTATTTATAGAGGCCATAAATAAAACTTGCTATTAAATATTTAATCTCATTATAAACAAACGACTTATCGCCTCGATTGCGTAATCGACCAAAAACTCCGAATGCAACTGTGGATTATTTGCAGATCGTTTGGAGACAACTTTTTTCTCTGAGTTTGCTGCACTTCGGACTTTCTATGAAACCTTATGTCAACAGCACAGAGGTTGTTTCTGAGGTAAATTATACCTGGACGAAGTGTACGGGTAAGGAGACTGTTACTATTTGTATAGGTATGAAGATAAGCTTTGTTTGCGGTGGCAGGTGGCGCGTAGCACGGGTAGTGGCTACCGTCTTGAGCATACACCCCCGCACGTCGCGACTGTAGCGACCTAAAACAACTTAAGGGCCTTCCCTACGGAGATTCCGTAATTTACCGTATTTAGAGCCTTTTAAACTCATAATTTGAAAGCTACAAAGTTATAATAAAAATACAGCAATAATCTTCAGTATATATAAACATTCCTTTCCCCGTTTTAAATTTTGTATTTTTGTTTATTATACTCATGCAGATATCAAGCTTTCAAAGTAAAACCAATTTATTAAAATTCAAGCATGCCTGCATTCAGCATCTCCTTAGTATTTACAAATTACTTTTATTTGAAACAGACGCCAATAGATCGAAACTATCACAAACTACATATTCCACGTTTTAATTTTTTAGGTCAATATTGAACTAAGATAAGTAATTATTATTTTTAACAAAAAATTTAAACCGACTTCCAAGGTAAAACAATAAATAACACCCTTATAATATGAACTAAAAAGTATTAAATAATTATTCCTATCTAATAGTGCCTTTTTCCGAATTCGGCTAAAACTCAACTATTTCTGTACTCAATCTTCATAATTTTGAAGTCGGTACCAGATGAATCTTCTGTTCTCTGACAGAATATTTGAAACTTTTGGAACTGGCACCGACTTCAAAATTATGAAGATTGAGTAGGTACAGAAATAGTTGAGTTTTAGCCGAATTCGGAAAAAGGCACTATTAGATAGGAATAATTATTTAATACTTTTTAGTTCATATTATAAGGATGTTATTATTGTTTTACCTTGGAAGTCGGTTTTAATTTTTTGTTAAAAATAATAATTTCACTCTTTTTAGTTATCTAGTAAGCAAACGCGTACTATACGTAGAATAATACACCTGTATATTATTCTACGTATCTTATTACAGTCACACTTACAAAATATTATAATATCAGCTGCAGCCTGCAGATAATTTTAAACAATACATTAAAAAAAATCGAAGTGAACACGTGTGACGTGCTAAGTAGCCGGTCACCGGACTAGTTTCAATAGGCTGGCACTCGCTCGACTTGTCGCACACGCAGCGCACATAGTACCTCCGTGAGTAATTTGTATTCTGTGCATAGTACCCGGCCCGCGCCCGCGCCGCCGCGCCGCTTGCTTGACAGCCCTGGCAGATATGCGATGAGATACGTTATTATACTATGAACGCTAAACGCAATGCAAACGGTTGAAATTAGGTTGTTTTCCAGAATATCTCAACGAAGTGAAACAGAATCTTACATTATCGAAGCAACTTTAACTTCTCAGGAGTAATGTCAAATGTGTGCCTTATGCTCTGGAGATAAGGTTGAATTTGGTGACATTGGTGACCCTGACGTGGCAATGATGATGACGATGATGATGATGATGAATGTAATTTGCATAGTAGCATATGCTTTGAGTTCTTAAAACAGCGCCTAAACTCCCAAACTTGTATCTATAAGGAATCTGGAGTTCTCTTAGTAGCTTCGGAACCATAGTATACCTCGGTGCAAAATCTTGCGTTTTGGTAGCATATGCTTAGGATGCTTCTCATAAAACCAAAATCACCATATGTTTCCATATAAATTTCGAGGAGTTCCCTCGATTACTCATAGATCCCATCATCAGGTCACCACTTTTGTGAACATAATACCAAATTGGAGTGAAACCTAATACAACAAAACAAAAATTTGGAAAATCGGTTCACAAACGGCGGAGTAATCGTTGAACATAGAAAAAAATATATATATGTGGATATTTTTTTGTAAGTCAGTTAAAAATAATAGGGGTTTGGTGCGATCTCGGCAACGCGGCAAATGTATGGTCAAGGTCGTTTGCTCGGGGGACGGCCTTAAAGGAGTTTTCACACGACGATAACAGCCCTTTCCTGAGGTTAGTAACTCTAAATTCGTCAGACGCTTTCGCCCACAAAATTCGTCTAAAATATTCAATATATTCAATCAGCAAAAGTTTTGATGTATCGTTAAAATTCAAATCATGTTCTAAAACTCTATTTCAAATGTTTTTGAATAGATATACGGCGTACGTAATGCATTTAGGTCTAAATAAACTCTGTCAATGACCTAGTCTGGGTTGTAATAAATAAGGTATATGATCTGCTGGCCCATTCTGTATCGTACATTTGTGAGTTAATCACTGAGTTAGTAACTAAAACGGAGGAGTGAGTAACGGAAAGTCTCACTTTTGTATGCAAGTGAATACAAAAGTGAGACTTTCCGTTGCTCACTCCTCCGTTTTAGTTACTAACTCAGTGATTAACTCACAAATGTAAGATACAGAATCGGTCTGCTGGACTGCTTGCTACGTCGAGAACTTCTAGAAGAGAATTTTAAGTCTCGACAATTCTAATCTCGAGACGAGAATTCTCAACGTAGCAAGTTGTCCAGAACACAGATTCATGATTTTGGAGCAGTTTCGCAAGCAGTTAACATTCGAACCTACAGTATACCGCTTTGAACTTTTTTTTGCTAGAAACGAGGTCGATTTGTTGCTCTATTAAAGTGAGTTTAAAATGTGACCAATGTGTAAACTATGCGAAACCCGCCTGAGCTTTTCCACAAACTGTTTGTCGATGGCACTTGAGAATAATTTTACATCTCGCAGGACCCTTATCCCAGATACGTAAGGATCATTATCGCCCAAATTAAAGGTAAAATAATATCGAATGTATAACGAGAGCGTGATAAATGTTAGAGCAAACATGGCCGACAACCCTGTGCTAACATTTTTTACACCTTCTTCAAACTGTCGCCACTGCTAAGGTACTCAATGCAAATCCAGCACCACTACCACCACAGCTACCACGTTTACGCATTTTTTGTCACCAAAGTATTTCTTGATAAATCCTTGAGTGGTTTGTCTTTAAGCTGATTAACCAAAAGACAAATGCGCAAGCCAAACCCCTGAAGATAGAAACTTTTGATCCTGTTATGATATAGGCATCCACCTAAAAAGTTTTTTAAAAGTAAATTAGGGGATCAAAGATTGTATGCTAGAAACACTCTATTTCACGCGAGCGAACCCGGGGGTAAGCCGTAAGTCTAGTTTAAGATAGGTTCCTAATAAGAATAACACAACTTTAAAATAAATAAAATTACGTGGGTATAATAAAAAGATCGAAGCGTGTAGTTTCTATTTTAATTGATTTCATCGGCGTTTCGGTACTGAATCGATTGTCACGACGGAAGAGGAGCGGTCAGAGAGGACACTTTTTAGTGTTTTCTATTGGTTAAGTTAATATGCGTCAGTGAAGAAAAACTTAAAATCAAACAGCGTTCCGGTGGCCAGTTCTCACGAGGAGCGGCACTGATTAGAGACAGACTTCAGACCTCTTGTATTTTTATATTCAACCTTATGTTATGGGCACGAAGGTCCAGAAAAAGGTGAAATAAGTGTGAACGGTGTAAACGTGCGGCGACCGTCAAGCCAGGAAGTACGGTCGGACCCGTGACCGAAGCTCCACCGTTTCCAGTACACCTTGAACTGCTAACAAAAAGGCTGTTACGTCTCATGATATTTCGAATATTATAATTTACTAGATGACGCTTGGATGACGCCCGCAGCTCCGTTGCTGCTCAAAGCTCAAACCGCTGAACCGATTTTGCTGAAATTTGGCATGATGATACTTTGAACCCCGGGAAAGGACATAGGATACTTTTTATCCCGGAAAAATGCACGGTTCCCGCGCAATAAACGAGTTTTGGCGCAAACAGAGTTGCGGGCGTCATCTAGTGTTACGATAAATTTTTGTTCAACCCCTAGATTTTCAACCCCCATTCTCTACTCGTCTTTTTACGCTACTTGAGAAAGGAAGTTTAAAATTTTGGAGTGGATCACGAAACAAAGGCACGTCACGTCAACGACGTAGGAAATGACAATGGAAACGTTGTGGAAATTAGATTGAGGATTATTGATGTCGCGCCCATGGATCTCGGAGTTTGTTCAGCTGGTGGGCAAAAACAAATGTCTGGGAACGGACGACGACACCATGTCCCATTAGTTTATTTGTTCTATTTGTCAAATTATTACGATTTATTAATGTTGCGTGCCCCTATTCTTAATATTATGTGACAATGTGCATAAGCCATAACATCGCGTATGTTTTGGGGGCTTGTTTCAGCTTCAGACTTACGAATCCCACCAAAAACATTTCATGTAAAATGTTACCTCGACGACCACAAAAGGTTTGCCCTGTGAAAAAGACATCAGATCTCACAGAACTTTAATGTGTTCTGTGTCAGATCTAATGTAGAGCCAAGCTTCTGAATCGACGCAGCCTAACTCTATCGACCCAAACTCCAACAAATTCTACATATTAGTAAGTATGTATGGCTTCGCTGTTTCGCTACCGTTGTGGAGGTGAGGCGAATATTTAGTTTTTGATCTGAAGTGAGTAACGAAACAGCCAAGCCATACATATACTTACTGACATGTAGAATTTGTTAGAGTTAGGATCGATAGAGTTAGGCCGCGTCGATTCAGAAGCTTGGCTCTACATTAGATCTGATGTCTTTTTCACAGGGCAAACCTTTTGTGGTCGTCGAGGTAACATTTTACATGAATTGGTTGGGATTTCAGTCCTTTTTGTAAGTTGCTACTTGCTAGGTAGTCTTTTCTAGTCTTTTTAGTGTCTTTTTTTCTATTTAGAGGTTTTTAGTTAATGTCCATCCCGTGTAAACTTTCATGCCCTTATCCATAAAATTGGTGAAAGTCTCATTTAAACTTCCATTACCGTCCATTACTAAACTTATTTTACGGCGTATTTTAGATGTCAATAAAATATAAAGTACTAGATGACCCGGCAGACGTTGTTTTGCCATATAAATAATTTTTGGTATGAAAAATAGATGTTCGCTGATTCTCAGACCTACTCAATATGCTCACTAAATTTCATGACAAGCTGTTTCGGAGGAGTACGGGAACGAACACTGTGACACGAGAATTTTATATATAAGATTAGACCTATTCAATTGAGAATTTGTATGTATAATAAGTCTATTATTGACATCATATCCTGAGAATATAAACTATCTGGCATATCGGAAACCAACTCTATGAGGGTCAACTTCCACCCCCCCATTTTAGGGGATGAGGGATGAATATTTTTGTTGGTTGTATACTAATAGTAAGGGAGCCCTGGAACAATTTTTTTTGTGATTACTAACAAGCAAATTTTTGGTGAGTAGGTACATTTTGATAAGACGAACAACAATTTTATTTTCGAAAAATCTCAAGAAAAGGTAGGTACTAGGTAGTGCCCTTGCGCTTCGCTTGGCTCGTCACGGCTGGTACACTACCGTGCATCCAAATAATAAATACTACAGTATTTTATTTCGATGGTTCAGTATAAGATTCGGTGATTTTAATATAATATGAATTTTAGTAAGACCGCCATCTGCCTATAATGAATCTATTTCTCTGACAGTACATTAAATCAGAAAGGAATCTAACAAAAATAAAAGCTCCGAGATGCTAGATAGCTAGATACGGTCGAGCTATTTACGGTGCATTGTGTCGTATCTCGCATCTCCCTAATTGAGACGTCCCACACCGTATTGTTCGCAAAACCCGCGCGCTTCGTGGGTGGCGCGCTAGATGCCTTAGATACTTAGGCTTAGCACTCACTGAAGACATGACGAACTTTAATGTCTTGTCTTTATCAGAGAAATCTGTCTTTCTTTGGCTACTTGTTCGGAGTCACCGTTGCAACTTTTCGCCATCGTTTCACGCGAAAAATATAGGTACCATAACCTCATCACCTTGATAAGTAGTAGTCATCGATCGATCTTCCATAGTGCGTTTTTCGCGTAACTTTCTGCCACGCACAATAAAATTCTGGAACTAACTGTCGCCAGCAGTATTTCCGGACCAATATGACCTTAAATATTCAAGAGGAGAACGGTTTTTATCTTCTGATGTTGCGACTGCCCATGGGCGACGCGACGGTAGAACTTGCTTTTCATCAGATGACTCGTTTTGCTCACTTGCTTCCTAATTTTACAAAAAAAAATCTTAAAACTGTCGAACATAAAATGAGTACTGCACTGAGTATAGTTATAACTAGTACGGTCTTGACTTCGTGGCTGGGCAGTTTTGAGTTTTGATATTATGAGACTTTTTTTTTCATTTTTCGTTTCGAATGCGCACACTGCACACTGCACAGCCTCTATTTCGCAATAGTCCTAGCCAGTCTAGTGTTTTGTCGTGGGTGAGCGGCAAGCCTTAAATGACATAAATTAGTATGTTCCCTAACATCTTGAAATATGGAAACTTCATTTCGTTTCTACGTATAAAGTTTCTTGTTCTCTAGACTTTATTGTGCCCTTATCGTCGAGTATCTGTGTTTTCTATGAATTGATATCATATTCGACATGAAACCTTACCTGCGGCTTTGTTTATTCGAAATGGTTTGTGATTGGAGTGATTATAAACGACTATTACCAACACCTTCTGTCAGTAGAAGGTTGGTAGAAGTTCCTAGAAAGTTGATAGAAATGTTCCTTATCTGCGTTGATATTTCAGTGCATGGCGTTTTAAATCTTAATGTTGTTGTTGTTTTGTTGTATCGCCATATTAACTACCCTACATTTGCCCTACATAATAACCTAAAAGCAGTTCAGTGATTGAAGCGTAAAGATGTTTTAGGAGATATAGACACTAGACAGACACAATTTCGCATTAAATTTATAATTTCGGTATAAATTGATTTCCAGAGTTAAGGCTGTGTGGGATTTTGTTGACGGCCATTATATTCCGGTTGCGTAACGAAACATAAATGTCGGTCATCTTGGGGGTTGCGCGGGAAAAGCGGAGCGTTCAAATTGATCATAACGCGATGACAGACAGACCACCCACCGCGGCCGTGTCATCGCACAGATTATACCTAATGCCCCCAGCTTCGACTGATGGTGCACTTGTATTGAATATTACGTTTTTGTAGCTCCATCGTTGGAAATGAAGGCTGTCACAGCGAAATATCTAACCCCGAGATATTTTCTCTGCTAAAGTCTAAACTATTGCTCAGTTATTAAAAAGTAGACAACCATTTACCTAGTAGAACACCTTTTCGAGTTACGAGAAACTACGACAGAGTAATTTTTTCTGGTAAGGAAAAGTTGTATACATATATGCGTGGCAATGATTATTTATACCTACTTATGACGATTTCTACAATCTTAATGTGTAGTTTTATCTGTGACACGCGCCTAGATTTAGTAGGATGTTATCGTAGACTTGGTTCTTTAGGGCCCAGGCAGACAAGAAGCGCGGTCGTCACGCGGTTATAGCGCGACGTGATGCGTTTCCACTTTCCACTACCTTCTCGTTTATTATTTAAATTCATTATCTTCAAATCCATGTAAGTATTTAAAACGAAAGCAACTCAAGTCTCAAAAGTCAAAAGTATTTATGGAAAAAATGTATCATCATACGCTAATAAATATAATAAAATTATAAGCTGATTTTGAACACATTATCAAAAGCATCGATTCCAAATCAGAGTAAATATTCAAATAAACTACTCTTAACTTCCCAAAAATTCGTAGCGCGATTTATTCGTAGCGGTTTAAAAACGTGCGGGCGTAGCCTTATAAGTTATAACACAACTTAAGGTGCTCAGTGCTCACAGATCACGTAGGCTTTCCTGCCATTACCACTTTAATTGCTCTAACGTCGATGATGTTACTCATTTTTATGGTAACGCGGTCAAGCTTAATTGTTTTTATGAGCCTCTGTTTTTTGACCGACTTATTAATTTGGTGGCAGGTGGTCCGCCATTAAAATGTTAATTGCACTTTAATTCTTCTTAATCGCTAATAAGTATTGCGGTTATGTTGCTGATATGTTTTATGCTGGGCCGGTAAACCTTTGAGCTTAGTCCTGTAATGTTTCATTGGGATGCCGTGTGAGTCGCGGCTACCAACGAAGAAAATAAAGACGAATAAATAAAATAAAATTAATATGGAAAAATGAATAGAGATAGAGTAGAGTGCTACCAACGAGATGAGTGACTCTCTTAGTGAGCTATATAAATGTTGTTGGTAGCGGTTACTGGTAACACCACCAGTAAAAGACAGCGCTTGCGACCGTGATACAAGAAAAGACAATTTTTTGCTAGAAGTTTTCGAAAATAACACACACTACGCCCCATTACCAGCGCTAAATGTGGCTAGTATATTTTTTCTTAACAAAATTACCTACCTTTAGTAGTTACAGTCGAACAAAAATTGCTGTAAAGTGTAAAGCATAAAACGTTAGCGGTAGCAGTAAATTCGTCACCTCCACACAATGCTGCATTTTGATGACGCTTGGCGAATCAGCGCAGCGACTGTAACCCACGACTTGACCACCACTGGCGCCGTAACATTACACAACCATTGCTATTGTTTCAAATATAATATTTTCTACTTGATTATTATTTTTCTATTGATTTATTGCGCAATAACATGACGTTTTTAAAGTCTAACAGCCGTACTCAGGTCTCAGAGACATTATGCTGATTAAACTTCAATTTAATGAAGAGTTTGACAGATACTGTAAGGGGCTTATGTCAAAAACTGCATTTCATTACAGTTAAGTAATTAATGTTAGTCTTGAGTATCTAAGTGCGGCAGTTAAAAATACAACTATTGCAATTGTTTAAACTTTAAATCACCATAGCTGATGGCCACCGAATTAGATCCATATTGCATTGATAACTTAGTATGGATTTCTTAGGAAACCTCTGCATAAAATAAGAAACTCTCCTAATAAACTAGTTCATGCCAAGAAAGTTGCGATGGATTGAAACAATCGATCGTAAATGGATGGACGCCTAATAAACTTTATATTTCATCAATGAAGCAATAATAATAATTAGTAAATGGTCATAATTATTAATAATGCAAATTGTCCTAATAACATCCATACTGATGTAAACTGACCGAAGATAATAAAGTAATTAAAAAATGACACCACTATATTTTAATTAAGATATAATTAATTCTAATAAAGACCCTTCTCATATTTCCCATAAGAGAGCGAACAACTTGATTGGCCATAAACAGTGAATTAGCATTACGTAAGCGCGAGCTAAAAAATTCCGTAAAAATTTTCATCATTCAAAGAATATAAATTTTGGTAACGCAGGCAGGTCAGGATTAGGAGCATTTAGTAGGCTACTCTAATGAGTAGCCATAATATTTTTTCTGATTAATTATAATCAGAAAAAATATTCTGATTATAATTAATCAGAATATTTTTTTTAATGTATAATTAACGAGCAAACGGGTCATAATACGGTGGTAAGCAACTACCGTTGCCTATGGATACAACATCAGAAGAGTAACAAGTGCGTTGTCAGTCTTTTATGAGGGAATGCGCTCACTTTTTGAAGGTTTACAGGTCGTTATGGTCCGGAGTCCGGACTGCTGACGGACAGTGCATTTTACTGAGAAATAACTTATTTGCTATATATTATTTTTAATGATACGTAATATGTATGTATAACAAATTAGTTATAAGCATTATAGATTACTAAATTGTTACTACGCCTATAAATTAGTATATGGCCACATAATATAACCCTTTTAGCGAAGAACTAGTGTCGTGTAAAATCGTAAAGATCGTGTTATCTGAGTGTGAATTAGAAGATTATAATCTCAATTTAAAAAAATAAACAAAAAAAAAATACTCCTCATTAATGTATTTACGATCCTGAATGTATGTACGTCTGTATCTAACACTGTACTAAGCGTGCTAGTTGCTACAACTCAAAAGCTCTGCGTCATTGCACTTATACAGAGTGATAAAAATTGGAAAAGCTTGCATTATTATAGAATTATTATATAATTCGAAGATTGTGAAAGTTTAATATTTGCGTGAGGAGTCATTAATCAAATATCAGTTTCATATACAAGTAACACTACATAAATTTTATGATTATTTAACTTTAATTTAATGAAGGTTTTGACATATAAGCTCCATACATTTTATGAACTTGTCAGAGCTCAGTCGAGTTGAGGTCACAACTCACAAGTCACAATTATTCACAAGTCTGAAAATTAAAAATAATAATAATTTTTAAAAAATTGTCTTTGCTACACTAGGTCCTGCGCAATTCGATTTACCTTAACAATATGAGATTAAGCAACATTCTGTATTTCGACAGCAACGACGCATAACATCGTAACTCGTCATTTGTGTTAAATTGGTTTTCTGACATTTTTTAAACTACGTATAAACCATACAATTAATATTTCAATGGACTTAATTCAACTTAATTAAACAAATATAATATTTTTAAGCCTTATTTATTCAAACCAAAATGATCTCCCACGTATAATTTTATTTTTGGCCTTGCAATATTATGCTGTTGATTTAACATAATATTATATTATGTTACCGTTAGAATGCGGAATAAGTTAATGTTCACATTAACTAGGTAATCTTCAGATTTCCTGATACCATGCGTTATAGTGTGAAATTTAAATAAAGAAAGCGTATTTTCGCACATTACCTAGTTAGTTTGCATAGTACAAATGATACATCGATAAATTGCGGAAGACACTGAACGAAACACTTTTGTTTCGCTCCTTGCTGCGACTGCACCCCTCTGTTCCCAAGTGCAATGATTTGATCTGTTATATTTTATCATCGGAAAAAATTATATAATAATTATTTTATCTATTGTGTGGGGGTTTTGGCTAATGAAACCAAAATGTTCCCGAGCATAAGATTTTATTGATTGTCCCACATAAGATTGATAAATGCTATAAAGGTGCTGGGGAGCACGCGCGGTGCTTAGCGGTTATGAACGCGTACTGACTACTGACGGTAAAATGCTACGGTGTGATTTATATGACACCGTACATACTCCCGAGCCGAAAAGATACAAAAATTAGGATGATTTTGAAGGAAAATGACATTTTGTAAATATAGGGGAGGTTGCTATGTCCCTCGTATTTACACTACACAATTCACTCGGCTGACGGTCAGCCGTACTCTGCTTTCGCGCACTAAACACTACACTAGGTTCTGCTTGCGGGGAGACACTGCTGAATCTCTTTCTATACTTCTTCCACAGTACGAATGCCGCTGCTACGACCACGACAGCGAGCAGGCTGTACGAGATGCTGTATTGATGAACGTCGTGACCTGATATCTGATTGTCTGAGGTCTTTAAATTTTTAGTGGCGACTTTCAACTCTTCAACTTGCTTGCCTAAATCACTGATGGAGTTGTTTATCTCGATTTCGCTGTTGTCAAGGATGTCCGAATATTCCAAATGTGATTGGTTGATCATATGATTAATATCATGAAATTTGGGAGCAATAACGCCCAACTCCGAATTGATCTCATTCCTGGAGTTGGTCTGAGAGTACATAGTAAAGTCTCGGCCCTTTATAATGCAGTTAGGCTCGATGCTCAATATTCCAGCCCCATTCAGCTGATCTGTGCTAACACGATCTGAACATATGATTCTGACTTGATATGTAATGCAGCAAAAATAAAAATATTGGGACTCATCCTTCAACTGTATCCACTGATCTCTGCATGCTGATTTGCTGACGAGACATTGCTTAGTTCTTACGTCGATCTTACAGAACCTCTCATCTGGTGGGAGATAATGTATGGGCTTGCTGAGATGACATAAATAGGTTTGCTCATTATTTAAGCATAATTGAAGCTCAAATGTGGAAAGGGTAAAATAGGAATCCTTTCCTAAATTGATTGCTACGTAATCATCTACTGGGAGGACAGTGATCGCATTTCCTGATATCTGCTTAGGAATCGAAATAATTTTGTAAACGTTGTATGCTTCTCTATTAGTTAATGGAAACGATATTTCGAATATAAAATAATCTTTTAACATTCTTGCTTTGATTCTAAGTAAACTGTAAACGTTCCGTAAGTCTGATTGTATGTTGTCAATGGGTAACGTGATATCCTTCGTCAACTGACTCCCTATGAATTGTAATTCGCTTTTAATTTGTTCCGGAGTTAATAAATGCATGTTAAACTTGCCATGTGAAATATCTGTGATAGTATCTAAAATCGTATCTTGAATTCTTTTCAGGTTTTGAAATAAGTTCATCGCCGTGAATGACGACAGTAAAAAATGTTGAACGTCCGAAATTTGAATATGTTCCGACTTGAGAGAATTAGTAAAATTATACAAATCTTCAAGATGGTTATTTATCGATTTATGCTGAAGTTGAATCGATTGTTCTGTGCGTTTTAGTAAATTGTATTGTGCCTCGACGACTGATGTTTGATTCTGTATCAAGTTGCTAAGGTGATGCTCATTATGTCTGATAAGCTCAATGTCGTTCCTATACTGTTCCGCGAATCTCTCGTCTAATACTCCGAACAGATAGTTGGCGGCGTAACCGACACCATTGATAAGCGCCCGGCGCTTTCTCGCACGCGCCTTAAAACGCTGATTTAATAACAAACGATTGTAGTGATCCAGTTCCTCGAACTCGTGCTGTAATTGGAGCGTTATTGTTGAACAATAGTCGTAGTCGGGAATATAATTACATATTATGTTTGTGTAATTTATGAACTTTTTTGCTGCGGTGAATCCTTCCCAGTACGGAGACATATTGTAATATGCTATGAGAGTCCACTTGTCCCGAATGACCTTTGCGCTTCCGGTATAATCGAAATATAGAGACATGTTGCTGGGTAAATTTGTTGCTGCATTAGAAGTCGTCACAATCGACATAAATAATATAAATGCTATCGCCATGGACATTAAACTACTCTGCTTGATAGGTTTTCTTTGCCTTTGTTCTTCCTTTTGTTCCTCAGGTTCTTCTTCGAGGTCGCTGCTTACTGCGTTCGAGAGAGGTAACAATGATAATTTAACTACTGGCCTTTTAATAATTCCGTTTTTTGTTTTCAGAGTGACGGCACGAACCAATCCGTCTTCTCCGGGATGCTGCTCCAATACCCTCCCCATGAGCCATTTGCCGGGGGGCATATTCTCGTCTTGAATAGTGACTAAATCGCCGACTTGAAGATTATTTCGTGCTCTTAGCCATTTCGATCTTACTGAGAGCTGAGTCATATATTCGATCCTCCATCTTTTCCACAAATCGAAATATATTTTTGATATTAAATGCCATCTTGACCTAGCATCCTGCTCTGTTTCAATGATAGTTAAATCTGCTCTGCCGACTAGAAAATGTGCTGGTGTCAAATAGTCTAAGTCCTCTGGGTCCTCTGTGAGCGCGCAGAGTGGCCTAGAATTTAAGATTGCCTCTATTTTTGCTAATAGAGTGGCGTATTCCTCATATGTTAGTTTCTGCTCACCTACAACCCTTTTTAAATGATGCTTTAAACTTCTTATGTTTCTTTCCCAAAAACCTGATGCTTGGCACCATTTTGCTACATTGAAATGCCAAGTGATATTCATGCTTGCTATCTCTCCTAAAGTATTATCATCAAAAATGTTCTGAAATTGCTCCTGCATCAATCTGTTTGCTCCTACAAAATTAGTGCCATTGTCACTGAAGATGTGACGAGGCGTACCACGACGAGCTGCCATTCTACTGAGAGCCGCCAAAAATGCTGAACTCGTAAGGTCTGACACTACTTCTATGTGTACTGCTTTTGTAACCATACAAATAAATAATGCTATGTATCCTTTCATGGTTTTGTTACCTCGTCCTTTGTTTGCTTTTACATCGATGTATCCTGTAAAATCTACTCCGGTGTTATAGAATGCTGGCTTCGGGTTAACACGTGCCGAGGGAAGATCACCCATGAGCTGCTGACCTAAAATAGGTGCGTGTTTCCTACAGGTCACGCACTTCCTGATATGCTTTTTCGTTGCTCTTATACCACCAATGATCCAATACTTCTGCCTAAGATTGGCCAATGTAATGCGTGGACCGCCATGGAATGTGAGTTCATGTGCTTGCTGTATAAGTAAAATTGTAAGTCGACTTTCGTAAGGTAAGATGATGGGATATTTTATTTCGGTGCTTACACTCGCGTTCTTGAGACGGCCACCAACTCGTAAAATTTTGTCGTCGTCTAAAATCGGATTCAAATTTAAAATTTTGCTTTTCGATGGCAATGGTCTTTTATTTAATAATAGTTTAATTTCTCCATTAAAGTGCTCCAGCTGTACATTCTTTACAATAAGCATTTTTGCGTATTGTAATTCTCGTAATGTGAGATATCTTTCGCGGCGTTGTTTGTGCTTTGTTATTCGTAATATCCATGCAAGTATACGAGTAACTCGAGTTATGTTGCTATGCTTATTTAATAATTGTTCGACTATGTTTAATGCTTGAGGTTCCGTATGAATTACAGTATTGGATTGTTTGTATTGATTTTTTAGCTCTAATGTAGTATTGTATAATGTTGGCTCTTTAACTGTTAATGACGGCAGCCATGACGGGCCGTTCCACCAGAGCTTATTTTCCTTTAGATGACTCACCTTTAAGCCGCGACTCGCTGGATCGGATGGGTTTTCGTCTGTTTTAACGTAGTGCCAACATGATTTTGGCATTACTTGCGTTATTGCTCTGACTCGATTGGATATGAATGTTTTCCATCGTGATGGATCTCCTTGTATCCACCCTAAAACTGCTGTAGAGTCTGTCCAGCCATACACTTCTGCTTTGTATTGATGTAAACATTTTTGAACCTTGCTCATTAATTTTGATAATAGTTCAGCTCCCATTAATTCCAATCTAGGGATGGTCTGAACTTTGCTAGAGGGTGCGAGCCTTGCTTTGGCTGCTAATAATGATACCGATGATTCGCCATTTTTTATGACCTTACAGTAAATTACTGCTGAAAATGCTTTGCTAGAGGCGTCGGAAAATCCATGAAACTCGACCTTGTCGTTTTCTGAAGTCCCGATCCACCGATTTATTTTAAATGTATTTATGTTTTGCAACTCTTGGCGTAAATCTAGCCATTTGGTTTTAATATCCTGCGGGAGATTATCATCCCATTCAATTTTTGATAACCAGACATTTTGAAATAATAATTTCAGCGTGGTGCTCAACGGTGTTAGCCAGCCTAAGGGGTCGTATAACCTTGATATTTCGGACAATAGAGATCTCTTAGTTGTTTCTGCTTCAGAATATTCTATTTTGCATTGAAATGTAAACACGTCACCTTGGGGATCCCAGCTTAGACCCAAGGTTTTCGTCGACTCCATATGCTTAAATTCGTACGTCTGCTTGTCACACTGCTCTGTGTCTAAATCTGCTAGGAGTTGCTGGTCGTTTGACTTCCATTTTCGTAAATTAAAACCTCCTGATTTTAGAAGCTCAATTAAATCTGCTTGTAATTGCTTGCTCTGCTTTAAAGTATGATGACCTCCACAAAAATCGTCTACGAAGAAGTTTTCTTCTACTTCTTTCGCTGCTTCTGGATACTTCTTCTTCTCTTCTGCTGCTAACTGCTTTAAACAATTTATTGCTAAGAAACTTGCTGCTTTTTCTCCGTAAGTAACTGTTTTTAATTGATACGCTTGCACGGGTTGATCTTTAGATTCCCGCCAAAATACCTTCTGATATGCTTGATCTTCGGGAAACACCCAAATTTGCCTGTACATCTTTTCGATGTCTGCTGTATAAGCAAATTTAAACTGACGCCATTTCAAAATTATCTGCTGTAGGTCCTGCTGAAGGTTGGGCCCCTTGTACATTATATCATTTAGGCTATATCCACTCGAAGACTTTGCTGATGCGTTGAATACTACACGCAGCTTCGTTGTAGTGGAGCTGTCTCGGATGACACCGTGATGAGGTAGGTAAAACTCCATTTTTCTTTCAGATGCTGATCGTTCCATATGACCTAAGTCCATGTACTCCTGCATGAACCTTTTATAGTCGTTTGCTAATGCTGTATTTCGATTTAATCTCCTTTCTAAACTCTGATACTGTGCTAATGCTGTAGTTTTTGATGATCCTAATTTATGCTTTAATTCTTCTATGATAGGTAAACGCACCTCAAATCTTCCATCTTCCAACCTTCTAGTTGTTTTAGAAAAATATTGAAGACAAAATTCATCTTCTGACGTCATCTCCTTTTCTTGGGAAATATCTTCGCATTCCCAGAATCTTTGTAAGTCGTCATAATTGTTATGTAACATGACGTTGCACTGATATGATTTGATGGAGCCGCAGAGGATCCAGCCAAGGTAAGTCTGCTGTGCTATGGGTTCCTCGCTAGTCGGACCTCTCAAAATACCATCCAATAAAATTTTTGAGTAGACATCTGCTCCTAAAAGTAAGTCTACCGGACGTTTTATGTAATATTCTGGATCTGCTAAATTAATGTTTTCGATGTATGACCATGAATGTTTAGGTAAATTTACATTTGGAAGATTTTTGATAAGATTGCTCATGATGATGACGTCTATGCTAAATATAAAATTATTATGCAATGATTTGCATTGTATAGTAAGCATTCCTTTGCTGCTGCTTTCATGCTCGCCGACGCCGAAGATAGTGCCCTTGCACCTACGTCGTTTTAATCCTAAAATCTGCGCTGCTCGCTCTGTAATAACTGAAATTTGAGAACCCGAATCTATGAGGGCTCTAAGATGATGCTGATCTCCATTTGCTGCTTTCACACCAACCATTGCTGTTGCTAGTAATACCTCACACGTGCTTGGTTGAGACACGTGGTGGGCTTTCGCCACATGATTCGAAGAAGTGCTAGGTTTAGGTTTTGTGCATGCATCGTGCAATAAACTATTGTGAAATCCTGCGCATAAGCGACACCTTTTACTGGAAAAACATTCTTTAGTATCGTGTTCGTATAAACAATTCACACAGTAATGCAACCGGTTTACGGTTTTCAATTTCTGATCGCACGGCATTTCTTGAAACCTTGAACAATAGAATAAACCGTGTTCGCCTTTGCAAAGTCCGCAAATTACCTTGCTTGCATGCGAAGCCTTTAAGTTTGGCTTATGATTAAAATAAAAATTATTGTTGCTTGATTTAAAGTTGCTCGGAGGAAGTTTTCGTTGATGCGAAAAATGCTGCTGCTGATTCGATGATGCTGGTTGCTTAAATACGCCCTGCTCTTGTTTTCTTCGCGATGATTCGAGCACAGTGAATTTCGATTCCAAAAATTTCACGAATTCCTCTAGAATTGGCAAATCTCGAGGATTCTTGACTGATTCCAAATATTCTGTATACGACTCACTGTCCAATTTTTGCCCTAACAGGTGGACCAATAAGGGGTCCCATGAGCTGATATCGACTCCCAGGTTCTTTAGTGCATTTAAACATTCTTTAGTTGTGTCGTGTAATTTTTTGAGTTGCGCTGCTGATTGATATTGAATGGTTGGCAGCCCTAGCAATATGTTGACGTGCGAAGTAAATATGAGCCTTTTATTGTTGTACCTATGGTTAAGAATTTCCCAAGAAATATTATAATTAGCCGATGTAATGTGTAAATGATGTATGAGCCTTTCAGCTTCGCCTGTTAATTTACTCCTTAAAAACTGCATTTTTTGGGCTTGAGATAATGAGGTGTTGTTATGAATGGCCTCACTAAATAAATCTTTGAATGACATCCATTGGTGATAATTACCGCCAAATGTAGGGATATCTAATTTAGGGGTTGATTTTTCCCTGTGGGATGTTGACCACATTTTTTTGTTAATGCTCTCCTTGATAAAATTAAATTTCTTCTCGTGTGCTGTAAATTGCTTTTCGTACTCTAAGTTAGACCCGTTTAATTCATTATCGAGCTCCCAATGCTGAGCGTCGATTGCTGCCCATCTCATCTGTAACTGCTGCAACGTGTCTTCAAACTGCCACTTTTCTGTTAATGCTTCCAGGTCAATATTGCTTACCGTTCGTGAAAATGCTTTGAAGTTCGTCATCTGCTTACGTAACATTTCTGCTGTTTTGCTATCGACTCCTTGGGAGATTGTCCTTGACACCCGTTCTGCTGATGCTGCTGTTGACGGACCAGGGATAGGCAATGGGCTTGCTCCACGACTTGGGACCTCAAGTACCTTACCCTCTGATTCTGCTAGTGGAGTCACTTGCGAGAGATACTGCTGTAAAGTTGACTTCGTGATCTCGTAGTTTCTGGTAGCCCGTTCATTGAGACTTTTCATGGGCTCAGAATTTTCGTCTACGTATCCTGCTAATTGCTGTCGATTCAGCTTAAATTCTTCCCAATATTCGTCAAGGGTTTGTAACTTCCGCTTAACGTAATCTACTGTCCTACGCTCTCGCCCCGTCTTCTTGAAAGACGCAAGCAACTGCTCAATCGCACCTACTAACTGCTCTTGATTTTCGTAAATATCCTCCATTTTGGTAACTTATTGCTCAAAGTAAAAAAAAAAAAAATGGAAAGATCTTACTTTTTGCTCGGGAACCTTTCTGCTGCTGCTGCTGCTCACGCCCTGGAGAGCGTGATGATCTGCTGATGAGATGCTGAAGCGATGCTAATGCTGGTGCTGCTGTCTGCTGCTTGCAGACAGGAACCGCCCTGCTATGCTGAATACTGCTGCTGCTGCTTATGCTCGTCTCCCACAACCACAACACTGGTTCGCGGGAAACTGTTCTGCTATATCACCACCACTGTTCTGCTACACTGCTATGCTACTCCACTGTACTGCTGTCCTCTGACACTGCTGTTCTGCTACACTATTCTGCTACACTGATATGCTATTCCACTTCACCACTGCTTTGCTACACTGATTTTTACCACTACACCACTACTGTACTGTCTGCTGAATGCTGATTTAGTGAACTGATTTTCTGTCACTGATAGCCCTCACTCGCGAATGATCCTACTTTGGCCAAATCGCGGAAGGTCACAAAGCTCGAAGGACCATATTATGTGGGGGTTTTGGCTAATGAAACCAAAATGTTCCCGAGCATAAGATTTTATTGATTGTCCCACATAAGATTGATAAATGCTATAAAGGTGCTGGGGAGCACGCGCGGTGCTTAGCGGTTATGAACGCGTACTGACTACTGACGGTAAAATGCTACGGTGTGATTTATATGACACCGTACATATTGTTTTTTTCTTATTATAGCGCTTCGGCTTTAGGTATATAAAAACCTTGACTTAGACTTGTCCACCTCAGATTTTTATAGTCATTTTTGTAGTTGATCTAATCTGTTATATTTTATTAGTTGAGTAACATTTTACTTAAAATTTAATATTTTATTCCTTTGTTAATGTCCCAAAAATTATTTTAAATAATTCCCTCTAATTAAATAACATGTTTTATTCAACGCCTCTGTGGTCCAGTGGTTTAGTGAGTGGGTCTTGACTCGGGGGTCGTGGGTTCGATTCCCTCGCGTTGGAAACATGTTATTTCCAAGTTTGGTTAGGACAATGCAGGCTGACCACCTGATTGTCTGACAAGTAAGATAATCCATGCGTCGGATGGGCATGTAAAAAGTCGGTCCTGCGCCTGACTTCTCGCCAGTCGTGTCGATCTTCCGTCCCACTGGGTTATGAGAGTAAAAGGAATAGAGAGTGCTCTTGTAGACTGCGCACACACTTGGGCACTATAAAATTACTCCTGAGTAACTGGCCTGGTTTCAATTAAACTGGTCACCGGTACCGGACCGGAAACCGGAAAGGGAGTATTATTATATGTATTATTTATTCAAACAAAAACCTGTTTTATGCAATTTAGCATATGCACAATCGCTAGTCTGCAGATTAGGTAATCTACCGTTACCTAGGTAGGTATTCTGCAGATTATCAAGGTAATGAAAGAATAGAATCAATTTATTGCACTTTAACTGACTCACCCAGGTAATCTGTAGAATACCTTGTTAATCTGCACTCTAACTGGTTTACGCAAATTTACGGTAGCATAATATGTAGGTATTCCCCTGACAGCTGCATTCAGGGAAATTTAATTATAACTTAACTTTAATTTAATGAAGAGTTTAACAGAATAGTTTCTGCTTTGTGCTCATATTAAGTCAATATTATATTAATGAAATGAAATTAAGAAATCATAAGAATCCGACTGCGGCAGTAAGTGTTTCATTATAAACTAGTGCATCAAACGTGTCAATGGTGATCCTGCATCCCGATCACTCTATCCGGTGACGGAGTTGATTATTGTGTTTACGTGTGTCTGTGTGTGTGTACGCTGGTGTGAGTGGGCCACCCAGCGCGCGGCCACACGCGTCGCCCACCCACGTGGCGGCGCGCGTCTTCTGCCAAACGCTACCGTCTGGACATCGATACGCCTGGTGCCCGCGATCGCCAGCGCCAAAATCTCTGAGGATACGCACTACCGTAAAATCCATACTAATATGTTATTTGCGAAAGTGTGTCTGTCTGTCTGTGATACGCAATACCGCAATATCCATACTAATATTATAAATGCGAAAGTGTGTCTGTCTATCTGTCTGTCCGTTACTTCTTCACGCCTCAACCAATTAACCTATTTTGCTGAAATTTGGCGCGGAGATACTTTGAGCCCCGGGAAAGAACATAGAATACGTTTATCGTGGTAAATGTGCGGTTCCCGCGCGATAAACGAATTTTGCCGCAACGGCGCGGTGTTGCGGGCGTCATCAAGTACAGCAATAAGAAGATTGATTAATTTCTGTAGAGATAAACTACGATAACATGGCGCGCCCCTCCAAAATTCAAAACGTTTGAAGTGCGTTGTCAAAACGTTTGAAATGCGTTGTCTTGCGCGGTCGGCTAGTTATGATTGGTTCTAAGGTCTATTGGTAAATCTTGGTAATAAGTGACATTAAGTGAAATCTTACGAGTACTGGTTGATTGGTTGAATACTTACTACATACAAACTCTTTCATAAGGATGTGACTACACACATTGAAACTGTAATTTGGAGGGGCGCGCCATGTTATCGTAGTTTATCTCTAGCTGTTCACAGGTCGAATAATTAATAAGGTCGTAAACCATCTAAATTGTGTAATGACAAGAGTAGGTATGTTATCAAGTATAAACTAGCTATTATACATTTAAGTTGAATCAACATCAAACAACAATTCTCTACATAATGTTCTTTACTTTAGATTTGTTGTTTGATGTTGTTCTAACATTACAACTAACATTTTGACTATTTGACGAATTTTGACGGATCTAAAGTTATAATAAGATCCAACCACGAGAAGTCACAGATCTTCATGTTGAATATCTAAAGTATGATAAAATTTTGAAACTAGCCTAGTGCCATAGAACCATAGAATAATCTTACTTCAAAAGCTCTACAACGATTCGTTGCCACCTTCATTTTCACGAATTCTTACCACAGGCCAAGCAGTTTGTTCGATGACGCGCCATAAGCGTCATCGGCCCTGCTAAACGATGACGCCCCACGTGCGGCATTGGCTACTGGTTGTGTTTTATGCACATTTAGACTAAGGAATTGTATTTACAGTATAATAAATTAGTTTTCACATGTTTTTTAACAATCCTTGTATGCCGCGCCTGGCGCGTCATCGGCCTAACTAAATCTTTTTAAATGACGCGCTGGGCGCGGCAGTGGCCACGAATAGGTTAAAGTTCTAAACGTTTCGCCCAAACAACACACACAATATACCCAATGATTTACTATCAAAGGGCGTAGAAAGTAAAATTGACAATTTTATAATTTTTATACTTCGCAATAAGCCGTGAATTATTTAATTTTTTTAATATAGACTCTACATAAAATTTGCTTGACTCTACACAATACTAGCGAAAACACGATATCTTAAAATTTTCTCGATATAAGACTACATATAAGAATATCACAAAGATGCATCTAATTTGCCCATTTTTTCAATTTATTTCCAGAACGGTGCATTCAACTGAGTCAATATTTTAAAACATAATGTGAAATTATATTTCCCAGGGACTGGACTAGCAGATTTTGTATAGTTATCGAGTTATTACGAAAACACTATTTTGGCGCCGATTCTGCGTCATTCTTATTCGCCTGGAATTCCACGTCTTTCAAATGGAAAGACGAGCGTAAGAGTGAAGAGACAAGGACGATGTTTTATTTTTTGCTTTATTCGCTCCCTTAAGTTACATTTGAAAATAGAATTTAATTTACTTCGCAATAATACAGACATATTATATCGCTAAACGTAGCTCTGGCGCCCGTCAAGCACTCATCCATAACTCATGTTTAAACAGTAATGAATTTAGCTGTCCCGCGTAAACGTCACAACATTGTATATTATCTACCATCAACTATCTATAGACAAAGCCCTAACATCGTTATTTCAATTACAACTCGACCATAAACAATCCCTATACTGTATACAGATGACGACTGAGAACAAAATCAATATAACATTTTTATAAACCGTTATTATTACAATTTTTATTGAAGTATTTAGCTCTGGTTCTATCAATAATTTTTTGATAAAAATGATCAGCTGCACCTTTTTTTGATAAAGGACAAAATTGATCTACGTATCTTTAGAATCACGGGGAAGGACATACTTTTTGTTATTACGGAAAAATGGTTTACGATCACGATATTATTTTGCACGTACGAAGTCGCGAAAACTTAAGTAATTAAGTTTTCTCTATTATCCACAACAACAGCTACTTTAGCAATTTAAAATGTAGGTACACCCAATGTAATATTAATTATTTAATATTTAAAAGTAGTACACGTTTACATAATTGCTATAAAAATATTATATCTTCATTTGTATTATATACGTAAATTTTAAGTCAAGTTTTTTTTTGCAATCTCGATGCGCGTGCGCCGCCGAATTTGGCAAGCGCGCCTGCGTAGAGCGAGGCGGGTCATGAACTCGTGAATGAGGCTCATCAATGAAAGCACAATCCACTCTACATATTTTCACTGACGTTTTGCCTGAGGGATTTGACAAGAAACAAATGTTAAAGTTTTTTTTCAGAAGTTATGTGACAATTTAAAAAAAATCCGTTTCAAATAATAATACGAAAACCTCTACAAATTTCCTCATTTGGGTCGATTAGTACACTTTTAGTAGGCCGATCATAAAAAATCAATCATGTTATACGCGGCTACATAAAAAGCAACAAAATTGCATATTCATATTAAAAGCAATAAAAATAAACAATTAATTAAGAATTATTAAGTTTATTATCGTGTTTGATTCTGTATATAGTCGTAAAGCTGTCACAATAGTAAAATGATAATAATATACTTCATTTAGGTCGAATTCTCTATAGAAACTGGATATATTATAAGCTTTTAATTGAAATCTTGTAAAAAGTTTGTAATTAATTTATGTATCTCATTTTAATTAACTTGTCAAGTAGACAAATACTGATAACGTGATTTTATTTAAAAAACCAGGAAGTAGCGGAATTATTAATTTCTTAAAATATTCAGAAGGTTAAGTACTAATAAAATATCCACACATCACATTACATTGCGTCACATCATAATATATAAGGGATTGTTTGATGGTCTAAACGCAACCTCATAATTCATATAAATTTAATGTCTTTCTTTTATCGTAAACTAAAATAATAGTAAGACATTGATTAAGTCGAATGGTAGTATGTTTTTACTTTTAAAAGATAAATATTTTTTAATATGGCAAGCATGTATAAGCGGACTACATATTCTGGATATCTTCTCCTGACAAATGACTCTGGTATTTATTTTATTGGGTTCCGTCTATTAATAATTAACATATCGAGATTACCGCTGGCGCCAGTTAACTCACTGGCATCGTTGCCGTTTCCGACGGTCGGTCAAAGCGAATTCTATCATGTTTCCCAGAAAAATAAGAGTAACGTATACTGGTTCCGAGTATGTCATTAACGGACCGTGTATCATCGCCTTAAGTAGGGTTGCCAGGTTGTCAAAGTCGGAGCTAAATTTCATTTGGACATACAAGAAAGCCGCATATTATCTGACATTTTGTATTAGTTATAACTAATATAAGTAAGTACTAGAGTCAAAACGGCGAATCGGTGCACATAACTCAACATAAAAAGTCTATCGTATGAAATTCAGTTTCTAGTCTCGTCATTTTCATTATCATATACATATATTTTTTAAAAACAACATTCTATAATTAAAGTAACAAGAACATATTTTTTTATCTCCACGCTAAATCAACAGAAAACATAATTAGTATGCTAAATCCGGATCCGGACACGTCGTCAAACAGCCTGACTGTGTCCGGCTTTTTCAGATGCCTGGCAACCTTAGCCTTAAGGACAGTCATTTAGCTTTGTTTACATTTCTCTGGAAGAGGTCTCGAATTAGGAGTCATTGATATAGTGATTACGGACGCGGCTCTCTAAACGCTCTAATTATGTTGTTAGATATGATACCGAACTGAAATTACATAATAACACAATTATTTTAAAATTAAGGCGTGTGCACATCATTAAACTTATGTTTTATGAAATCTTTATTAATTACAAAATTTAAGGTTATCTCGAGGCTGCCATAGTACAATTTCGGGACCACCTATTACAGTATTAAAACGTTCGAACTCAACTATTTTATCTGTTTACTTGGAATTCAGTTGATGATGTTGTTAAAAGGTTTTCGAAAGGCAATATCCGTGTCGGACATTAATAAATCATAGGCATGAGGCATGAAAACGTTATTAAAGGAAACAATCAACCAGCAACAAAGGCATTAACATTAACAATGTTGTTTTCTACTACCATAGAGTCATTGCATTTTTACAAGTTCAGTCAGTCAAATAAAAGTTTTCACAGCATCAAAAGCCTTTAACTACAAAATTAAGAATTAAACATTTTAGAATAGTTTTACGAATATAATGACAAACTAATTGGTTGGATTACTTTGTCTATCTGTCTATCAGTCTGTATTCTCTTTACTCCTAGGCCCCTAAACCAATTTTTTTTCCTAGAGTCTTAACGAATTTGCGGGGAATATGAATGATCTAATTATTTTGCGCCAAATACATATTTATTTCCCTAACCGATTGTAGACTATTCATAATATCCCTCTATTACAGTATGCCAGGTAACGATAGATACAGATTGTCTTCGGCGTCAACTGTGATGTTCCCGGAACCGAATGTTGCTCATCACTCACTGATAGACTAGTAATTAAGTCATTAATAACTAAATGTGAGTAATACGACCAGGAATTTGCCTACACTTAAAAAAAGGATATTGTAAATGCGTCTACGAACGATAAATGCCTGATTGAAATGCCTATAGAATTTAAGTATTTCTATAATAGATAAATAGTCTATCAAAATTTAAAATATACAATGTAACAGAAAAAATATTCCTAATTATTTTTAACAAAAAATTAAAACCGACTTCCAAGGTAAAAATAATATTAATGGCATCCTTATAATATGAACTAAAAAGTATTAAATAATTTTTCCTATCTAATATGTAGTGCCTTTTCCCGAATTCGGCTAAACCTCAACTATTTCTGTATTCAATCTTCATCATTTTGAAGTCGGTACCAGATATAGCTGAATCTTTATTTCTTTGACAGAAAATTTGAAACTTTTGGAACTGGCACTGACTTCAAAATTATGAAGATTGAGTACAGAAATAGTTGAAGTTTAGCCGAATTCGGGAAAAGGCACTACAATATGTAGTGCCTAGTGCCTAGATAGGAAAAATTATTTAATACTTTTTAGTTCATATTATAAGGATGCTATTAATATTGTTTTTACCTTGGAAGTCGGTTTTAATTTTTTGTTAAAAATAATAATTTCACTCTTTTTAGTTACCTAGTAGGTAAACTGTTAGTGCCAATTCAAATTGTATAAAAAAATAGTTTCATATTGTTTTCACTAGATGTCACTGAGGCGCTCCTGTGTCGCGCTATCGCTTGTACGTAGAAGTTTTATATAGGTAGTTGTAACTTGTAATAGATTTCTGTTGTGTTGTTGAAAGTTTGTAAGCAACTGACAATTCAACAGTGAGCTTGGTGTGAGCAGTGACTAGTGAGCATCAATTGAATTGACAACATAAATCATAATATTGAGTGGTAATTGATCTCGTATAATTATTATTAAGTTGACCTCCGTCATAGTCCGCGAATTCATAAGTGGTCGTCGGTGGTACTGCGTATATTCTACGTATACCCCAAGGCCCAAATATCAGGTAGATAGATACATTTAAACAATACATTAAAAAAAATCTAAGTGAACACGTGCTGCAAAATGCTCGCAGTGCGGCATGCCGCATGCCCTGACATTCCGGTTAGAACTTGAATACGATGCTTACGCACGCGCGGCGGCGCGCGGCGACGCCGTTGCCTCTGCGGCGCCGACCGCCGTGTATATTAAACAGCATAATTAGTGTTGTTATGTACATAATTATTATAATTGTATCCATACCTATGCCTTATACTATTATCTATTTTGTGCCATGAGACATTGGTGACCTTAACACGACATGGTAATGATGATGATGACGATGATGATGATGATGAATTTGAATTGCATGGTAGCATATGCTTTCTGTTCTTAAAACAACGCCGAAACTCCCAAACGTGTATCTGTAAAGAGTCAGGAGTTCTCTCAGCATCTTCGAAACCATGGTATAACTTGACCCAATATTTGACTTTTTGGTAGCATATTCTTAATACACTTCACATAAAACCAAAATCACCATATGTTTCCATATAAATTTCGAGGAGTTCCCTCGATTACTCCTGGATCCCATCATCAGGTCACCACTTTTGTGAACATGGTACCAAATTGGAGTAAAACCTAATACAACAAAATAAAAATTTCGAAAATCGGTTTACAAACGGCGGAGTAATCGTTGAACATACAAAAATAAAAAATAAAAAAATATCCACAGCCGAACATATAACCTCCTCGTTTTTTGGAAGTCGGTTAAAAAAATTGGGTATGATTATCATAGCTTTCTTGACCATATTAGGTCAGTAGTATCTATTTAGTCTAATGCCTACTCTAATTGGGTAGACCTTTGGTTCGCACTCCCAGAGGGTGCGGGTTCGATCCCGGGTGGAGGCGTGTACCAATGAGACATTTTCTGATCTCAAGTAGGTACAGAATACGGACGCTCGTACGGTAAAGGAAAACATCGTGTTCGTGAGGAAACCCGCACATAGTTGGTCCCAGACGTATTGACTAGTTCTTTCCTCTGGACTAGGCCCGACTATGATGCGAGAATGCCTTATGTGCTTGGGCAGCCATACGGACATTTAAAAATCTTGTCCCAGGCACTGCAGTATTTGAGGAGTGGTTACTTCGCTCTGAAAATACTGTATAAATCATCCACAACGGATGTAAAGGCCTAGTTTAATGCCTACAAAATCACGTCTCTACAAACTCATCTCTTTCTCTCTCTTCAATCTTCATATTATCTTTAACTCTCTTTATTATCTACATTAGGTAATTCCTTTCAATTATTTCCACGTAATGTCATACAATACAAGAATTACTCCTTTCTAAGGACGCACAAAGGAACGAACAGGAGCTTCGCAAATGATCCGTGACGGTGAAGCCGGCGGCACCCGGCGGGGCCATCTCTACAATTTGCACAATACATACATTCACAGTTATATTACCTTGGAATTTGACCTCTATGTTGTTGTCTTAAGGTTCTATTAAAGCTAATATAAGTCTGGATAGTCGATGTAAAGCGCGCCGCTTGCATAATTCCGCAGCAGTCAAAGCGAGCCGCTCCGCCGCATCTCAACGCGTTTCCGCCAATTTGGATCCCTCAGCCCGCTAAATAGATACCTCAACTTTTTACGTCTATCCTGTCAATATATTTTTGAAAAAAAAAACCAAAAAAATAGGCGAGTGTAAGGAAGGACAATTGCACAAATTACGTTTTTTGCGAGTAAAAGACATCAACGAGGTCAAAATTGTACGAAATTTAACATTATTTAATTTCTTTTTTTATCATTACCAAATTAAATTTCTTGACAAATATTCAACGTAACACATACAAAACGTAACAAATAACAAATGGCACTGTACTAATAACAAGTACAACAACTATTGCCTAGACATGCATACTTAAAAGAAGACCCATTTATGTCGAAGTCTACAAAACAGAGACAACATTAGAAGCGGTGTTCAATATTACTATTTGTCGAAATGAGCGCCTGTGTGGTTTTCACACTCTATAACACAAGTACAATGTTATTTAATAGACCCTAATTGGCAGTAATACTTATGTTTTATGGCCACTAAAGCAATGTATTTTTACGTGCGTTGAACGAGTTTTAACATTTTATTTGTACCATCAATGTTTATAATTTAATAGCGTTTTGATTAGTGTTATTGGTTAATTTGTTTGCGTGTAGGTTTATGAAATGATCGATACGCGTAGGCCTCGTGCTACGAGGTTAAATTAAAAATATATGTATGTATGTATGTATTATGTATTTGCTTTCTTAGTAGATAATATACCTATTATATATTTCACCAGTAATAAAAAAGTATTACATAGTACAAAATCCGATTTATTGCTCCATCTTCCACATAAATATTGAAAAATAAATACCAAAATAAATACAATTTTTGTACATTTCAATATAAATCGTGGTGTCCGCTTAAATTCTGACAAAGTTTCCAGAAGCCGTAACAATATCTCAATAAAATACCAGATATATCGCTACTATATTTCATATTATTAATCAGTTTGAGAATTTTAAAATGGTGGTTATTGTAGTTGCATCACGGGCTGACGGCAGCGCCTGCCGATCCGGCTCGGAGGACCACCCAGGTCGCTCGCCGTATTATTTTATTGTACGATAAACAAATTTATTGCTTCATATGGCTATTTATGTTTTTATATTAGGGCTTTTTGTTAGCCGAGACCGTATTAACCTCGAGTTCGCGTATTGAGAGCTTTGTGGTCGAATATTTATGTGTGTCATTCTTTTACGCTCGACCTGCTATGATTGATGTTCAATGAACGCCTCAAAGTTACAATGTAAGGTTTTAAACATATAATATGTTCAGTGTTTCGCAAAACTTCGATTCAATGATTTTGTAGTCAGAAAAGCACTGAAAAAAAGGCAAATGATTAACCATGGATTAACCATTTTATTTCATTAGTAGGTAGCTTTAGTTGCATTTACCTCTAATGAGATTCCATGACTACAGCACTATTAAGTATTAAATATTATAATGTTCAACATAAATACATTTAAGGTACATTTTGCACAATTATTTTCTTAAATCCATAGAGGGTTGTAGCTTCTTCAGTCTTGAATGCTTCATATTTTTCAAAGTATGTCTACAAATCGTCAATTAGAGTAATTGGCCCTTACTTTATACTCATATTTATAAACGAACTTAATTAAAACCAAATATGGTTGCTAATATACTTTTTAAAGGGGCCACGTCTAAAGCCGGCCCATTATACGTTTTTATCGACGATTGCGGCATTACAAGAGCTAATAGAATGACCGGCGAAGGACAAGTCCCCTGTAAACGCTTCCAGTAAACAAAAAGTACTAATTAAGTTTAAGGCAAAAAATATTCCGTCTTTCATCAATGGAATATACGAGACAATATTATAATGGATGCGTTTTGTGTATGCTCACCATATCGGAGTAAAATTTCGGACACTATTAGCCGTTTATACTAATCGTTTTCATGGGTACCTATCACAAGATTTCATCAACACTTATATTATAATATAGGTACATACATATTCTGAGCGTCTAGGGCTAAAGTAAGCTTTGGTAAAAAAGTGTTTATCGTAAAAGTAAAATGGCCTAAAACCCTAGAAGGCATTTAACTTACGGGCGATTAGTTGGGCGTTTGCAACAGTGTCTAGATTGGAGTTAATAAAAGTCTTTACTATATGTACTACATTGTACCAAACTGCACAAAATGATACAAATGTGTGTTTCAATAATTACTTAATGAAATTAAATTTACTCCCGTTTGTCTCACTCCGTGTTGTCACCATACACTCTTGGGAAGAAGTGGCAGATGTAGTGAATTATAAGGACATGTAGATGCATTTTCATGGCTCGAGTCGGCACTAGCTGTATAGAGACGTCAAGGGGACCACCCAGCACGCCGCTACCAGCTATCATACTGGATAATCGATTTACAATATCAATGCTTCGAGGGAAAAACGTCTTATTATGTTTAGATCGTTCGTGGGAATTTTGTTTTTGGATGTACATATTCTGATTTATATTTTTTTAATGCAAAAAGTATAAAGTCGAAAGTTTGTAATCGTGTATTTTGTTACTCCTTTACGCAACTTCTGAAGGGATTTTGATAAAAACCATGGTAGTATTTAATGTTCTGGATAACAAATAGCTGTAGTTATCTCGAAAAAAAGTTTTTGTTTCGTTTGTGGGAAAGATTTTTTGTTTCGTTCTAGTGAATGTAGCCCGGAGGTCATGGGTTCGAGTTCCGTTCTACGCCGGCGGTAAACATCAAAAAATATTTTAATGTCAGATCTTGCCATCCATGTCAGTCATCCATCTCGCTGGTGTCTTACTTTCCTAGTGATGCGTAAGACAACCATAGCACAGTGTGGACTTTTTAAAAAATAATTATCCATGTAAATTAAAAAAAAGAGTACACCCCAACATAATAATATGTAATAAGTTATACGGCTCAATTTTTGGAAGTAAATCTTATATATAAAATTCTCGTGTCACAATGTTAGTCCACGAACTCCTCCGAAACGGCTATACTGATTTTTACCAAATTTTATATGCATATTCAGTAGGTCTGAGAATCGGCTACTCGGTACTTTATATATTGATAAGTGCATTTGTTGAATAAATAACAGTAAATTATGCCTGACTAACCTGAGACTGACGGCGACCATTGTTTGTGCGACGGGATAGCGATCGACGTTGCCATGGTGACATACTTATTTAGTCACTTCAATAAAATAATATGGCAAATATATTATGGCAAAGCGACGCTTGCCGGGACAGCTAGTCTTATATATAAAATTCTCGAGTCACAATGTTCGTTCCCGTACTCCTTCGAAACGGCTTGACCGATTGTCATGAAATTTTGTGAGTATATTGAGTAGGTCTGAGAATCGGCCAACATCTATTTTTATTACCAAAAATTATTTATATGGCAAAACAACCGGGTCAGCTAGTAATATAGTAAAATTAGATATGCCGGTAACACAAAATGCAGGTAACACTATATAAACTTTATGAGCACGCTTTTGTCACAGCCATTGGCAGCGAAAGTAGTCAAAAATTCTATAAGTAATACATTTATTACTATGAGACTATAAGAAGGCTCTTATAAAAATGTTGCTGGCGTTATATGTATTATCATATATCGTATTAAAATAAGCAAAGCTTTAGCCTATTTTCGAGTTTCTTTTACAAATATACTTATTTTTCATGATGTCGCAATGTCATTGCTGCAGTTACCACATCCTTTAAAACTGCGACTCGCGCGTGTTCTAGAATCGGGAGATCGCGGCATAATCGCGGGCCGATGCCACAATTTGTTTGATCCTGTTTATCTAAACCAGCAATTTAGTTAATTAGCCGAGCGCGGACCACCCACGAGCCACTATTAATATAATAGTTGCGTGCATTTCGGTCGGCGCAGCGCGACTGGCCCAAATATCAAAACACGCTCACCAAATTACATCGAAATTTTAGAATTGAGGCTATAAAGTAGATTGACAATTATTTCAATTAAATTCCGATTACGGCTTTCTTGAATGTCGTTAAATACCTGCTTTTCTAACTATCGATAGAGGTTCAGAGTTAGTTTTGGTAGAATAATTGTGTTTTTATTTTTTTCTTATGTTTACCTTGTATACCTACATAATAGTTAAGAATACTGATTTTTACAATAAACTTACCTAAAATTGCAGGTACGAAACTCTACAATCGACATAGAGCAAACGTTCCTTTTAAGAGTTTATTTTAAACGCAACTTAATTTCGTTGTGTAATACTCGTTGATAAAAATATATTACATACAAAAGACTCGTACATATGTGATTGACGTTAATCATAAGTTAAGCGGACACATTATTAGGTAATTGGGCTTCATGAATATTTAAACAACGATTTAGCGAGGTGCAGCTTATTAGATGCGCAAGTTGAAAGAGGTGTGAAATTAAAACGAGCATGTGGGAATTATTATGACGAATATCTACTTATATACTAATATTATAAATGCTGTATGTGTTTAAGTTTACTTATCAAATAAGGGATCTACCGTCGCCCATGGACACTCGCAACATAAGAAGAGCTGCAGGCACATTTCTGGCTTTTTAAGAGGGAACACGCTCTCATCTTGAAAGATTGCAGGTCGTATAGGTCCAGAAATACTGCTGGTGATAGTTTGTTCCAGAGTTTTACAATTTACAGTGCGCGGCAGAAAGTTACATGGAAAACTCACGGTGGGCCACTCATCAAAGTGATGCCGGATGACGAGAGTATAATTTTGTGTGTTACCTCTTAACGATTTTAAACCGCTAAAATGAGTTTACTAGGTATGAACAAAACTCTATATTTTGCATGAAGATCTCCTGCTGTAGGTTTTCCTTCTTTGTCTAATTTGGGCACCCGATTTACGACCTGCCAATTTAACTGAACAATGTATTGAAGTAGCCCAAGTCCGTTTAATATTCAGTTTGTGGCGCGACAACTCGTAGTTTTTACGAGAACAATAAAGCGCAAGGTGACGATTTTATTACGAACGTATTAATTGTTTTGTACACTCACAGCTGTATTAGCATACGAAACATAAATTTAACTAGACATGTCCGTAAAACCATACTCGGAGTCAACCTTAGCATTGCCATAAATTTTTTAATGATCTTAGTTTTTTTTTTTAAATTAAATAAGGGGGCAAACGAGCAAATGGGTCACCTGATGGTAAGCAACTACCGTCGCCCATGGACACTCGCAACATCAGAAAAGCTGCAGGTGCGTTGCCGGCCTTTTAAGAGGGAATACGCTCTTTTCTTGAAGGTTTGCAGGTCGTATAGGTCCGGAAATACTGCTGGTGACAGTTCGTTCCAGAGTTTTACAGTGCGCGGCAGAAAGTTACGCGAAAAACGCACTGTGGATGACTGCCACTCATCAAGGTGATGAGGATGGTATGTTTTTTGCGTGGGACTATGGCGAAAAGTTGCAGGTGGTATTATTCCGAACAACTCCTCAGAGCACTCCCCGTGATACAACCGATAGAGGATGCAGAGTGATGCTACATCTCGGCGTAATTCCAAGGGGTCCAAGCTGTTTGAAACACTATGGCAGTCAACAATTCGTGCGGCCCTTCGTTGGATACGATCCAGAGGAAGCAGTTGGTAAGCAAATATCTTTCTGTCCTAACATACAGGCACAATACATAGCTTTAAAAATAAAATATGTATTCTATGATTATTGATTATAATAGGTATGTGATAGTCACCAGATGTTGCAAGTAAAGTTCTCGCGGCGAAATTCAGAAATAGTAAATTTTTCCACAAAAGTGTCCTTTTCTGAGACTGAAAGCATGTATTTCAAAACTCAATTATATCAAAATCAGTTTAACGGCTAAACCGTAAACAGGTAACAAACAGACACTTTCTGAATACAATTTTAATATGAATAAAATTTTGACTTTAGCTGTAATTTTGCCAACAATTTTCTTTCCATATCTTGTTCTAGCTTTGTACCAACGTACACTGTACAGAGTGGTGTTACTTACATCGTATATAGGACGCATTACGTCTTCAGTAAATGAAATGTTCATCAATAATGATGTAAAGGATTCTTTGTGAGGACGTTACTGATGCAGAGCAGTGCGCCTATAAATTTGTCAATGTTTTGTACGATTTTACAAAACAAGCGGTCAGTGACCCGAGTGGCCACCATTTCCAATTTAATTCATAAAACGTCTCAGCACTCAACGCAATTTGGGTACCACACTTGGCTGGAATACTTAAAAGTAAAAATGTCCAGTTTAAAAAATTCTAGATGCATTCAGCGAATTTCTGTTACTAAGGTCGAACCTAGATAGGTATAGATACTAATCTGTGGGTTGAACTTGTTTCAAGTTGTATTTTAGCTGAGTAATAATAATAATAGACAGATCAAGTTCAAGCCTTTTCCAAAGTAACATCAATGACTGATACTATTTAGTTCAGTCTTATAATCTTACTAGATGACGCCCGCAACTCCGTTGCGCCAAAATTCGTTTATCGCGCGGGAACCGTATATTTTTCCAGGATAAAAACTATCCTATGTCCTTTCTCGGGATGAGTCCCGAGTATGTATCCATGACAAATTTCAGCAAAATCGGTTCAGCGGTTCGAGCGTGAAGAGGTAACAGATAGACAGACAGACAGACAGACGGACAGACAGACACACTTTCGCATTTATAATATTAGTATGGATACCTGGAATAATAAACGAAACAAAATTTTCAAATTACTTAAAAAAATGAAAGAAGTGTGCATGCTGGAAAAGAATCCTTTCCGATGACAAGATTCCATGGGTTTTCATATTTCTACGAAAAGCTTTCAGCGGTGCGGCCATCGTTAAAGGCTTTTGTCACGAGCTGCAAATGGATACTTAAATGTCAAAGTAATAATTGAAACGTTCAACATTGTGGGATATATCGTACCTACGAATAACCTATCCCACGCGAAGTTCCTCGAACTATAGACAGGCGCCCCGCTGTTTCTTCGCCCGAAGTGTCAAAATGTCCAAGGTAAACCACCCCGAAGGAGCCGGGATGCGTGACTAAATGCGTTTCTTTCCAGGAAATACATCCTTATGTATATTGAAATAAGGTTTCAACCTGCGTCTGAAAATTTGTAAAGATTCGCGATTTTTATAGCATATAATGGATTATTATGGGGTATTCGGGTGCTCGTAGTTAAAATTGCAGAATTTGTGAGGAAAAATAATTCTTAAAAGGCATAGGTATACTAAAAGAAAAATATGTAGCTCTGTCCAGACCCATGAATTTTTACTTTACTTTGCTTTTTTCTTTGCCAAATTTCGTACTTGCACATTCTTCCTGTGTTAATTTTAAGTTAAGTTAACTTAGTTCATAAATAAGTACATGATAAGTGTGTTTATTTTACACTAATGACTTTATGTACGAAAATCGAGGGAAAGTATTATACGGTTTTGCTGGTTTTTAACGAATGTAAATTTCGAAGAACTTGCATTCATAATTTCACTTTCATGTATTGCGTATTTGCTCATAAGATGTTAATGTGATTCTGTTTACATAATAAAATACATTTTAAGCATCAGTAATAACTTTTATATCCATTAACCAAGAAACTTCCGAAAGGAAATCTAAATGAAGTAGAAAAGTGTATAAAAAAGTAGGACGAAAAACTCTTTGTTTTAATCTATATTTAACACACTAACCTATATGTTTAGTGTCTCATTTTTAGATAAGATATTTTTGTTCAAAATTCGTAGAGCCTAAAAACCGTTCGGCCAGTGGGTGGCGTGTAGTGACACCCTATTTGCCATCGACCATAAGACAATCAACACAATAATGATGGCCATTGTGTTTTTAAATATTTGTTGTTTAAGCATTTCTCTTCCCATTTTAGTGACAAAGTGGCCACTAAAAGTTTCGTGTTCGACAAAATGCGAACCAATGTCCAATACCGCTTTACTTAGGCCCGATAGAATTACATAAAGTTTTTACTTATTAGTTATTACTTATTAGTATACATATTTTCAATTGATTTTACAGTTTCGATTGATTTTGATTAAAAGTTAACAGCTTTACTTTTGTATTTAGTAGCATTATACTTAGCTGTGTTTATATTTAGATTGAAATGTATTTAAACGGAGTAAAGATTAGTTTTCTAGAGCGGAGGTCGATCGACACGGCGGCAATCACGAGCATGCCGCTAAATAAATTCATTAGTTAAATCACCGCCGGCGGCGTTTATGTCGGCAACTTCAAAGGACCGCCCGCGACCAGCGCGCTCCCACCCCGCGCGCACCCCGCGGCAGGGGCGCTTTACCTACAAAACTCGGTAAACAAAATAATATCGGCCGAAGATAACCTCCTCCTTTTTTGAAGTTAGGTAAACAAAATAATATGGTTCAATGTTTGATTTTATTTGTACGAGTGGATGTTTAGCGAGCAAACGCCCTCTCTTTGCGTTAATAATGAGGAGCAAACGGTAACTATCACGTATTCTTTTAAATTTTAAATAATGCGCTATTTTTTTACTTATTTAATAAATAGCCTTGATTTGTAAAATATTTCATGAACAGGCAACAGGGCAGGCGAAAGGCAGAGCTAAAAATTCAGAGGTGATTGTCAGTTGTATGTTTTTCTCAACTCTACAAATTATGTAGAGCAACTCAACAACTAACTGTAAACACTTAAAAATTGTAGGAGCACACAATATAATACATTGTTTTACGAACTTTAAATAAAGAAACGTTGCATGAATTTATTGATAATAATTTAAATAATTATTTTAAATGGGGGTCAAAGAAAACGCAAAATAAATTGAATTTGAATAAGAAACATTTTAACAGCTGCTTGTTAAAATAAAGGAATATCTAATAGTGACTACTCAATACAGTAGCGATTGCCATTTGCCGGGTCTAGTTAAGAAAAAAAAAAATAGTGGTAATTTTAAATGTTTTATGATTGCAGACAGTAAACCAGAAGCACCCAAACAAGTGCATGTATCAAAGTACGTGCGTCGTGCCTAAAATGTGCACATTTGTTTGATAAAATTATTAATTAACATTTTTCAGAAGCCTCATTATTTGGCATTTCAGTAAGAGAGTAAGAGCCTGCGATGGCCAGACCTTCCTCCGTTTCGTAAAGGTGAAAGTTTATCTGTTTGTGGCCTTTACAAAGGTAAGAACGACCAGCAACAGCTATAGTTTCGGTAGCGAATACTTTAGGAGGTACATATTCAGTTCTGAAGATCTACTTGACCTTCCAGAAAGAGTAAAGCTCAATTTCATAGCTTATATTCTCCGCGGTAAGTGGAGGAATCTCGTCTCCCAGTGCCGGACATTTTTGACAACTCCCAGACACCCTTATTAAACTATATGTCTAGCAGGGAGAAACAACTGTCAAAACTAAAAAGTGTCCGGTATTGGAAGACGAGATCCCTCCACTTACCACGAAGAATATACGTTATGAAATTGAGCTTTACTCTTTTTGGAAGGTCAGGTTGACCTTCAGAACTGCATACCTCCTAAAATAACCGCGACCGAAACTCCATAGTTACGAACAGAAACTATGGAGTTTCAGTCGCGGCGGACGGCGGTCCTTACCTCTGTAAAGGCCACAAATAGGTAAATTTTCAGCTTTACGAAACGGAGGAAGGTCTGGCCATCACAGGCTCTTGGTCCATAATGTGTAAGTAGCTAATAGCTATCAGTTATCCCCAATGTCAATGGTAAAAATGTAATTATACCTTTAAATAAAATATGTAAACGACGTGATTTAAATTACATGTTTCCAAAATCTAGAAAATCGCCGTCACTGAGGATTCGACTCTAAAATATATTTAAGAGCGTCACACATTCCCTAAAACTGGGCCACTTTCAATGCCCAACTACTGGACTATGACGCAAACTTCTTGATATAATTAATGTTTATTTTGGTTTGGAACAATCGCGTCGTTGTGCTGACCATATGAAACCGATAGTTGCCGTTGCATTCAGTGTCATTTAATGCATTTAAAGTTTTATTTCACTGCATCACTTCCCCTTCTCTTAAAAGGTTAGAGGAAGAGAGGTATAGCACGTGTGTGGTCCTCAGGCTGCGCGCTCGGCTATTCTCGGAAGACTTCGGGAACCTTCGTGCAGGAGAGCGGCAACATAATCGGTCGAATCATAATGGCGGCTCGACAAACATCCAGTCCCGTCAGTGTATTCGGCCAATATTTGACTCAGTGCTACTCGCGCCGCGCCAGTGAGAGGTCGCCGTGGACGTGCGTCGTGTGTTCTAAATTGCTTAGTTTCGTGTTCGACCGGGCAGTGATAAACAGAAGTGACGAATTCCGGTATACATAAGTGTGTGGTTATGCGGCGGCGAGTGATATGACAGCTTTCGCCACCAGACGGATTCCGGCCGTCTTCATGAGGATACTGGTGACAATTCTGGCCCCGAGATCATGGTGGCTCCCGATTCCGAGGCAGCTTCGAATCCTCGGATAACGTCTAGTCACGAAATTCCATCCGTCACGGAGGCTCGCCACAACGGTGATCTGTACATACGTACCAGTTGGGTGGATGCGGCTCTAGCTCTCTCCGAACTCGAAAAGGTGCAGTGTTTGGATGTTGGATGATTTCAGTGTCCATTTTCGTTGATCATATTGCACGTGTGATTGTTTTTCTGCAAATGTCACTTGCGCCAGGAACGCGGCAGCGCGAAACCGTGGCGCCAACTAGTGGGAGTCGTGCGTACTATCAAGGCCGCGCGTATTTTAAAGGCCTTTACGCAAGTAAAATGTCATTGATAACGGACTTATTTTACGCTACGCTTACGATATCTAAGCTTTTGTACTACATTTGCCATAGTGAAGAACTTTTGTGTTTTATAAAGTCCTATAATCTAGATAGTTCTAGCGTGTCCATCAGTTAAAAATTCATGTTTTTTTTCAATATAACGTTCCGTTTGTGTAAGTGCAAGGAAATAAACGCAAATCAGATTTATAGCTATCAACAATATTATATCCAAAACTTTTCTAGATCAAAACCAACCCGATAGTAAATATAAAAATAAATATTTTGTTTAAAAAGAAAACAATATACTGCTATCCGAAACATTCGTTAGTATTACTAAATTTATAAACTCGGTAATAGTCAATAAAGCGAAGTTGTTTAATCTGGCTAGACTGTGATACGTTAACGTACCAAAGTTAATAGCACTAACGAATTTTAGAATCGAAACAATATACAAATAAATAATTACATAATGAACAAATAAGTATATATTGTGTAATAAGCCCCGCGCGAGCACCGGTGATCGCGACAACAATAGAATACAATAGCAATTCCTGGAAATTCCGACTGAAGTAATAAGTACTGCATTGAAAGATGAAAGCTACAAAACATAATATTTCAAGTACCTGTTAGGAATATAAGCTTACGAAGAAAAGAAACAATAAACTAACAATAATACATTGAAAAAGATGGATTGTAAAACGAATAGTCAGTTGCAAACAATGTCAAAGAAAAAAGAGCATTAGCGGTCCCAAAATACAAAACTGAAAATAACAACTGTATCCCAACTAGGAGTCGAATTCAAAGAAGGCAACTGGCAAAGGAAGAATAGTTCCGAGAAGGCCACACAATACGAGGTTGTTCATCCCCGCTGTACATCAACCCCGTTTGTAAAAAATTCTCGAGATAAAGTCACGACAACATTAACTTAATTATAAAATATAAGTTAACTCAGTAAAAAACTATACAGGGAAACGTCGTGAAAGTTCAAAATTGTCCGACAAAAAAAACAACAGCTGGCTTAATGATAATGGGCGGTGTGATATAGGTATTTTGTAAGTAGTATGCGAGATGAAGCAATTATGAGCGAGGGCTCGGCGCCGATAGAGACATCAACGCGAGCGACCTCACAAAACGACACAAAATTATACTGGAAACACTACCTTTATATTGTGTCCGACGTTAATTTCCTCGTTGAATTGTTTTATGTGTTTATGTTAAAAGTTATTTTATTCGTAGCATTAGTAATAAATTTTATGTTATTACCGAATAACTTGGACAAAATAAAGAACGATATTATTTTACAACTCTTTTAGAATCACTTAAGATTTTATTTTTATGCCAATTTTTATTTGGCTTTTAATAACGTTCCTAAAATCATAATCGAATAGGCAATAGTTAAAGCTTCCACGACGATAACGTCTAATTTACGATAGTCGTAAAAGGTATTATCGAAATAAATAAATCGATCTCGAATCAGAAGATAAATTTAAAATATAAGAATGCTCTTCCAAAAGTTTTTATGTCTGTTACGACCGCACAGCGTTCGCCTCGTGGAATTGAGACATCTTGTGGTTTCCGATCGTTTATCTCTTTCTCGCATGGTTAAAGAATGGTTGCTTTCCTTATCCTAAAGTCGGATTTACTTTCTCCCTCCCGCACGTTTCCCACGCGTATTTTTCATCTTCTTCCAAACATTGCGTGTGCCAGCCGCCGGCCGCGGCAGCTGCATTGGATACCTATAAATGAATGTACACCCACGATTTTCAAAGGTGCATCGGACTTCTGGGTATTTTCAGTAAAACCATATATTTGTATTAGAAAAGTTATGTTATAATATTGTTGTTCAAATGATTTGTATTTTACTCTTTATGTTTTCAGCTGTCTATTGTTCTACTTTAGTTATACTCTAGAGTCTAGAATCTAGATGTTTCTAATGTACCTTTGCTCGAACCGTAGTCTATAATAGTATTTCGTTTAACTTTAACATTTTCCAGAACGTTAGCTTATGGTGTTCTATTACCTATGAGCCGTTTACCTGTCCAATCTTCAACTCAGTGAACGCAACACGTGGCATGTCTTACAATATTGCATATTTTCCATTCCATTGATCTCCAATCTGATCCTACTGGCTTACATCAACCAGATGTTCTGAGTACTACCATAACAGGATACGATAATATACAACAAAATATTATTGAGGACTAGGTTACACGTCGTTAAGGTGCTATACAAAAAATAATAAAAATCTCAAGAATATTTCATAACGTGACTTAAAAATTCTTATTCCCGCTAAAATCTTGTTCTCGAAAGGACGTCAAAAGATATAGAAAATGTTCAAATAACAAACTATCAGCTTCCATTTGCGAACCTAGGCAAGCAATTTAATTAAAAACAGAAAATGTTCTCACTAACATAAGCTGTTTCTATGTAGTTGTATTAAAAATCTAAAATGTTTAAGTAACCTAGTTCATGTGTTCACCACATGGTAGTCCCGACCGGTTTGTTACAATACATCCACTTTCTCAATGATTACTTTGTAAGGTATAGGAAATCAGAAAATGTTCCTCGTCTCTATGTATAATACAGTTTAAGAAAACTATTTAATGCCGATTTGGCTAAATTTGATATAATAGTGGAAATTCAGGGAAAGCTTATAAGTGACACGAAGTTCACCGGGACCTCTAGTCATTCGTAAATATACCAAATTATAAAATAAACTTTTATCATGGTTGTTATTTTATATTCTGTTGGGTGAAGGTTGGTCTTTACTGATTTGATTAACAAAAACCGGCCAACTGCGAGTTGGACTCGCCCATGAAGGGTTCCGCAGCAGCAATAAGGTTTATTTCTATAAAATTAAAAGGTTTTTGATTTATTTTTATATTTTAGTTGATTTATAAATTAAAGTTAAACAAGGTTTACCATTTATGATGTATAAAAATGACTACTTATTAGATCTCGTTCAAACCAATTTTCGTTAGTAGTTTTTATAATAATGTACATCATATATTTTTTTTGAATTATCATGCCTCTACTTTAGAAGTTAGAGGGGGGGGGGACACATTTAATTACTTTGGAAGAGTCTCTCTCGCAAACTATTCAGATTATAAAAAAATGATATTAGAAACCTCAATTAAATATTCCGTATCGCGCCACCAGCGATTTTGAGGCCGTTTTTTTTACAGTCGCGTTATAATCTGTTTCTGGGTGTGGCTCCTATTTTTGGGTGTTGTGGTCTACGTTCCAACCTAACCTAACCTACTTTTGGACTTTCTGGATTGTGTTTGTTTTTGTTTTGGCGGGGGCTGGGACCCCTAAAATTTTTAATATTTTTTCCATTTTTGTACCAAAATCTTAATGCGGTTCACAAACTACATCTATTTACCAAGTTTCAATAGTTTCGGAGAAAAGTGGCTGTGACATACGGACAGACAGACAGACAGACATGACGAATCTATAAGGGTTCCGTTTTTTGCCATTTTGGCTACGGAACCCTAAAAATGGCTCAACGTCTGTGATGTAATTCAAATAAAACTTTAGTTTCATTCAAATAAATGTCGCTTAATTTATGGATTATATTATGTTTAAGGTCATAGGATCACAGCTACTTCTAAAGTCATAACAACAATTTTAGTATCTTTTTGGCTATGACTAGTCATTTATTTGGTTTTGTTTGCCGGAGATATTGTAACTACTTCAGCTTTAATACTTATCAATATTTTTCTTGAAATAAACAAAGACACGTCGTTAAACTATGTGTAGGTTGCATAATAGAGTTATTAAGTAGAAAGAGGCGAGCGCACGATATTCCATGCATGCTGGATAATGTTGGTGCTGTCCACACCCACGGCCCATTATATGCAGATAACCGGAACTCTGCTCGTGTTTGGTATTATTGGCCCACTCCTTTCACAGAGTCCTTAAGAATAACAATAAAAATATCCAATTTAAAGTGACTTGAATTAGTAATATTTCTGGATCTCAATTTCTTACTATTAATAGTTTTATTTAAACGTACTATACTATAATACTACTACTATACATTGGAATTGATTCATATGAGAATCCCGGATCTACGTCGTTTGATCGAGTTATATAAATTCAACGTTTGTCGTGATCTGTGGGCTGGGTTTGATGTAAAGCAACGAAATTATGTAGGTCCACCATTTGTCTATGAATAAAATTCTCCGATAGAACAAGTATGCTAACAAGTTATTTTGCCGTGCATAAATTCTCAATTAAATCTGGAAATATGTAGTATCGTATATTTTGACGAGGCAATCAAATACGATAGTATAAGTTCAAGCCGTGATAAGAGAAAGCCGACAGGCGACTCGGTCCACACTCCACATGTATTCTAAATTTATCTCGCCGTTTCCTTTCATATGATAAAGAGTTGTTTACATAATTTGTGTATTAATAGCGGATGAGTTATTCATAAATAGTACGTTATTTAAGCGATATCAAAATAAAAAGTCTTTGATAGCGATTTTGTGATCGTCGTTAATTTTTTTTTGAGGAATAGCCTATTTTCAAGAAAACTCGGACTAGGGAATTTGGATAAACAACATACTCATAAGACAAATAAAAATCTTAGCAATATTGTGAATTCTATATCTAATAATATCACAGAGTATAATAACACGTCAGAAAATGTTTATAAAGCTGGTGCAAATTCAGAAGCACGTGGAAACGTGCCTGGAGTGACCTGATCCGTTATCCGCAGGAAGTGCGCTCTCAGACGCGGCGCTCGGGGATCCTAAACTAATCCTACTTGCGTCAGGATTAATGTTTTTTAATGATATTGTAACGGAACAGCCCGGAGCATTTGATAAGCTCCTTTCGATGAAATTGTATTTTAAAAGAGCTTAAAGTTTGTCAAATATTGCTTAATTCTCATTAAAATGTTCTCATAAATTCAAATGCATTACGATTTGTTTACATGAATGATGAAATATTTTCGATTTGCTTCCGTGTGCTCGTCATATCGGTTTATCGTTAATTACAATTAATGTCTGTTCGAAGACTGATGAAAACATTGTAATGTGTTTCAAGAAATACTATCATTTACAACAAATAACTTATAACAGTTATCATTTATTGATAAATCAAAGGTATACATCATGCAAAGCATAAATGGGAGTTCCGCAAGGAGATGTTGTCGATCCACTATTCTATTGTTGCTTCATTTCAAAAAATTAGAACACAATTTAAGATGTTAAACTACGTGGTCGAATCCAACTGATATTATTTAATTTCCTGTTTTCTTTCAAGAAATGAGAGGAAAAACAACGTTTGGTCAAAAATAGAGAGTTTTAACATCGGGAATTGCTTCTGTGAATTTCGTGCACGTCAGAACAGGTTATCAAAATAATTGCAGATGCATTGCACACCCACAATATACGCACCTGCCATATTAGTTATGTTGCATGAATGGCGAGTCTCCATGGAGGTAGCTATAGTATTGCGTATTCTCCACGTGGGCTGCGGCGCAGGGCACGTTGAGGGGAGGGGAGGGCACATTCCGGCTGTGACGTCACGCCCACCCAGCGAGCCTCGACCGTTCCTTATGCCAGATTACTTGAGCTTATCACGATCGGATAGAGATTGTCATTCATTTTCTGAAACACAATTATTAAAGTTGAAATTGTGAAATCTGAATTTAATGAAATTGCGTTAGGTATTATAAAATTATAACCATCGATACTACAATTATAGTACTAGAATAGAAACAATTGCATTCATTATCCAAGTTACTATACGTTAAATGCAGAATGATCCTTAAATATGGTGATAAATAGGAACTTAAGTTACTAAGGGCTTGTTTCGTCCACTTTCTGATAAAGTACCGAATAGGCTATTTACAAATTTTTTGATAGATTCTCCATAGGACCGATGAACGGTCAAGTTAAGTGGTGGACAGCCTATTCGGCACTTATCAGGAAGTGATGAAACAGGCCCTAAGTTGCTAGTGCAGTTAATGCTAATGTTGTTTGTTTCTTAATTTATGAAGATTCCAGTATTAGAAAAATGCTTGAATAATTCCAGGTCACAAGTCACAGTAATTGTTGGGTCATTCAATAACTCAGCCAAAAGGGGCCGGGCTACCCTCGAAATTCTCATACATACGTAATACCAAAATCATTTTGTCATACGAAAATATTTAACATGTTTGAGTTATTTTTCAGCTTAAAATAGTAATTACCTAGGTTCCTGAACAAAAATTAACTTCAAAATATTTGAACACTAAAAAAATTTTTTTTTGTATAATTTTTTTTTACTAAATTTACTATTAAATATTTAAACACTAAAAATAGAGTAAAACACTAAACAATATATAAATAAATAGTAAATTTACTACAAAATATTTTAATACTAAAAAATATTTTTTAGAGTTGAAATATTTTGTAGTAAGTTTAATATTTATTTATATATTTTTTAGTGTTTTGCTCTATTTTTTAGTGTTTAAATATTTAGTAGTAAATTTAGTAAAAAAAAATATACACAAAAAAAAATTGTGTTTAAATATTTTCAAGTTAATTTTTCTACAGGAACCTAGGTAATTACTATTTTAAGCTGAAAAATAACTCAAACATGTTAAATATTTTCGTATGACAAAATTATTTTGGTATTACGTATGTATGAGAATTTCGAGGGTAACCCGGGCTCTTAACTCACTAAATTGGGGACCTACGACCTTGTAGATATTTCTCAATGAACTATGGACGCGACTCAATTTATTCCGTAAGCTGTATCAATATCAATTTTGTCATATTTGCCAAATTGGTTTTATATTATGATTGAGCATGAGGTTCGGACACGTTCTCATATCCTGTCGCCACTCGCCAGTCGCTATAATATTATCTCTCCATCTGCAGACTTTCTGTACATAAATTCTCACTTAGTTTTTAATTACTGAGATTATAGTGCAAGATCCAAGTCAAGAATCTCGAGAAAATAAAATATAATTATTTGTTTTATTTATTTTTTATCAGTATGAGAGATATTGAGCTTTGTTCCAAGTTCGAAGACAAGAAAAGTAAATAATAATATAAAATTGTTTTTCAAAAAACGAAACGAAGTTTTGGACCTTTTTTAACCGATTTCAAAAAAAAGGACGTTATCAATTAGACGCGTATTAAATTAAAATGAAAATGACCCATGTACCTATAATATTTCCAGAACTGCTCAATTTTCGTATATTTTCGTTTCGTCGTTCGTTAGTGTATATACGTTCAGCGTCTGGACAAATGTGCCAAATTTCAAAAGCGTATATTTCGCAGAGAAAAGAGGATATCAGGGATTTCACGATATCCCTAGGGATATCACGAACTCCGAGGTAGAAGCTGAATATTCTTGTTTGTTACGTCTTCTTACTAAAAATATCTAGTGATATGTCATTTCACTAAACTAAATCTAGTGAAACGTCAGAAAAGCGGACACCGCCGAATAAAAATCAAGCCACGCATACTATGTATGTATGGATGCATGTTTTTATGTTTCTGTTCGCATATCTCTGGAAAGTACCATATTCCGATTTCAGTAATTCTTTTTTTGTTGTAGGTACTAGGTATTGTTCAACTTAGGGAATAGTGCAAGTTTAATCAAAATCGGTTCAGTAGTTTTGGAGATAGGGAGTTTTAATTCTCAATTACGTAAAATTATTTTGAAGTCGGTTTTATCTTTTTAAAAAACAGTTATTTTTTCAAATTTTTAAATGAAAAATCGTGATGATGCTGAAAAACCAAATCATTAATTAATTATATAATTCTAAATTCTCTCGGTTAAAGTATAAGTTTAAAATTTTAACACAAAAAATGTGGTTTGTAAATTAACTGAACAATTTAAGCTAGTCAACTTCTAACGAAAGCTTAGAGTATTTATTGCTAGTTATTTATTATGCTAGTTTATTTTTCGTGGTATTTAAATAAATTTATGAGTGGATAGTTATTGATGGCAGGTATGTAATAAGGTGGACGTGTTATTAAAGTTGATGTAAGTTGAGGTTCGTGAATGCTCCCTTTTAGTTTTGAGTTGAATCACCATGGCGCCACGTAGCTTGACCATAGAATAAGTGCCCACAGAAGATGAGATAAGCTTGAAAAATGTGTATTACTATTTACTGTATACTGCCGTAAATGTGGATGATGGTATAGAATTTGTCGGTACAATAGGATTTACTATTACAAGTTGGCAAATGTAGCAAATATAAGGGACCGTTCAGTGATATTAAAAAAAAAAAGCTTTAAACGATTCACTAATTAATCAGCGTTCCATATTAGAGCGCTATCTCTAACGTTCTAATAAAAATATTTTGATAAACATTTTGCAATTTACAAACACCTGTAGAAAAAAAACTGTAAAGTTTTGTATCCAAAATGTATAGTTTATTTTTTCTCTCTTTAAAACATGAACATCTAATTATTGTATTATCTACTTTCTAAATAAATCAACTACAATATCTTTCTGCATGTCATGATAGTACGAGGAGGAGTGCGATCTTCAATAGGGCTTCGCACGAGACGAGAGTAAGCGAGAGTAACAAAAATCTCGTCTCGGTCTCGTCAATTCTCACACTACACTACACGTACACTCTCGCCGAGAGCTCTCGGGCGAGAGTCTCGTGCGAGAGCCCCTTGCCCGAGTGCGATCATGTACATTCTCGCTTAGTTCAATCGCAATTATGAACTCAGAGAAGATGGAGCATTATTTTTCTAAAAATGGCGAAAACGTATCTACGATCAATGATCAATTGATCACCATTCACCATTGCATCGAAAGATATCATTGTAATCCAAAGATCTATAATAATATTTAATTTTATTTCTCACAGTTAATGACTTATAATGACGTTTATTATTGTTATTTTTCTGTTCTGCACTGTCTAGCGGCGCGACTAGTAGTAAAAAACGCGAGTGTACAGTAATGCGCTCGCTTTCCTCGCGAGACCCTTTGTCTTGGGCGCAAAATACCGACACCGGACCGAGAGGGTCCGAGACAGGCGAGACGAGGCGAGCGCGCCCATTTGCACTCTCGCACTCGGGCCGCCTCGCTGTGTCTCAGCGAGAGTGTACATCCGACATCAAAAAATTGAGTCTCGTTCAAGTCTCTGTCTCGTCTCGTTACCAGCTGTTGTCTCGTCTCGCTTAGTTGTAAATAATGATATATTTCTAATTTCTATGTAAGTAAGAGAATAAAGAATATTTTATGACTAGCGTTATATTTATATGATAAAATGTAGTTTGAATGGTTACTAGATTTTATATTTTGTAAAATAATATATTGTTTTCTAATTAGTAGACTTTTTCTGATTTTTCGAATAAAAACTTCATTAGGGCGAGGCCGCCAATTTTTGCTGATTTTGCAATTATTTTTCTCCGCCCTTTGTATTTTAAAAAGTGTTGTGTTTATTTGATGCTCGAAAACTGATTCTAACGAAGAAAACAAAGTACTCAAGCATGCATTAGTTAAATATTAGAGTTCCAATAATAGTCTAAAAATATATTTACAATTAAACATAAAAAAAGGTAAGAAAATAGCTTAAAATATACAATCCGCCATGGAAGAGGTGCACTTTAACTGTCGCTGTGTCGATGTAGAAGTAAGTATGACAGATTTGAAGATAAATCGGATATGTTATGAATACTTATATATAAATGGCTATTACCTCATCTAATTCTTATAGTATTTTAAGATAACTTTCTTTATAAACTTTTTAAAATCAAATGAATCGTTAGAAACATCAATTCTACCCCACATTTTAAACGTCATCAATAATACCGATTTATAATTATTATCGTTGAGTGTTAGGGAAGGTAAAATGGCAACGCTGAGTTTTTAAGTATCCTATGGAAAATCTTGTAATATCCGCCATTTCTCGACAGTTCACATTTGAACCTCAGTCGGGCTGTGTACACATGTTTTTCAAAGGAAGTTTTTATGGGACACAAATGTAAGTATTAATGTTTCACATAAAACTATCAATGCATCATGTTAGTAGTCAAAAGGGCCATGTTTGGGGCTATAATAAAAACCATATTGTGTATTATTTACAGAGATAACTTTGATTTTCTCAACGCTATGATAGCGTAGAGGAACAAATTCGCTAAGATTTTGGTGCTTCAACGTTACAAGCAGCTTAGATATTCGCCAATTTTCTTTCTCTCGCAAAATTTTTCTGCGTCATATCAGCAAAAATTGGCGGTCTTACCCTTAAAAAAAATTAACGAGACCCAAAACGAGACTCTCAGGTTGCCCTGTATGTGGTCTCGATATTGCCCATAATATTTTCCAAAACGTCTCGTCACGTCTCGAAAAAGCGAGACGAGAACGAGACGAGACGAGAAAAATCTCACTCTCACGTAAAGCTAATCTTCAGTATACCGTACGTGATCTTACCTTCTGAGTAAACTTATTCTGTGTGCCGGCACTACTCGTCAGCGCCCCCAGCGTTCTCCACTCTTTCATTAATCACGATCGCTACACAAATTATTTTAATGTTTAAAATATCCGATACTTTACTTAAATGATGTACCGCTAGTTCTGATCTTTACATGAGATTACAGCTACTGTTTAATGTTCATCCTTGGTCATTTACATCGGTAATGCTGTGTTTGTACTATTATTTTTTATGTCAAGTACAGAATGCATAATGTATATATATGTACAAGAAAAATATTAACATGCTTTGTAAATTGCTTATGATCTTAATTTTTGAGTCGTCTTTTTATTTACTTAGATGTTATCATCGTTTTGCATCGCTGTGTCATGGCGTTTGCGACGTGCCATGTCCAATCCCATACATTTTAAATATCTAACTTCCTTGTCGATAGAAGATGAGCAATCTGACAAAATACTCTGAATTATATGCAGATATGTAAATGTAAAGTATGTACCAACATGTCATCTCTATTTTACAGGGTAATATCGAAGGCGGGCGGACATCGCTGTGGATCCGCGCGTGGCTCCAGGAGCAGCTGTTCGTATTGGGCTGTTTCCTACAGGGAGACGCCGGCAAAGTCCTCTTCGTCGCCATCCTAGTTCTATCCACGTTCTGCGTCGGTCTCAAATCCGCACAAATACACACCAGAATCGACCAACTTTGGGTTCAAGGTACGCATATTTTTTATCATATGAATTATGATGGAGACCTTTGGGCAGCAGTGGGACAGCATAAGCTAATAAAAATGGTTGTAACAAAACTAAGTGATAATAGGGTGTGTATAATATGTCCCTTTTATAGAGTTCACTGTGAAAGCACCAGCCACCAGCACGAAAAGATTTACTTTTGACTTCCGCGTTTTACTTAGTATACCACTCAGTTTTATTACACTCTGTATATTATCAAGGAACATCTGATATGTATTGTGGAATTGGCTCCAACTATGAATACAAAAGTGGACGATGTCTGATCCGAGCCGCTTCCGTCTTTCGGTGCGTGCTCAGCATGCAACGAGACAACATACGGCACCGCTCACTAAATCTCTTTTACGACAAACACGGCAAATTGAAATGCTTCAATCGCTTTTTATAATGCCTCCCTGCGTCCGGTTGGCGAGAGTTATTGTATATCAAATGAGCTATTATAGCACTGAAGTAAATGTATAATTGTCGCCAGGAGCTATTTAATAGCTGGAACGTGTTGTCACAGTCGGGCGTGCCTCAGGATAAATGCAACCATTTGCATTACAAATTAATGCTAATGTATTAATAAATAATAATCGATGACCAATTCTGTATACTAATAGAAGTTATAACTATGCGAAGTAATACTTAATAGAATTTCAGAATTATCATGGATTAGCCTACTTAGCATAAAGTTTGCACGGGCGAGACTGACGTGGTGTGATGCGTTCATATAGATATTATTATATTATTATAATATTATATTCTAGCATCTGGATTAAGGTGTCAGTTGTTTTCTTAGTTTTTATTAAATGGGTACCTCATTCACTTTAAATGTCAATAAGTTTAGATTTTTATTATCATCATCATTATTTATTATTCCTTCTTCGTATGCGTTCCTTCTTCGTTCTTCTTATAATATTATAATGTATTATTTTTCTGGCTTCATTCTTGCTTGTTTCAATACGTTTCACCTTCCAACCAGTCCAAGCAATTAAAACTATTACTTATTATCTTCTACAAGTTTTCAATCATTCAATTAATATTCATTTGTTTAAAATCTCGTAATCTTTCATTGATTTAAGAATTATGTTTCGGTTTTGTTGCTCTAACTGTAATGCCAACTGATATCGGTAATATATCGCTTTGCCTTATCTTCTGACTTTGTACCACACGTAAATAATATGCCAGACTCCAGAGTAATAGATCTTACGCGGTATTTTGGTGTCGGTCGCGAAATGTCAGTTTTATTGTACCTTTCTAACATTTTATTAGCAATTTATTGCGAGGCCTGCGTTGTTTATTGGGAGCATTGGGTGGTCGGCTGTCAAATCGTAAAGTTCCCCTCCATAAATAGTTTCGATACTTACCCGGCTACGGATTTAGTTACTGTACGGCTCGCTGATATAATGAGTATTCAAAAACTTTTCTCGTCAAAAGACCGTGTTGGCGTGTTAGATTAATTAATATAGATTTGGTGAATGCCTTCTTTGAGGATTTCGAACGTGTCAAGGAAGGAAACAATCGGTCCTTTCTCTGTTCCCACAAAAATAGGGAAGGAAGTGCTTCTTATGCGGGCGGTTTGATTTCTATTGAACGTGTCTGGAGAGAATTTCCTCGTAGGTCTGATTTTATTAGCTATATTCTGTCAGCAGATTTTCAGTAACATTTATTAGTATGAAATTTGTGTTGCCTTTTGTAATCGACAATTATAATATTTATTAACATTTGTTGAATCGAGGACTGTTATAGTTCCTAAAGTATTATAATAATTAAAATAAGATCACTAATAGTACCAAGAAATCTTCTAATACACGACAAAATGTTTAATATCTTATTTTTAGTTCGTTTCGTTCGATAATATTTTAATTCACAAGTGGGTAGAGAATAGCAGGATTAATAAAAACGTTGTGCCAATTTGCAAAAACCGCAGCTGCTGTAAGAGGAAATGGGCGAATATAATAGCCACCTGTTCTTCTGAGATTATACTTTTTGTTGACTTAAAAAACTTTATTGTTATATGATTGCTACTAACAAAATGTACACAAAAAATTACGATGCGAAAATGAACACAATTCTTTGTAATAAATCATCAGCATTAAATAAATAATCAGCTTTATGAAATTGTAGAGAAGAGGATTCAGAGGTTCAGCAAGTGAGAACTTTAGCAATTTTTTTTGATTCGATTATCAGAAATGTTATTATTCAATCCAGTTATTTAAATCACGGCTACGATGTTATTCCATTTACATATGGTAAATAAACTAGTTATGAGCCTCCAGCTACTGTTCAAATATCTGACGCTCGGCCCCCACAAAAAGTTTCCGTAACAAAGGCGATCGCTAAACAATGCGTACGTCCCAAGTCACCTAACAACTTAATTAGGTGGCCCACGGTGCTCGTAAATATCCCCACGTGAAATTACAGCCAATAAAACAAAAAAACTATAACACATTTATCGGCTCACAAAAAATGGGATATTTGATTGTCCGCCGTCTTTTGTACGACGGCGTCGTGCTGCGCCCGCGCCGCCCGCCGACCTGCCCCGCCGACTTTATTACTTGAGCCCTCACCAAATTGAGATGTCTTCCCGCTTTAAATGCTTTTGAAACGACTCACAGTTTCTCGAACGCTGGCCGACGAGCGACGTATAAAATTTCTGTTACGTTATTCAAATCTAAGATTAAGGTGTTTGGAAAAACTTAAATTCATATTAATTGCAAATAAATTATTAGTATGCGTCTCGGATTTTTGCTAATCTTTAGATTAACATGAGAACATAATATTTCTTCTTATGGAGATGATAAATGACATTGTAGTTTATGAAGACGCTATAGCAGGTTAAGGTACAGGTAGTAAAGGAATTGAAATGCTTAATGTGCGTGGTACATAAATATAATTATCACAGACCACCATGTAAAAGACATAAATGTTCATACATAATATTTGAGATAACTGATAAGTGATAACAGAATAAAGACCGACCGATTCTTCATGGGTGACAAAAGAGTAGGAAACATTTTTGCTTAAAGCTTAGCAAAACCGCTATCTGGGATTGCTTTATTTAAAACAGGGACGTGTAGATCCTTTTCGATGGAGTAGGTACTGAACCCCACCCACATTCCCGGAACTGGTGAGATATATATACGTTTCGACTTAATTCACCCGGCATTCACAATTTGCCGCAATCCAACACAATATTTTGCAACGAGTTCGTGTAAACGGGCATCCTATTTGAATATCAGTTTCATATTTATGCAAAGGCTCGGCGGGATTAAATCTATAAATTGCGAGTTCTTTCGCTAAGTAACTCGAGTCCTAGATTAATACCGCCGTCGGTCTCGTCTCGTTTGTGCGAGCCGCCAGCTGCTAAGGACACGGATTGTTTATTCCGCCATCCATCTGTTATCTACGCGGGCTAATTTGCATAGAGGGCTCGGGTGGAGGGACGGAGGGCCGGACCACACGGACACAGCGCCGCGCGCGCGGGTGGCCACAACCACATGCGCGCCGTGCACGTAGTCCCCCCTTCTCCCCGTGCGCCGCACCCCGCACCCCCGCGCGGGCCCGCGACGTCATTCATTGCGATCGTCCGCGCCGATCGCCCGCTACCGCATCGAGTAGAAATGTTGTCATTATCGACGCGTACGCATTTAGAATGCAATAAAAGCCCTGACATTCGTGTGGTTACCGACGTGCAATGTAGATTGTATAATACAATGAGAGTTGAGACTCCCAGTTTGAATAACAAAACGTTGAAATGAATTCGACGATTTTGCTCATTTCTGATTTGTGCACGTTTTACGAGGTTCAAATTGGAAATTATTGTAAACTAGATGACCCGTGCACTTTGTATCACTTTAATCCTAAATTGTTTCATCACGTAAAGCTTCCCAGGACTTTCACGAATTTAAAATATTATGCCAAATTGGTTTAGCGTTTCTCGAGTTGTGGCGAGACTAACAAAATTTAAAATTCATTTTTACGTATATTAGTGATCGAAGTTTTTACTTGAGACAGTCTCTAGATTACGTTCGAGCCTCGAGGTAACAGTAACAGCCAAACAATCTAATTGAGGTCAACCTACAATAACAAAGTGTATTTTATTTTCTCCAATAAACAATATTATCGAATCCTGTACTACGGCTTAGGAATAGGTTAGAGTCGTAAATCGCACCCACGTCTTTGGTAGGTGTTAAAATAGACGCCTTGTGCGGGCGCAACGTCCTCCACTCGCCTGTAATAATCCTTGATATCCGGAATAACTTAAGTCTCTCTATGGACATACATAATATTCATATTTTATTACTCCTCAAAAGCATGCACCACAGTCTTAAGTCTTAGAAACTAAAGAATAAATCAAAATCAAGCGTCACATGTTTGCAGGTTATATACAAAATTAAATAGAGATACCGAATTACAACAAAAACACTTTAATTTATTTCACTCGGTTTAACATGACGAAAAAAATCTTGACAACTCAATCACGTTTTTGTTAAAGACGTTTTTAGCGCGTTTAGCTCATTTGCATACAGAACGTTCCGCGAATCATTAGCGAATCACTCCTTACTCCAGTGTAGTGAACCCACAATTACACTGACAAGAGTTTTTCTAGATGTTTAGAATATACATCTATCGGTTATACTGTTATAGAATTTGTAGAAGTAAACGAGAATTTAGCAGGAACTGTTAATGAACTAATTAAAACACCTTTGGAATCTGATAAGCATCGAGTCGCCCAAACATTTCACATTGCTCGATTTTTTCGACACCTCCCGAAGCTAATTCTCGCAAAAAATAAAAGGCACCCGATAAATCTACGGCCCGGTGTTAATTGGAACGAATCTTTGCGACATCCCGTGACGCGCCGGATGCAGGGACGTCGCCATTTTAAAAATCCATTATGGTTATCATTATGGATAACGTAATATTCCCTTTGATGTCTTCTTTAAAGGTTCGATAAACTCGAAAGGGAAAAGTAGAAGGGATCGGACAAGATGAAATACTTTAGAAAGTAAAATATTGAGTCTAATTGAACTAGTAGGGACTGATGAAATCGCATCAAGTGAGGATTTAGTACTAAATACAAAAAATATGATGTTCTATTTCCGTTAATTGGAAATGACACAACAAGCGTGGTATTTCACATGCAGACGAACTCGTGTTTAATTACTCTCACGACAAGTTCATTAGAACATGTCAGCGGGCCGATATTTTCTTTCAAAGTGCTCCGAACCCTCCCGCTCTACTCTGCCGCTGACACTTATTAATGCCTCCTCCACAAAAAGTTTCGTGGGTGTCGTTAATATCCACCCCTCTTCACGACAAATATGTTGACACTCTTAATAAGCTGCCGTAGTTTCAGCTAAAATTAGAGAATCCTTTTTATGCTCAGTAGATTAATTTCCTGGAATTCACTCCGTCGAAAGCATTGGAGACGAAAGACTTTTGGAAATCTTCAAAATATTCCAAAATAACCTTATTACGTAGGATTGTCTAAACGTTATATTTACTTAGTATTTGTGCTTGTACATTTTTACAAGTTTTGTTGTTTCTTGTTACAGAGGGTGGTAGACTAGAAGCAGAACTAAAATACACTGCCCAAGCCCTAGGCGAGGCGGACTCTGCAACTCATCAGCTCATTATACAAACTGCCAAAGATCCAGACGTGTCATTGTTACACCCAACAGCTTTGCTAGAGCACCTCAAGGTCAGTAGAGAAACTGTTAATAAATGGTCATCTAAAACCACAAAATACATTCCATAATATTATGTGCAACCTTACCAACTTGTTCCCGAACATCTGCTTCACATTTTTTAGGGTTCAGTTACAAGTGATCACTTTTTGCTTCTCGTTCAAACGACGATCAATCAATGCAAATGTTATATTATTGTGTGTTTTAAAATTGTTTTCTTTTGGGAGTTTATTTATTTTTGTTTCTTACGATTCTTTTGTTACTCTGCAGGTAGTGCACGCTGCCACTCGGGTGACGGTTCATATGTACGAGATCGAGTGGCGGCTGAAGGATCTCTGCTACAGCCCTAGCGTCCCCGATCTAGAAGGCTATCACCATATCGAGTCCATTATCGATAATGTGATACCCTGCGCCATCATCACGCCACTCGATTGCTTCTGGGAAGGCTCTAAATTGCTTGGCCCTGATTACCCTATTTTTGTACCGTAAGTTCACTTTTTGCGAACTTTCTACATTTCTTTATACTTTGATATTCTTTTGTAGTAAAGTGAAAGCTATAATTCATTATCTAAGTTCATCAATATTCAATATCCTATATTATCAAACATATTCAAACAATAACAGTCGAATCAACAACAGCTATTTGTAAAATGAATACTCAATATATTAACAACAAAATAAATTTCCAGTCACCTGCAACACAAGCTACAATGGACGAATTTAAATCCATTAGAAGTGATAGAAGAAGCGAAGAAGTTGAAGTTTCAGTTCCCGCTGGGCACGATGGAGGCGTACATGAAGCGAGCTGGTATCACCTCCGCTTACATGAAGAAGCCGTGCCTCGACCCGACCGACCCCCACTGTCCCGCCACGGCGCCCAACAAGAAGTCTGCTCATGTAAATATCACTCCAAATTTCTGGAATTCCAATATCCTTCACTAAGCAAACACTGTCGCTTATGCTCAGGAATGTCGCTTTTTAACAAACACGCCAAACCAAGGAATAGGGACAAGTGATACCTGCACGATGCATATTGAGTAATAAAGATTGTGACTAATAGTTTAACTGATAAATCAGATAAACGAAAGGAATGTGTACCTAATAAATATGACACGACGTGAAATTGCATTTTTGCTTTGTGCACGACACTAAACAAGATCATAATTTGAAACTCGATAACTTAAAATACCGTTTACTTTACACTGTATAATAAACAGAAATACCATAATGAAGATCTCAAATACTTTCCGTGATAATGAAATATTTGGTCGCGGCTTGAAAGCGACCGCCGCCAGGCAGATGTTACGGCTACCTGCTCCGGCCCCCAGCGTTTAAAAATAAGAGAAAAAACGTAATATCTTATTTCTATAAATTTTATGGCTCCCCCGTAGAAAGCAAATATAGCACCTAAGTTTTTGTAATGATTCTAGTTAAGATTTACAATACTCGATTTGAGAAAATAGTTAAGACGTAGGGTGCGTTTTTGTGCATTTGAGTAAGACGTTACCACCCACATGCGGCCAGCGCGGACCGGCGCATTGTCCCCGCGCCCGCGCAGTCGGACCTCTCTATTATACGGGCGCATTGTGTCCGCTTCAATGGGTCTCGTTTGCCGGTACTATTCGTCACAATGACACTATTATATCAAAACGTTCCTTCAAACAAATATTTCTGAGTAATCGCAAATATCCTAGTTTCCTTTATGCACCGAATTCCACTTCGGAGAACTTTTCTAAGACCGAGCCGGTCGAGTCGTGAATAAAAATCGTCGCACGGAAATTTGATTCCTGTCATGTTAACCCATTAAAATCATAAAATTGATACTCATGAGCATCATCATTATAAAAATTTCTCCGATAAGAATTACAACCAATTAACTCGAGAATGGAAACATCAACATTTTTACTGCCGGTGCGTCGAGCGAGGTTTCGTTTACATGGCTAACGCGATGTCTCAATTTGTAGGTCCCAGATGTGGCGGCGGAGCTGTCTCACGGGTGCTACGGTTTCGCGGCGGCGTACATGCACTGGCCCGAACAGCTGATCGTCGGAGGTGCAACCAGAAATACAACGTCAGCCCTGCGCAGCGCGCGCGCCTTGCAAACGGTTGTACAGCTGATGGGCGAGAGAGAGATGTACGAATACTGGGCGGACCATTATAAAGTACACCAAATAGGATGGAATCAAGAGAAGGCGGCGACGGTTCTGGACGCCTGGCAGAGAAAGTTCGCTGCGGTAAATATTGCAATTAAAACTTATTTATTGCATCATTAATTTTATCCCAATGCAGTTGTAATTATTTCGTTTTCTTTTTCGTAAGCAAACGATCCCATAAAGTCTTATTACGCCTATATCTCGAAGGGTTTATTACTATAGTACCGTAATACGAGACACTGGTATTTCGAATATGTATCACGTAGCTATTATGTGTGGGAGGTTAGTTCGTAGTATTGAACCCAGAAGGACACGCCAAATAGAACCGGTCTTTCTTCCGTCTCAAGTTTTGTAAAACCTATTTTTCTTAAACTCTGACTAGATAATTGTTATTGTTACATTTTGAACTGTTGAACCCACAATGTTATTAACTTAAAATTAACTAATTCCTTAATTTTTGTTTCTTTTTTCATTTCCTTCATATTTTATTGCAATACAAATGACTAAAAGATTATGACTACTCCCAACAATTAAATAACAGTTAACTTTTATATTTACAGGAAGTACGAAAACAGACTACATCAGGCTCAGTATCACAAGCCTACAGCTTCTACCCATTCTCAACATCTACCCTCAACGATATTTTGGGAAAGTTCTCTGAAGTATCGCTCAAAAACATTATCCTCGGTTACATGTTAATGGTAGGTTTCTTTAAATCTTCTAATTAGATCAATTTTCTAATATATCTTTTGCCCATTTCATTTTTCATCATTTTGTGATTTTGTGTTCTTTGCACCATTTTTATTTGTTTCATTTATTTTCTTTCAGTTAATTTATGTTGCTATCATTTTAATCCAATGGAAGGACCCCATTCGTTCTCAAGCTGGGGTCGGTATAGCCGGAGTTCTCCTACTTTCAATCACTATTGCAGCTGGATTAGGATTTTGTGCTTTATTAGGTTTGTTTATTTTATCTCACTTTATTTTTATCGTTCATACTTCTGTTGAGTTTTCAAAATATTTTATGGATTTGTGTATTTAAATGTTTATTTTGTTCTTAAGTTATTTTTTAATGATCTAACTGGTTTATTACTTTTGTGACACATTTTTTTAAATTCCAGGTATACCATTTAATGCATCAAGTACGCAAATAGTACCATTTCTAGCCCTTGGTTTGGGAGTACAAGATATGTTCCTATTAACACATACGTACGTGGAGCAATCGGGAGATGTCCCAAGAGAAGAAAGAACGGGCTTGGTGCTGAAGAAAAGTGGACTGAGTGTTCTCTTGGCGTCGTTATGCAATGTCATGGCTTTCCTCTCAGCAGCTCTGTTACCAATTCCAGCATTTCGTGTTTTCTGTCTTCAGGTAGGTTTTTACTAAGTTAATTTTTCAGTAAAATATTAATTTTGTACATTATTACTTTAAATTCATAATTAAGTTTTAAAACATGTGATTTTTTTTTTGTAGGCTGCCATTTTGTTATTGTTCAACCTTGGCTCCATGTTATTGGTGTTTCCGGCTATGATATCTCTGGACCTCCGTCGCAGATCAGCTGCAAGAGCTGATCTATTATGTTGCTTGATGCCCGAAAGCCCACTTCCAAAGAAAAGATTCCCTGAGAGATCACGGGCTAGATCAGGAAAGAATGACAAGGTAACTAGAAATGTTGTTTTCATGTCTTTGGTATTATAGTTTATTATCGTTTCAATGATATACCAGTTTATTGATATGAAGGTGACTAACTGAAGCCAATTTATATTTCAGAATAGAGTTGATACAACACGACAACCACTTGACCCCGATGTGAATGTCGAAGAGCCGAAATCTTGTTGCCTGAGTCTGTCAATTACAAAATGGGCCAATGATCACTATGCACCATTTATAATGAAACCAGCAGTTAAAGTGAGTTGAATTGTTTTTATTGTAGAAATTGTAATCATATTGTAAAAACATGTCCCTATGTTTTTTCGTACCTAGATTTTAATAATAAAGAAATCTTAATTATTTTCAGGTTATGTCCATGTTGGCACTGATCGCAGTTATATTAGCTAGCTTATGGGGTGCAACCAAAGTCAAGGATGGTCTGGATCTAACAGACATCGTACCGGAAAACACTGATGAACACGAATTTCTGTCGCGCCAAGAAAAGTATTTTGGATTCTACAATATGTATGCAGTGACTCAGGGTGATTTTGAATATCCGACGAATCAAAAACTTCTTTACGAGTACCACGATCAGTTTGTCAGAATACCGAATATAATAAAGAATGATAACGGTGGTTTGACGAAATTTTGGCTCAGCCTCTTCCGTGATTGGTTGCTAGATTTACAAGCGGCGTTTGACAGAGAAGTCGCCAGTGGGTGCATAACACAAGAGTATTGGTGTAAAAATGCAACTGATGAGGGAATTTTAGCATACAAGCTTATGGTTCAGACGGGTCACGTAGATAATCCGATCGACAAGTCTTTGATCAACGCCGGGCACAGATTGGTCGATTCTGATGGTATAATAAATCCCAAAGCCTTCTACAACTATTTATCCGCTTGGGCTACTAACGACGCATTAGCGTACGGAGCCTCGCAGGGTAATTTGAAGCCGCAGCCTCAGAGATGGATTCATTCGCCTGAGGACGTACATCTGGAAATAAAAAAATCGTCGCCGCTAATTTACACACAGCTTCCATTTTATTTATCTGGCTTGAGTGATACGGACAGCATAAAGACTCTAATAATGTCAGTACGAGAGTTATGTCTGAAGTACGAAGCTAAAGGCCTGCCGAATTTCCCCTCTGGAATCCCGTTCTTATTTTGGGAGCAATATTTGTACTTGAGGACATCATTGTTGATGGCGCTTGGGTGTGCTCTTGCTGCGATTTTCATTGTAAGTATCTTTCTACATCATAATAATTCTCTTTGCACAAAATTGCTTTAATTTTTATACCATTATCGTTACCAAGGATATCTGTAAACTAACACCATAATTTTGTTTCTTCACAGGCCGTAATGGTGGTGTTACTAAACGCGTGGGCGGCATTGCTGGTGACGTTAGCACTGGCCACACTGGTGCTGCAACTCCTAGGTGCGATGGCTCTCTTCGGCATAAAGCTCTCGGCAATGCCTGCAGTACTACTAGTATTGGCAGTCGGACGGGGCGTCCATTTCACTTTGCATCTTTGTTTGGTGAGTTTCTTACGTTTTTTTCCTAAATTAGTAGAAGAACTATCTTGAATCATGTATGTAGCACCAGAGTTGGCGGATCTTCTTTTTTTCATTATCATAATCCGGACCCTATAATGTTGGCGCTCCATGCCTTTGAAACAATGTCTCTGATACCTCTGAGTACTTTTTGACGTATCTGCTTCCTTACAAAACTTTATGAATGGTTATTATTTTAGGCGTTCGTGACAGCAGTTGGTTGCGCACGACGACGCGCGTGCGTTGCTCTGCGTGCTGTCGCAGCACCGGTGCTACATGGAGCCATAGCTGGTGCCCTTGCCGCCGCCATGTTGGCTGCTAGCGACTTCGGTTTCGTGGCGAGACTGTTCCGAGAACTGCTGCTGGCGCTGGTGGTGATGGGTCTCATCGACGGGCTGCTCTTCTTTCCCATACTCCTCTCCATATTAGGCCCAGCTGCTGAGGTTAGTAAATATTTCTTATTTTGTATTAAAGTTCAGCAAAAGTCTGGATCTCGCTCTGTTCACTTGGATCAATTTCTATTAACTTTGACCTTATTTTTTTTAACAAAGCATTTCTGTTGTCACCAGGTTCGACCTTTGGAACATCCGGATCGACTTTCGACTCCCTCACCGAGAAGTTCACCGAAACATCAGCGCAAATCGACCTCCAGTTCTGGTGGAAACGACAAAAGCAGAACGAGCAAATCTGCGCCAAGACCGTGCGCACCGTCTCTCACGACTATCACAGAGGAGCCTTCCAGTTGGCATAGTTCAGCCCACTCGGTACAGTCATCCATGCAGTCCATCGTGGTCCAACCGGAGGTGGTGGTGGAGACGACTACATACAACGGAAGCGATTCTGCTTCGGGACGATCTACACCCACCTCCAAGACTACGCACTCCGGCCCTATAACTACTACAAAGGTGCGTTATGCCGTCAATTTTTATTTATGTTATCTATTCCCTTACTTAAGCAAAAATTGCCTGACAGAGTACAGAACTGTGTCTGTTATATTTGAAATTAAAATATGAATGATTGTAATTTCTTGTTTGTCTAGGTTACTGCCACGGCGAACATAAAAGTGGAAGTAGTGACACCGAGCGACCGTAAGTCCCGACGCTCCTACCACTACTACGACCGACGGAGAGACCGCGACGACGACCGAGACCGGGACCGAGACCGAGACCGGGATCGAGACCGAGACCGTGAGCGAGATAGAGATAGATCGCGGGAACGAGATAGAAGAGACCGGTATCGAGACGAGAGGGAACATCGCGCGTCGCCGAGAGAAAATGGCCGTGACTCCGGACATGAAAGTGATTCTTCGCGACATTAGGACAATGGTAGCTAAGTGTTATATTTGTATCTTCCAATTAATCAAAGCAAAGTGAATATTTCACACCTCAAATAATAGAAATTCGCACTCAACCCACGGCAGTATTAAGGGAATGTAATTTTAATTATGTTGGTTGTAATAGTGGAGGCTATAATTAGACGCACCGCATTTTGTTTGCAACTTCAGTGTAAATCTGTTTTAATTCGCAACTAAAAAATAATACATTTTAATATTTAGAGACCTCGTGACCAACGCCTTGCTTTTATTTTTGACTTTGTGACGTTTTAGAGTTTTTAATTGTCAGTTTATATTTTTATGCACAAGAAATTCAGAAGACGGGCTTTAATATTGTGTCCCTCAAATTACAAAAGTGTTCCTACTATAAAGACATTTTCTTTACCATTAAATAATTAATATATTATATTGCGATACGTCTTAAGACTGCGGAGGATTTATTTATTTATTTGTGACTTTTCACCACTGAGAACGCATACTCAGGTTTATTGTACAAATTACAAGTTAGGTTGTATATTATTTAAGGCATTTATTTATGAGATTACCTAGATTATATTATATATGTGTTGTGATCACGATGCGCGATCACGTTTCGAACAAGACTGCTTTAGTGAACAATGTCGAATTTGCTTAATAAAGCGACACATACTAGAGAAACATTAGGTATATTTTAACGATCTGCTAAAAATATTTCAAGTACTTTTGTAGGCACTTAGTAGGATATTTTACTGCTTGACAATGTTAAATACGGAACCCTAAAAAGAATTAACTGAAAGACTTTTTGTGGTAGCTTTTTAATATTTTTAATTAATTTTTGCATGCTTCATAAGCATAATATTTGATACTGTGTAAAAATTACTATAAGATCTTTGTAAACAACATTCTTTGCAAATAAATTATTATTATTAAAAGTTTTATATGACTCTCCTCTAGTATGTGTTGCTTCAAAAACTCAACTAGGAAGTAAATTGACCTCGAAAAGTGTTATCCTCAGTAGAATCCTTAGTAAGTGACATGTGCAGAGTACTTATTAGTTTATAATAATTTATAATTGTGTAACTTATCAGTAAAATATAGTTATGTTGTAAATATAGAGGTAGTCCACTTTTACGTAGCCAACGCACAAACTGTAACGCACATATTTGGTTGTTTATTATGTAGATGTGCGTTGCGTGATGATGATTAATTTTGACATATTGTCGATAAACTGTAGGTAGTTCGCATGTATCGTAAATAGTTAGAAACTTAATTTTTTAATTAAAAATGTCAAAACATAAATTCGAAATTTAAATTCGACCAGCTTCTTGAGAATTAGCGAAGCCTTGCTGCTATTTTATTCAGTTCTTTCAAAGTGTAAATTTTCATATTTTCTCTTGTTTTTTCTAGTAAAAGGGTTATCAAGGTTTCGAGGAGCACATTGGAATGAAATTTTGAACTTGACCTACTTTTAGATCTTTTAGGTCTTAGCTTTTCGGTGATTTATATCGAAGATCTTAACTATTTACGATGAGTGTTATAGCGTTTGATGAATAACAAATATAGTCATAATTGTATCATGTGTTTGCGTGATTTTTACTCCTTTTCCTATTAAACGTATGCCTTTTACATTTTGATGACGATCAAAGTTTTATTTTGAATGAATTTCGCATTTGCGACGCATGTATTACTTATTTATTTGTAAACATGAATTATTTGTAATTTATAAAGCGCTTGTTAAATGATACATTAGCTATCTTATAATAATTATGAAAATAAATATTTAATGTACAGACTTCATTGTTTTTAATTTTTTCTCGACACTCATTATTTTACGTCGTTTTAATGAGTTACCACATTTTTTTAATAATTATTATGGACCTTGTTTCGTTCCAATTTACCCAACGGGTCGTCTGGTCAGGTACCAGACGACCCGTTGAGTAAAAATCAACAAGTAAAATGATGACCAATAATAGACTTCAAATTTCAATCACATTTTATTTACTTTCTACCTTATTAAATTACATTTTTTTAAATATAAACAAGGCCCGAATCTCCGCTACACGAAATACCGTAATAGGATTATCTGTAATTGCTCTATTAAAATAACAGAACCCGCGCCAGGCGAGGTGATCCTAAGTCAGAATTATAACGGGGCGGACACAAATTTGGCGGCAACAACGCCTGCGACATTCCTTAGAAACCGGGAGGGCGGGAATCGATAAAGGATTTGCCGGCGGCGGGTGGGGGGCGACGCATGTGCGTGGCGCCGCCACCGCCGCCGCGACCGCAGCACTGCCACCGAGGCTTCTTCCGCTGCCCCAATGCTACTACGCCACTCACGCGTACTACTAATTAGCCGACTCTCTCGACGCTCGGATCGTATGCGTCAGCGACGCGAGCGCCCGGCCCGCCTCACGTAGAGCAATGCCGCCGCTCCCCACGTATGATCAAATAAATCTGTATAATAAGGCTGCGTTATTGGGCGTATGATCGGTGCGCAGCGTCACTGCGGCTGGGGCGCGCGGGGCGGGGGCGGGCGGGGGCCGACACTCCACCGCCGCGGCCGCGCCGGGCCGCCTGTGTAGTGTAGTGCAGTGAGTGGTGTGGATACTGTCATGTGGCGGGTGCGATGGCGCTAGACACCATGTACCGCCGCCCCCTGCTGCTGCTGGCCCTGCTGGCGGCCGCGCTCGCCAACCAGCTTGAGGATATACCTCACAATGAGTGAGTACACCGCATGCCCTACGAAATTTCCTTATTATAACTGAGTCTATGCATTGAGTCCAAATTCTCTTCGGGTGCTGGATTTCGGCAATAAATCGCTTACACAATACGGGCTAAATGTAGATTATTAAGAGAGCTTCTATTTAAAACGTGTAGTTAAATGTTTTAGAATGTTTTTGTGTTTTAGAATGTTTGAGTGAATTTTCGAATGACTATTTGGCTGTGCAATAGCATTATTTATAACAGATAGCTAGCTTCGATGAATTTAATGCTAGCTTCAGGACAAGAAGCAAAGAAAATCCTATTCAATGTTCTGTAGAAAGCATAGAAAATCGTGTAGTGTAGTTAGATGTGATAGTTTGGTGTTGTCGATGCATGTTGGAGCTGTACGCAGCCGGTACTGCGGCGCCGGATAATTTAAAACCGATCCCGTGCCAAACATCGGATGGGAAGATTTCGTAGACTATAATATACTGATATAGATGCGACACGAAATTAAAGATCGAAGTCTTATGAAGCGTTGCTTGTTACTAATATATTGTATTCTGTGGCGTTGCTGAGAAAGATACTGACATGAAATGTTTTAAGTATACCTCAAACGTCTGTACTCGATATAGATGCGGCATTATATTAAAGATTGAGGTCTTATGGAGCGTCAAATGGAGAGTAATCGAATAGAGTTCTTTTAGGTACATAAAGAGATTTCAAATGCAGTTTTGGAGTACATAATGATGAAATGAATGACAGCATACATAATCTTAATAATGAATTCTTGAAAATCTAACGTTTGGTTTATTAGTCAGCTATACAGTTAAATATTTTTTTCAAAAAGATCTCCTACTTAACAGGTAAATAAGAACTAGATTCAATCTTCTTCTTATATATAAAATTCTCGTGTCACAATGTTAGTCCACGAACTCCTCCGAAACGGCTTTACTGATTTTTATCAAATTTTATACGCATATTCAGTAGGTCTGAGAATCGGCTACTCGGTACTTTATATATTGATAAGTGCATTTGTTCAATAAATAATAGTAAATAATTACCACTTGAGACTGACGGCGACTATTGTTTGTGCGACGGGATAGCGATCGACGTTGCCATGGTGACATATTTATTTAGTCACTTCAATAAAATAATATGGCAAATATATTATGGCAAAGCAACGTTTGCCGGGACAGCTAGTATATTATATAAAAATCAGAGCCTTTAGCAATGACGTTTTCTATATCGCTTCTTTATAGAATAGCCGATCGCCGAATTGACATAGGCACGTTCGTTAATATGACGTTGACGTTCGACTCGTCTAATGTCAATTCCATAAATTTTGATTGGCGATTCTATAAAGCGATAAAGAAAACGTCTTGGCTGCAGGTTCAGATCTTCTGGGTATTTGGCCGTGGCACTGCAATTCTTGTAGCCACAAAGAAAAAGGTGCGAGCGTATGAGATAGTGTACAAGAGCACTCCAAACAACTCTAGCGAACTTTCAAGCGCCACTTCTCCGTCTTGAACATTTTTAAATCATAGATTTTTTATTTAAAACTTTGGTATTGCATTATTATTGTTTCATTGCTTTTAACGGTTGTCAAAGTTATATTTTTATGATATAGCGGTTGTCCGATAGCAATTTATAACACAATAGAAATGTAGAGTATCTTCACTCAACTAGACGAAACTAAACGAGGCATGACTAATTGACGATACTTTAAAACGATATAAAATTAAATAGTAAAATAACGTAATTCCAGACATTCTAAATACTAATCAAATATCTCTGTTAGGTAACATCGCGTCTTGTATGAATGAACTGTTCGTCACACATACTTTAAATAGATTCGATTTATTGCTTTTGAATATTGTTTCTTGTCAATAAGTTAAAAAAGTATTACACTGGATTTGTCTTCATCTATATGGTCCCTGTATCTTGATTCTTGGTACCTTGGTCTCGATCATAATATTTTCATAATTCAGTGACACTTTTAAGTTCTTTCCTTCCAGTTTCCTTCGGCGCCATGCCATTTGCTGTCTTCTTCGGTCAGCATAGTATTATTATTCTTCTTTACTAATCCATGTAACAGAGTATTCAAAAAACATAAAAGTCAACTCGTATTTATTATTTTTTATATTACCATCATATTATTACCATTTAGTTTTATTTCATGTTCCATGTTAATTATCTAGGTCACAAGTTCACAACTCACAAACAAAATGAGCTGGCTAATAGGATGACGATGATAGAGTACGTTGAAATTCAAGGTTATTTTTATATAATACATACGTACATAATAATAATTTATTAATCTTATGGTAGTCCTAATTCAATAATGCGATGTAAGTGACCGTTATTTCAATTCCAACTAATCAAAAAATCTTTGTACCTATATCTTTTCATAGTGTATTTCTTTCCACAATGTATAAAAATATTTTTACGTTGAATCGCATGACGTATCCGTAGATTACGTTCCAGTCGTGCGTAGGCTACGTTTACGTGCTACGTTACTAGCAGTCCTACGTCAGCTCTACGTGCCGTGTGGGAGCTAAGCTTTTTACAATATGTTCATTGTTTACTTGTGATTGTTACGTCATATTACTAGGGTCATTGTGTACTTTGATTATAATATTATGTACCATCAAAGGAATTAATTCGTAGACAACTAAGCATACAAAATTTTAAATTAATATGAAGTTGTATGTCTAGATTCGCCGTTTAGTCTTTAGTTTTATCATAATATATTATTATTATTAGTATCGATTGAGGTCAAAATCGTCAACCCCAATGACTTTTATACTATATAAAAACTATTGATAAGTCTGTCCACAACAGAATTTATAATAATATATTTTTGTTTGCTTGTATTGTATATTCAGTCTGAACTTTCAACATACCCAATAATAAAATCTTTGTAAACACAATACATTATTCTATTATTTTAAAAGTACTACATAGTTAAAAATCAATTCAAAGAAAGTAAAAATATTGGGTGAACAGATTTCTAGACCATTATTTCTATTCGTCTACCATCGCTAGTACGAATTCAATTTAATCCATTGCTAAATTGCAGCGAGCATAAATGGTTTTTAGATAAAGCCACATTTGATATGTGGCTTCATATAATGGCTTTATTTTTTCTGTCGGTGAGACAAACCGTGGCGGCTTATTTTTGTGTAAGTAGTGAAAAGCTATGATGTCCTAAAGACGTAAATAGAAAATGAAAAATCGGGGCCACAGACGTGGTAAAATTAATGGTCCCATTTTGGTGTTATTTGGCTGGTCCAACTAACACCAAACTTAAACGACTGTCGACTACGTCTTCAATCCTCAAAGTCAGTCAAAGTGGTCTCAATTTTTTTGTTTGAAGTATGACGTCGACGCCATTGCTTTTACTGTATATTTTTTCGTCAAGTATTCGTCGCGTTCTTTGTTTAGAAGATCTAGCTTATTATTAAGATACTTAGCACGTGTATAGTATAGAGTATAGTTATATAATAGTGCATAGTAAGTTGGTTTTTGGGTAATTTATATGGAAACCTGGTCTTCAGACTAGAATTTAGGCGATCTTAAAGAATGTCATAACGATAACATGACCAGACTTCTAAATGAATGTAGTCTATGTTACCTGCAAAAAGTCCGAACATTAGATTGAAGCCCGGCCTTGGCTGAAAACTAATACCTATATTGAGCTTCTGCAGATTAAAAGTTGGACGTTGCAAGGAATAATAGTAACAGTGTAATTAAAGACGAACAGAAAGTAACAATAGAAGAACCCGAGTGAAGTTCGAGGGAGTCATTATTCACTAATACATTTGTCGTGAAACTTCTACTGTCACTTCTGAACTCAGTCTCGGCTTTTAATGGGATTACATCATCGCTACACCAAGTGTGTCCAGTTAAATAACTGTTGACAATTAACTTGTAACTAATTTGAAACGTTTCATGTAGTATAAAATATTTAAGACGCTTCATTTTTTATTTTATTATAGTTAAGCACATTTCTTTCACTTTTCGTCAAAACTCAAAACGGTTTTCCCTTGGAAATTAATTTAAAATTAATACATTAACTGCAAGTTTTCTGACGATGCAAAGTAAGTACAACTGTTAATTATTATTACTAGCTATTTGACCGAGCTTCGCTCGGTAATCGATAAAACACGAATAAAATAACATTTTCTAAAAATGATCCCTAGCTAGATCGATTTATCGCCCCTGAAAACCCCTATATACTAAACTTCATGAAAATCGTTGGAGCCGATTCCGAGATTCCAATTACATATTTATATATATACTAGCTGTCCCGGCAAACGTTTCTTTGCCATATTATATTAAGTATATCGCCCGTATTATTTTATTGAATTAGTGACTAAAATATAAGTATGTCACCATGGCAACGTCCATCGCTATCCCGTGACCCGCGTCGCATAAACAATGGTCGCTCTTTATAGACAAATAATTTGCAATAAAATAAAATTACGACTATAATTTGAGATTTAAACTATCCTATCTCTCAAGTTGGATCGAACTGCACATGGTGTGCGAATTTTATTATAATCGGTTAAGTGGTTTAGGAGTCCATTGAGGACAAACATTGTGACACGAGATTTATATATATTAAGACAAGAATTGCTCGTTTAAAGATATAAGATTAGAGTTGGTTCGGTTGTCGGTTTGCCTTGCTCAATCACGTACGATTTGATGTCTGTATAAATAAATGACTCTGCCCATCATTTGAACATAGATTCAAAGTACGAGGATTGGGCCTCTGGTCCTGTTTGGTTGTTTTTGAATTTGTTATTGTTATGGTCATATTTCAGTATTAGAAGCTCAAATTTTACTGTTTTTTTTTTAAAAAGCGCTGCATATTTGGATACTTCATTAACGTAGGTGCAGCAGTGGGCTAACAGAGTCAAAGTACTCAGAACTTAAAACAAGGGGTGTCCAAGAACTGATCATTGTATTCGTGTGTGGGTTTGCTATATGTGCTTGGACACACGTGACTGATCATTGTTTAAATGTGTAGGTTTGTGACGTGTGTGGGAGACACTTCTCTCTGTTACCTTTCACCTTTACCCGTGATTGAGCTCTTAATCACCCATAACGCCTACGACAAACCTTCGCGGTTCAAACTTTAATATACGAAACTGTAACTTGCATATATGAAACCTTAAACCGCTAATATGTGTAGGAAGTAAATAATTAATATTGCACTTTTTGTAAATTTTATTTATTTTATGGGTCAGTTCATATTGCAACGTCACGAGGCGTCACGATGCATTTTTTATAAGCAATTCAAAATTAGAATAGGAAACCCAACCCTGCGAGCTAGTCCGTCAGTTTAATGTGTATCTTCTTATGTAGAGATCAACTACGATAATATGGCGCACCCCTCCAAAATTCAAAACGTTTGAAGTGCGTTGTCAAAACGTATGAAGTGCGTTGTCTTGCGCGGCCGGCAGTTATGATTAGTTGACCAACAAATCTTGGTAATAAGTGACATTAACTGAAATATTACGTGTACTGTGATTAGTTGAATACTTACTACATACAAACTCTTACATAAGAATGTGACTACACACATTGAAACAGTCATTTGGAGGGGCGCGCCATGTTATCGTAGTTGATCTCTACATAAAGTTCAGTTTGTTTGCCTAAAATAATGCGTGGTAAAATATTATGTTAATGAGAACTTTTTCTATTATTGCAAAAGGATTAAGCGCAAGACTTAATCCTTTTGCAATAAATGCGTGGGATGGAACTTGAAAGTTGTGTGGTTTAAATAAATTTCCAGAGTTTCTAAAATTTAAGTGGGCGTTCGAAGTTTACTCACAAAATTTTACTTATTTTCGAAGTATACTAAACCAAGTAAAACAAAATGTTAGTCAAATTTATTTTATAAACCAAACTTTTATAAAACAAACAATTTAAATTAAAATAAAGTCCCCCGTGATAAAAATGTGTGTCCCATAGTCTATCCATACTTACTAATATAATATTACAAATGCGAGAGTGTGTCTGTCTGTCATTCTGTCTTTCTGTCTGTCTGTCTGTCTGTCTGTTACCTCTTCACGTTTCAACCGCTGAACCGATTTTTCTGAAATTTGGCATGGAGATACTTTGAATCCCAGGAAAGGACATAGGATATTTTTTATCCCGAAAGAATGTACGATTTCCGTGCGATAAACGAATTTTGGCGCAACGAAGTTGCTTGCGTCAACTAGTAGTCTACAGGGTGTAACAAAAACTAGTGATAATACTTTAGGATGTGTACGTGTTCCCCGTAGAGAGTTCACTGTGAAAGTAGTAGCGCTGAAAGACCAAAAAATTTTTTCACTTTTGTATGGGGAAACTCGTGACGCTCGGGCCCTTGCCCATACAAAAGTGAAAAAAAAATTTGGTCTTTCAGCGCTGCTACTTTCACAGTGAACTCTCTACAGGGAACACGTACACACCCTAAAGTATTATCACTTGTTTTTGTTACACCCTGTATAGTCTATACAATATCTGCGCCAAATATGTACATGGCAGTGTAATCTAATAAACTTGTGTTTTTTTTAACCGTTTACAAGTGATAATTAGAGAGCCATAGGGATTCATTTTATAAATTCAGATACGAATATTATTTTTTTCCTTTTTCTGGTACTTCATAAATTTTCCGGATTCCCAGAATAAAGGGCTCTGGAGACCGAACCCCTAATAAAATCTGTTCAAGTATTTTTATTACAGTTGCTGATTTCTCTGCAAAGTATCGATAAATATTTGAAGAGCAAAGCTAGCCTATACTATACGCACTATAATAATGTAGACTGTGTTTAAATATTTATACATATTTTCAAATTATGTCTCAACTCTTATCCCAAGTTTATGCAGAAAGAAACATACTTTTTCCTATAATAATGAATTAGTTGAATTTCACTACTTTCACTAGAAGTATTTTACACTTTATCGTAGATGAAAATTATATACTAATAGAACAGTTTAAAAGTACTGCTTATTTTAAAAATAAATTTAATAGTTTTTCGTAGCGGTGCTACGCGTTCGTAGCGCGTCGTAGGCCGGCGTAGCACACAGTTTCCGGTTCATTTAGTTCGATGCATGCTCATTGAACTAAACTCGGCCATTATAATTCATTTTCTCGCAACCAACAGAAAATAAGAGTTCGCGAGTATTTCGTACATAATTAAATAATTTTTTTTTTATAGAATACTGTTTTTTTAGTAAAGGTAAAGAAATAATAAAATAAGAAAGTGTTATAAGTTAATTTTAGTTTCTTAAAAATTACCTTTTAACCAGTTTAAGAAAAAGGGTTATCAATTAGACTTGACTCATTTGACGTGACTGCACCACTGAATTTGACTTGACTCAACATTTTTCTTTAGGCCCTTCAACAATAAATAATATAGTTAAAAATGTTGAAAATAAAATTAGTGAGGGAGATATTAAGGGCGCTGCGTGGCTGCTCTTTTCCAGCGACACGATTGCTCCGAACTCCCCAGAAACCGTTTTGGCCTTACAAAATAAACACCCACATCAACTGTCATCTCAACCCTTCTCTGACGCCCATGATGTAGCACCACCACTTCAAACAACAGTCGATAGTGTTCGCGGAGCTATCATGTCTTTTCCTCCAGGCTCAGCGGGCGGTCTCGACGGTATCACCCCTCAGCACCCGAAGGACCTCACCAGCGGTTGCTGCGGGGACGCCGGAGAGAAACTCTTGCAGGAGGTCACGAATCTGTGCAATTTGATGCTTCGTGGTGAAGTTCCATCAGATCGTAGACATCCTGTATGGAGCAAACCTCTGTGCGCTGAGGAAGAGAGATGGTGGCATTCGTCCGATCGCTGTCGGCTCGACATACCGGCGCCTCACTGCCAAGATAGCCTGCAGATCCATGAACTCGTTATCATCATACTTCCAACCCAAACAACTTGGTTTTGCCTGCAAAGGTGGCTGTGAGGCAGCTGTTCACTCTTTTCGAACTCATATACAAAATTCAAAAAACACTGTATACCTAAAGGTGGATGTAAAAACGCATTTAATTCCGTAGACAGGGTCGCCATGTTGACACAGATAAAAACTAAAGCCCCCACGATTCTGCCTTTCATGCTACAGTGCTACCAAGAACCCACTAAACTTATTTACCGGAACCATTTAATTCAATCTGAAGTTGGCTGTCAACAGGGCGACCCTCTAGGTCCAGCAATTTTCAGCTTAGCTATACACCCGGTCATTGAACTCCTAAATTCCAAATTCAACGTGTGGTACCTAGATGACGGGACTCTCGCCAGTGACCCATCTACAGTTCTTTCGGATTTTCAGACCCTGATTCGCGAATTCAAAATTATAGGTCTAGATCTGAACCTGGGGAAGTGTGAGCTCTTCCTGATGATTGCGAGAATAGAAACGAAATAATATCCAATTTTAAGGCAGTCGCCCCAGAATTGTCGGTGACTGAGAAGAGTTCACTTTTTCTCTTAGGTTCACCTATTCTAGCCGATTCGTTTCCGGACTATATAAATGAAAAAATACAAAATTTTAGTGAAAGTTTAGACCGTCTTCTGCAAATCAACAGTCACATGGCATTTACTTTGATTCGGCATTGTTTATTCGTTCCCAAATTTACGTATGTTTTGCGGTGTTGTCAGCTCTGGAAGTTTCCACAACTTCTCCATAGCTTAGATGACAACCTAAAACATATGCTCTCCACAATTTTAAACATCAAATTTGATGAACGTTCCTGGACCCAAGCCACGCTACCCGTAAGGTTCGGTGGCCTGGGAATACGGAAAACTTTTGACCTAGCATTGCCGGCGTTCTTGTCCTCAGTTCACGCAAATCGACAAGTAATAGCCAAAATTTTAGAGCCCTCATCTTGCCCATTAGACATTCCCTTTGCGGACGAGGCCAAGGACGCCTGGGATATTGCTAGTGCCGGCAGCGAGGTCCCCGTGAACACATCTTCACAGAGGCTCTGGGACGGGCCCGTCTGCGAACTGGTGCGTAATAAACTTTTAAACACGTCTACTAGCGTTGCAGAACGGGCTCGCCTTTTGGCCGTGGAGAGGTGGGAGTCGGGAGCTTGGCTGCGGGCACTACCATCCAAAAACACAGGAACATTGCTGGACCTCATTCGTCGGGCTCTTGTCACTGCCGGCGTGCCAGCGATACTGGAGCCCTCCGGTTTGGTTCGCGACGATGGCAAGAGACCCGATGGAATGACCCTGGTTCCCTGGAATGTGGGACGGGCCCTTGTGTGGGACGCTACTTGTGTCGACACACTCGCCCCGTCTCATGTTCAGGGCACCTCGAGCTGTGCGGGCGTTGCCGCAAACAAAGCAGAGAAACTCTAGCGGCGCAAATATGAGAACCTCGGCGGAGATCTCATATTTGAACCGTTTGGGCTAGGCGCATGGGGTCCGGGGGCACATAAGCTTTTTAGCGAAATATCTAAGAGGCTTATTGATGCCACCCGAGACCCCAGAGCCGGGAGCTACCTAGCACAGCGAATAGTAATTGCAATTCAACGTGGCAATGCTGTCAGCTTGCTGGGCACTCTGCCAGATGGGGACGACCTGGGAAAGTTTTTCTTTTTATGATTTTATATTCTAAGTTTGTATATATTTGTATATTTTATTTTAGTTTGTATTTTTAGTAATGAATTTGTGATTTTAAGTTTATACTATTATGTTATGGTGTGTTAAAATTAATAAATTAGACCTGTAGATAATATGTAATATTATGTTCAACTTAGGGAATACTACAAGTTTCATCAAAATCAGTTAGTAGGGAATTTATTAAAATTCATTAGAATTATTTTAATTTTTTATTTATTTTTCTATAATGTTTCTATTTATTTATTTGAAAGCCACAAATTGTTAACGAATTTTTATTACTCAAAGCATACCAATGATACACATGATTTTAAAATAGTATTAAGCGTAGGGTCACATCTGGGGCAGTGTAATCGGTTCACTATGCGGGGTATAACAGGGCGCGAACGTCCTGTACTAGCTCGGCTGCGGTCTCGCCCCCACTCCCTAATAGTCGGGCGTAATTTTTAATGGCCCGACTACTCTATTACATACTATATGCTCGCAACTTTGCTTGTAAAATTTCATTTATTTTGCACAGACTGTACATTTGTCCGGTTAAAGTGAATCGAAGGTTTCATTTTATCCCAAAAAATGTATACTAGGGACTCATCAGTTTACAAAATTTGATTTTGATCAAAGGCATTATAGTTCTTGCAATCTAAGAGTGCACGTAGCCTTTATTTGTAGTTGGAAATGTGAATAGACATTTTCGTTAGTGTGCGTACCTGACGGAGCAGTCAGTAGCGAGCGAGCCATGTACGCGTGTATAAGTATGGTCACTCACACAGCTAAGGGCGACGCGCGCTCGTAGATTGCAAGAACTATAGCGCTTAAGTATAAGAGATATCATACAGACATACACTTTTGTAGATATTATAACAATTACTAAGTTCCTTATATAGAGTTTACTGTGAAATTAGCAGCGCTGAAAGCGCAATTTTTTTTCGTGATTTGTGTGGGTAAGAACCCAAGCGCCAGGAATTTGCCCATACAAAAGTTGAAATAATAGAAAAAAAAACCGACTTCAAATATTTGTACGTAATAAAGAATTAAAATTCCCTATCTCATATACTACTGAACCGATTTTGATGAAACTTGCAGTATTCCCTAAGTTGAACAATACCCAGTACAATAAAAAAGAATCACTAAAATCGAACTTGTGGTTCCCGAGATATGTGTGCACAAACATAAAAACATACATACATACATACACTTTTGTAATTTGGCACATTTGTTCAGAAGCTGTTATAGATTAAAATATACAAAAACTGGTCAGTGGAAATATTACATACATACGCGTCGAATTGATAACCTCCTTTTTTTGAAGTCGGTTAAAAAAGTTGCTGTTCCAGCGCTGCTGCTTGCATACATATTCTAAAATTACTTAGTTTTGTTACACCTTGTATAAAATTTAGTATAATGCAGATGTAGCTTTGTACACGTATATAAAGTTGAAGATTTAAACTAAGGTCCCGAACAAACTAGCATCTATCTTGTGTGACAGTGTATGATAGATCGACGGGTCTTAGGAAAAGTAAAAAATATATTACAGAAAGGCATGACAAATTTTGGGAAACACTTTCAAAAAGTCTTCTTTAGAAAAACAATTGGTCCATGTAAATTTTCCAAATAGTTATAATATCTTTATATTGTATGATCGGAGAAATTGTTTTACAAGCAGATGGTGACCTTAAGGTATTTAGTCGGTTCATGTTAAGTCAATGTCGTAATTTATGAGCTGGGCTTAACATAAACCGACAAAATCACATAATGCCCGGGGACACACGAGGCTAGTTTTTCAAGCCAGGATAGCAAGCTAGTTTTTTACCAAACTGTCCTGGCTTGCTGACCTAGCTTGGAGCATGCTACAAATGAACATAGTTTTGTCCACACGAAGCCAGAAGCACTAGCTTGCTAGCTTACTAACACTAGCTTGCTATCCTAGCTTCAAAAACTAGCCTCGTGTGTCCCGGGCATAAGATGTCATCAGCTTATTAGTTAACGTGTTAAATTTTCCTAAATTTAGGCTGTCAGACTGAGGTTTCACGCACTGTCCTTACACATTAAAAATCATTAAAAAGTTAATTCCTATATCGCCAAAACTATCGAATGAGGCAAGTGTCATCAAGTGAAGTGATCTCCACTCCACTATCTCAGTTGATACGAGCACTCATTCGTCCTCGAGTGCCACTTAAAATTAAAATAAACTTCAGCTGAGGAGCTCGTCTCTTGTTTTATTAACGCGCCGTACACGAGATGTATTGTATCGATAGGGTTGGCAGCTGATCGCTTTCTTCTTGACAATTTCAATTAAGTGACCTAGGAGTCCTAGGACTATGCAAGAAAAGTTTTAGTTATAATATCTTTTTAAAGGTAAATAGTTTGAGATTTTTTAAGTAGACTATGATTAAAGTGGGGGAGTATAAAATGTGTTTTATCAAAAGGATCAATTAAATCCGTAAAGACGTATTCACAATAACAAAACACATATCGACTGAAAAATTCGTAAAATTCGAAATGAAGATACAAAACGAAACAAAAAGTTTTCAATAAAAGAGATGAACATTGTTTTATAAACATTCTTTATTTCCCATACGGGCTGCTTACGGCCGAGAGGCATTCAGATTTCACGTCACGTCCGTCGACGGGGCATTAAAACAAAAATGATAAACGGTTAAGCGTGAACCGATGACTCGGAGAGGGGAAGCCGATTAAAAAGTCCACCATGAGCAAATGAAACTAGTTATGATCTGTTTCGCTACGTAAATATTTGCGAAGCGGCACGCGGGGCACATGTCAAAGGCGAGTATTGATCTAGAGCGCGCGGGGGGGTGGCGCGAGGGGAGTGAGGGGGCGCGAGGGGGCCGAGCGGACAGCGCCCCCCCGCGCGGCGGCGTACTACGGAGGCTGGGTTACGTAAGCGTCTGACGGGCCGTCTGCTTCCACGACGCTGATTAATAAAACCAGCGCCTGCGACCAGATGTAATCGCTTACTATCTTTCATGAACTCACACCGACCGAGGAATTAAGAATACTGTAATGATACTTTGCGTGGAAATATCGCAAATGGAATCGCAAAAGCATTGACTAGTATTCAATATTACTAGTTAACTTTAGACGCTCGCTGTAAAAATTGCGACATAGTCAATGTTGCTGAAAATTAAGTCAAGTTTTATAATAAAGTTGTCCTAGTTAGTTCTAATTTGTAAACAGAAAAATTACAATGAGATAGAATTTTGTGCGGACTAATAAGGGGATTGATACGACGACGTAGCCCGTTACGCACGTAGTAGCCTTGAACACGCGTAGTCGCTTAGCAACTGGACTTCTTTCGTAGCGGTACACTTATTAAATTCTTATTATATTAATATCGAATCGTTATGGTAGATGTGCAAAAATTCTTATAAAATAGTTGTACGCCTAAATAATAACAGTTTATTAAAATTAGAGTAAATATAATAATTATTTTTTTGGTGTTTAAAGCTAATATTTTAAAAACAATATTATTAAGTACGCTATATTTAAACTTAATGCCAAACTATCTTAGACATGTCCTCTTAGTTACATTAAATTAGTTTAAAGTCTTAAATGAATTCAGGTATCTGTAGGTAAAGGCAGTCGGAGCGGAAGGTAAATCGGTTTAGGGAAAGCCGGCTGAGACGGAGCCGGCAGGAGCGATTACCGTAATACAATATACCCGCGCTGCTTTAGGGGCCGTCTATACTCACTTTACCCTATGTATTCCCTGCGTATTTATAGTGCATTCTTCATCTGGGAGCACGGCAGTGCCCCAGCCCAGCTTTTTAGCAAAGGCACGGCCGTACCATACTTTTCTCGAAGCGGTTCGTGGCTATTTCACACCCCCTTTATCTTCGATGTTAACAAAGCTAGGGATTTAGAATTTCGGTCACTAGGAGCAAGTATTAAAACTAGCTTAACCTCCAAATAACATGAAATTTCGATAAATAATTTAGTAGTTACGGATGGTCAAAGTTACTACATTTTGTCACTGACTGACAGATCATCAAAATTCTAAGGTACTTCTAGCAGACTTAGAACCTTGAAATTTGGTACCCGGATAGGTATTTATTCACAACGAAAGGAAAAATTATGAAACCGGCCAAGTGCGAGTCGGACTGGCGTACATAGGGTTCCGTACCGTAAATTTCTATGGGAGCCCCTCTTTAGTAATAAGTTTATTTAATTTTTATTATTAATTATTAAAGTTAACATAAAATTGAGCGTTTCCTAAAATTTTCAAAAACCTTTGTCTTACTATTATGGACATAGAGCAAAAATAGGGAAAAAATCGTGTTTGTTGAGGCTTTTGCTTTAATAATTTATTTTATTTTGATAAGACTATTAGCTTTTATAACGACACCAGAAATACACAATTTGTGAAAATTGCAACTATCTAGCTATTGCGGTTCTCGAGATCCAGTCTAGTGACATACGGATGTACGACGGACTGACAGCGAAAACTTATTAATAATAGGGCCCCTTTTTCATCCTTTGGGCAGGGAAACCTAAAAACTGAAATTGAAAAATAATAATATAATACTTTAAGTATACTTAAAATAAAATAAAAGATTTTTATGTTTGTAACTTTGCAAGAACAGTATGAGTTTCGACTGCATATTTGTTTGACGTACAAAGGCTTTAAGTTATGAATTTAATGAAATGGTATTAATTAAATAAAAAATAACAATAACAACGGTAATAATGAAACAATATTTAAATTCGATTTAATGCATTATAAATGTAATCACTAATCAGTACTGAGATATACACTCCTTACTTGCTCGATATAATATGGGAGTTTTAAGTTATCGCATGAAATAAGGTGTGCTCCTTTCCTGCGAAGAACGTCGAGAACGTCGAGACAACACTGCTGCTATACAGTATTCAACGGTAATGCTAAAAATGACCACCTTCAAGTACTAGCTTAAGAGTCAATTATATATTATGAACATAATAATCGACTCAGAAGTATATTTACGTTACGTTGTCTACCTATGGAACTAACGAAACTTCAAAGAAAAAAATATATTAAAGGAGATAGGGAATGGGTGCTAAGCTAAGTACAGAAACGTTATAACGTGACCTGAAAAGAAAAGAAAAAAACCTTCAAAAAAGAAATGAAATCCCACCAAAACATGAAATGTAAAAAAGCCAAGCAAAATATTGCATAGCTATTCAATACTTTTGTCGTAAAAAAAATTCAGATCACATTCAAGCCATGCCTTCAACTTATTTTGTAATTTAAATCAACATTCAGTAAATGTATCAATAGATTTCTTTATTTTATAATTATTATAGTGGCTTGGCAATGAGCACAATAGAAACAAATATAAAACTGCATATTGGGAGGAGTTCATACTTACACAGACGGCAAGGGTAAAGTGTTTTAATATGTAACGACGCATGTGGCTGACGGTACCCAATAAATTCAATTACTAGCTGATTATTTCTCTAGTGCTCATTGCCAAGCCACTATAATAATTATAAAATAAAGAAATCTATTGATACATTTACTGAATGTTGATTTAAATTACAAAATAAGTTGAAGGCTTGGCTTGAATGTGATCTGAAAACTTTTTACGACAGAAGTATTGAATAGCTATGCAATATTTTGCTTGGCTTCTTTTACATTTCATGTTTTGGTGGGATATTTATTTACTTATAATAAAACAAAGACGCTTTTCTCCCCTCATGTCCCTTTGTTCCCTATAATCTATAAAACTACGCAACGGATTTTGATTATTCTTTCAGAGTTAGATTGCCTATTTATCGAGGAAGGCTATAGGCTATATTTTATCACGCTAAGACTAATAGGAGCGAAGAAATAGAGGAAAATGTGGAAAAAAATCAGGAACTACTAGTCCGCTTTGAAAAATTATTTCAGTGTTAGATAGCCTATTTATTGAGGAAGGCTATAGGCTATATTTTATCACGCTAAGACTAATAGAAGAATGTGGAAAAAACGGCGGAAATTATTTGAAAGGGCTTATCTCGCGAACTACTGCAGCAATTTTTATGTTATTTGGCACAGATAAGAAGTAGACCACGTGAAGGATCATAGGCTATCGACTTTAATCATTTTTTCAGTGGCTATATATTTTATACCCGTGCGACGCCGGGACGGGTCGCTAGTTATTCAAATAAACTTCAATTTATTCTTCATTTGCAGAAGTAAAGATGAAAAATTGCGCTGTTAATAAACATAACAATACTTGTATATTTTTTACTACACTACTACTACTTGTGTACTGAATTTTATTTTTCTTAATTGAAGACGTAATTTGATGAAGTGGCTAACTAACAATTTGAAAATTTTCGATCCTTCGAGCATAAATGGAGGCAAATGTGGATATTTTGCCAGCTGATGATGAAGTAGGTAAGACTAGTTTGTTCAAATTATAAGGGACAAAATTAGTCATTTCCCTTCTGTTATAAAATATTAGTTATCTGCTGCACCCACATTACTTCTTCAAATGTAACGACGGTGGAAACACGTAACGTGTGTGTTGTCCCTTATGAGTTAAGTTATTTTCTTCACCGTTCTTCACATCAGAATTTAACGGGTTATTTTATAAAAATGATTGTTTTACACCTGACCTTTTTCACACTCGTATGAGATTTAATTAAGAATGAAAAAGGTTTCATGTTAATTAAAACGGCCGTTATCGCGATCTAGTTTTAATTAGTTGAGCAATATAGCTACAATAGCATTTTAGCAAGCTTGTATAATGTATATATACTTATTTTATTTTTTTAGTCTGTTTTGTATATAAAATTTTTTTTTTCATAACAAAAAGAATGCTCGAATGATCGGAAACTCAGTCTGTTGATGCTGGTGTCCCTCAGGGCTGTGTGCTATCTAGTGGTGGTTAATGTAACGTATAGCTGAAAAAAGTAGCGCGCTATTTCTTCGCAACGAATAGCGCGCGCTATAAAACTATGCACAAGACGCTACGTTATAACGTATCGCGCGGTTACTGACCTAGCGCGGCGCCGGTCGCGCTGCCGACCGCGCGCGACTTTCGTTGGTTCGTTGTCGTATCGTTCGGGTCCAAATCAGGTGAAATAATGGTAACTTCCGTTCCATGTGAACGTATTTTTCTAAATCTGGATACGTTATTATATTTTAAATGTAAATAAAATGTAAAAAAACTGTTGTAAAAAAAATGTAAAAATAATATTTTAAGTATATTACCAAAAAATGAAAAAAAATAATTAAAACCATTTAAATAATTTAATACTTAAAAAACAGAATTGTATATAAACCAATTCATTTCAATTTCAATATATTGTACCTGTCATTTTAATTTAAATATTTCAATCATAATAAAATTAACCAAATAAAATATAATACTACCTTCATACGATTATATTATTCCAAGTTATCTTTAACAAACACGTTATATTACATTAACTCACCCACCGCGTTATAATTATTATCGAAAGAATTCAATAACGCCGGTAATTTTACAACGTGTCCAATCGATCGTTATAACGTATCATTCGTTAATAACGTAGCGTCAAAAATAGCGCACTTGAAATTCGTTATAACGTAGCGTCGAAACTAGCGCGCTTGCAATTCGTTATAACGTAGCGTCAAAACTAGCGCGCTTGAACGAATCGAGATTTCATTCGTTATAACGTAGCGTCAAAAATAGCGCGCTTGAAAAATGTAGCGTATTCCATCTAGCGCGCTATGAAAATATAGCCGTTAGGAACACCACTGGTGCTATCGCCTACTCAGTACTCTATTCATACTGCACATCAATGACATGTTACAGACCAACGGCATTCATTGCTATGCGGATGATAGTACAGGTGATGCTGTATATACCGGCTCCCCCAATATTTCTCGGCAAAATGTCACTGAGAGTCGAAACGAACTTGTGTCTAATGTGGATAATTCATCGGAGAAGGTCTCTGAATGGGGTAGACGTAACTTGGTCTAATTCAACCCCACCAAGACAGAAGTCTGCGCTTTCACCACTAAAAAGTCACCAATGGTTGTATATCCTCGTTTCGAGGGCACATCTTTAACCATCTCCCCTAGCATTGAGATACTTGGCGTCAACATATCGAGCGAAGTTCACTTCCGATATCATCTAGAGGGTAAGGCCAAATTAGCCTCAAAGAAGCTTGGTGTTCTTAACAGAGCGAGACAGTACTTCAGTCCGGACCAACGCGCAGTCGGATTGCAGTTCAGTTGCAGTCGGCGTGCAGTCGTGTGAACTGTTTGGTTTGCAGTTCTATTGCAGTCGTATCAACTGCATTCAAAATGCACTTGAACTGCAGTTTGCAGTTGGATTGCAGTTGAAATGCGGTCTGTATGTGTAGACCCTTACGTACAACTTTGAAATACTGATATTGGGATATGTTACCTCATAAATCACAAATGTGTTAAACAACATAACCCTCGCTTAGGTATAATCGGGTAAAAACGGTGACACGTAAAATATTGTGGTTGGAAGTATTTACGTCCCCTATACTGGGAATACGTACTCGTATTGGAATACAGGCCTCAGGGCCCAGTTGAGAGGCCGTCGTGAGAGGCAACTAAATTTGACACGAGGGACAGAACTTGATCCGAGGTAAAGTGGCTCCCCTACTCCACTCATAACAGGGGACAGATTGAGGTATTTCCTTACTCGATTAAGAGTACCATTTATGTTACCACAGAAATTGCAGGTCAAAAATGTAATCAAACGTTACTTAATGGCCGATTTACATTATTCCAATCCCGTGAGAAAATCTAGCACTGGATTGCTACTGAAATAATGTAAACGGGCACTGGATCGCACTGGAATGAAATTCAGTACATTCCAGTACCCATTTACATTATTCCAGTTATAGCGATAGAGCGCTGGATTGAATCACTAATTTAAAATAATCTAAGCCCACTATAATGTAAGTGATAAGGTTAGATAACTTCATGATACAATATTACATAGCGTTTTTTTATTTTATTTGTTATGGAGGATTTAAAACGTGTGATCTATTGTGAGATTACTTCAATGAATAAAATTAAACGTGACGTCACTAGTGTCCACCTACTCTCATTAAGGGTCAGTTCACATTGAAACGTGAAGAGGCGATGTATTTTGAATTCAAAAACGTACATGAATCAAACATTAAGTACATACTTAGTTATGATCTAAACTTAATGCCTACATACGTTGGCCTACTTGGACAAAGTAAAAAGCATTTAAAAGTAATTTAAATTACCAAAAAATATTATAAATGATCATATTTTACTAATTTGCGCCAACATTACAAGAAGCAATATTGCTCCTAGCTGGGGCAGGTGGGGGGGTTGCCAAGTCGTGTCGTTGACGGCGCCGGCAGCGGGCAACTTCGCGAAACAATGGTCACGACTCGGATTGCTAATGAGGACATTGTGGCCCGCACAAACGGAATTCATTTTACACACAAATTGTCCCCCAGCTCCCCGATATCGCGGTGAATAATCGTTGTAAATCCTTGGAAATAAATGTCATCATCAGAAAGTTGAATATTAAAGAAAAAAATATTTTTTGCTATATCAACTAATAGTTAAACGAATGTAAAGGTTCGTTGCGAACGATTTCTACAATATTATCTGGGAGAGTCTGTTTTAAACGTCCATACGGTTGCCTAAGCACATCTAGGTATTGCAAGGCGTGTTCACAATGCAACTTGCAAAAAATCTATCAATTTTTAATGGCTCCTTCCAAATCATATTTAAACTTCATTCTACGACACATTTAAATATGAACTGACCCTTAATAAGAGTAGGTGGACAATAGCGACGTCACGTTCAGGCTTTTCATTCAAGTCATCCCACAATATACTATTCTTGTCAATACAACTACGGTTTCGGTCTGAATCTGTTTTAAAGTATTTTAGATGCAAGTTATTTTGGATCGCGTCTAGGTTCGAAAAGCACTTTGTCTATTTCCTGAATAAAGTTTATCTGTAAAACGATGATTCATATTTTGTGTGAATTGTGATCTACGATAACGGTACTAGCTATGTATGTATGTAATCCATACTAATATTATAAATGAGAAAGTGTGTCTGTCTGTCTGTCTGTCTGTTACCTCTTCACGCCTGAACGGCAGAACCGATTTTGCTGAAATTTGGTATGGGGACACTTTGAGTCCCGGGAAAGGACGTAGGATACTTTTTATCCCGGGAAATGTACGGTTCCCGCGCGATAAACGAATTTCGGCGCAACGAAGTTGCGGGCGTCATCTAGTACATTATAAAATATGTAGTTTATTACAAGTGTTATTACAATACATTTTATTTAATACTAGACGACGCCAAGACAGACAGACACACATTTGCATTTATAATATTAAGAATGGATTACTTCAGACTGTGTATTATTACTTTTTATTTTGCTTTAGATCATCTCCACAAAACAAAATCTTATAATGTTAGCTAAGCCTTAAAGGATTTCCCGCAAAAGCATATTTTCATTACATCATCTTCATTTGCAGGTTACATACAGGATGTATTTAAAACAAAAATATATTTAAGACTCATTCATTAGACTTTTTTTTTCCTTACCCGAACTCCTTACCCGATCATATAAGGAAAGCTAAAACCTTGAATCGCTTTAAGTCGTTGCTATTTAAATATTATTTTGATAAATCTGTGAATCAATAATAATTACAGTAAAGTAATAAAAACATTATATAGTACGTATCTATTATCAGTATTAGTCATAATATATATTATATGCACTTATTATCATTATTATTATAATATATTATAGTAGAATAGTATATGTAGTATTAGGCATATATATTATTATAAATATTATATACTTTTGCACATCACCTTTTTTCCTGTAAATTCAGCATCTCTGTAAAATTTGTAAAAGGGTTGCCTGGAAGAAATTGCTTTCAAGTAATAAGGCCGCCCTTGTGTACATGTCTCATTTATTAAATAATGTTAATTTCACTGATATGTTTGTGCACAATAAAGTATATTTATTATTAAGTATTTATTACTTTTATGACCAAATAGGCTACTTGACATATATTTATTTTCATTGAAAAAATGCATATTTCTAGTAGAACTTGGCCTAGGAAACTGTATTTCACCTTTATCGTGAAATAAAAGCTTATGATTGATAAATAAAGTCGATTTGAAAATATGATTTTATGAAAATAGGAATTGTACTGACGAAAACGCTTTTGCGGTACTTCCGATCTGGATGTGACGTCATCCCATTTGTAATTTAATATCTTTTATTTATCGCGCTCGTTATATGTAAGTTTATTTGTATATAAATAATATGAATAAGCCTAAAAAGATTTATAAAATATATTTTCTTGAATAATTCAAATAAAACATCAGTTTTATATATTATCTCCATTCATTGTAGTTAGGAAATGAAATGGCCAAAACTTTTCTACAAAAGTGTTCAACATTACAAATGATTTCTAAATTCTTTTTTAATTTTTTAAGCACTGTTAGACTCGTACGTTTAGCACATAAAACTTTTTCAATAAAGAAATTATAAAATACAAAAAACATGACGTCACACTATGGCGGTACAATGGCGGACAGTGTTTTCGGCGCCATATAAAAGGCATATTTTTCAATCAACATTTTTATGGGTTTCTACTGTTTAAAATAATAAAATATTAGTTTTTTTTAGTGAAAATGAATGATTAAGAAGCGATTAGAATGAAGAAAAAAAATAGGTCAAGTAGCCTATTATATTGTCACATAATATAAAGGTGCTCGAAATTTAACGTTCAACCTAATAGTTAATACTTTTGGCGCATGATTTAGTACTATGAGCGGCAGCTTTGAAGGCAAAACCGGCTCTTAGTACTAGATTATGAAAGAGACAGAAAGGAACATTAGCTGTTGTTACAAATTATCTTATGTTTTTTTAGATATTCCGAAAAAAATACCTTAATTTTATGAATATTAACACCCTGTAACTGTATGTGTAAGAGTTTAAATGCCCGATGTAGGACCGTTTCTGGATGAACGCGGGAACATATTTTACATTTCTGTACGTTTTTAATATCTGCTCAGTGGAGCGTAGTCAATATTGATACAGGAATATATTTCAAAGAGTTCCTTTCGCTTTGAGCTGTACACTCGCGATTTACCAAGCCGGAATAAATCATTTCGAAAATTAAATTAATCTTTATCCTGCGTTTGCGTATTATGCAGTAGGGAAGTAATCGAAAATGTTTTACAGCGCTTTTAGGTTAGCGGTAGTTTTAATAAATATTTTAGTCGACGTAATATGCTCATATAATCATAAGATAAATACGAAAATGACTCTTCATGATTCACGAGGAGCTTCTAAATACGGCTCTGGAAAAATTGATAAAATTCAGTATCTCAATACATGGAGACAGTTTGTGTCTTGGGATAAGGCATGAAACAGTTTTGTACCTGAAAAATGTACGATTTCCATGCGAAATACAAACGTTTGTATTATAAAAACATTAAAATGAATGAATGTTTTCTATCTTAGGGAATATTACGCAAAGGTGCTACTAGCTTATAATATGTGTGTGCAACATCGGATGTAGAGATCAACTACGATAATATGGCGCGCCCCTCCAAATGACTATTTCAACGTGTGTAGTCACATGCTTATGAAAGGGTTTGTATGTAGGAAGTATTCAACCAATCACAGTACACGCAATATTTCACTTAATGTCACTCGTTACCAAGATTTGTTGGTCAACTAATCATAACTAGCCGACCGCGCAAGACAACGCACTTCAAACGTTTTGACAACGCACTTCAAAAGTTTTGAATTTTGGAGGGGCGCGCCATGTTATCATAGTTGATCTCTACTACATTATAGTACATCCGATGTTGCACAGTGCACACGTCATATCAGAATGTTGGCAGAAATGTCGAACAAAACTTTTTCTTTTGCTTATGCTGGAGCTGCCTCTATCGTGATAATATTGCCGTAATATACCTATATTATTATTACAATTCTTTTATAATCTTATTTTACACGAGTAGACAGTATATAAATAAATCCTACAATTGACAAAGTTCGCTTTTGGTCACATCGTAAGCTAGAATTGTTAAAAATATCGGTCGACCCACATCGTCCATTCAGATTGTCGGACTGAAATAGGATTATCTATATCGGAAACCGTCGTACCCCTAAGCGATAAACTGTAAATTTTTAATGAATCCCCATTTATGAACGCCATTTTTATACACATTTTTAATTGATTACCCAATTAAATATGTCTAGAGGGTTACGTGCATGATTCTTTTCAACTTGCTTTAAAAGATTGTCTGATTTCGTTGAGAAACATTTTCCCTACATTACTTACATGGAGAATTAAACCATAAAAACTTGTATTCGCGCGTAAGCACTCTAACCTAAGTCCAACTTAAGAGCCCGGGTTACCCTCGAAATTCTCATACATACGTAATACCAAAATCATTTTGTCATACGAAAGTATTTAACATGTTTGAGTTGACTGTAGCGATGTCGATTTTTCTCAGCAATCACTAAAGCCAAGAAATTAAAGTTCATTGTCAGTATTCAATATTCATCATGTCTTTGTCTTTGAATTATCCATAGCATAACTCGATTGGTCAACTTTTATAACACAGAATAATCAAAAAGACCTCTGTAAAAAAGGGATTCCTATTTTGCCAACAGAGGACAGTGATTTGAGCTTCCAAAATTTGTACATAGATTGGTTCAAGCATACACTTTAATTTGCCCATAGCATATATTATGAAAGTAGCTGTTGCCCGCAACTACGTCCGCGTGAATGATATCGTTTTGAAAAATCCTTTCTTCAAAGACCACTTGGTGTGGACAGAGGACAGGGTGAATTTCAACATGTCCATATTTTTTTTCATTTCGGTGAACTTTTTTGTTTCTATGTTTTTTTTGAGGTTTTACCGAAGTTTCCTCTCAATTTTAATGTTTTATGACTACGAAACTAATGACATAAAAATTAAATAATAAACAAACGTAGCACACACGTTTACATTTTAGCTGTCACCGAGATGAAAAAGTCAGTCACCGAGATGAAAACAAAATTCACCGAAATGTAAATTCACCGAAATAGTATACAGCGTGATTGTAAAACAAGCGAAATAATGTATTTTTATGGAAAAATTTTGACACTTTGGGTTACACTTTTACAATTTTCGAAATTATCTCTAATATTTTTCAGAATAAAACATAGCCTATATCCATCACAAAAAATCCATCACGAAATCAGCTATAATTGCATAACTCTTTTGCCTCCGTGACGTACCGATGATAAGAAACGTGTCCATTATCAAGGCCAATGTTTCTATTTGAATTTCTACAGATCAATACGGCCATTTTAGGCATTGAGGCATTTTTAAAATTCCGATTTACGTCCGATTCCGATAGCAGACTAAAGAACAGACTTTCGAAAGACGAGCATTGCTCGTCGTTTGGGAACGCGATATTTCACGCGAAGTACATACACATGCGGTATCTATCTTGATCTATGTCTGTGAATAGAACAATGTATTTTATTTAAAAAAAATCATGTTACAAACGATTTTAATTACAAATAACAAAATATATTAATACTGGGAAATAATTGACACATTTGCTTTGAATAAAAATTACCACGCGCCAACTTCACGAAAAGGTATCTTCTAGTGCTTAGTTAACATTTTTCGTTATAAAAATATACTTAAGTTAAACAGTTAAAGTAAAAATTGAGTAACTATTATTCTAACATTATTATAACCAAAACTACTTTTTGATAGGATTCATTAAATTCTAATATTAAATAATCATATATAATATTATCTCGTACTGTTTTTGCTAATCAACAAAACACTAATAAACAAAATCAACAAAAGTCAATATTTTAGGTAATCCTAATAAACCACATGAGATCAAAATATCAGTTCTGAGTTTCTTATTCATAAAATGAAAGGTAAATATTGTGTCCTTATAAATATTAAAAGTAAAAAAAAAAGTACAATTATTGACTGAAACGACGTTAGACGAATGTTAGCTGGTGTTTTTCGTTACGGAATTTCTTGATAAACGCGATTAAAGCTATACAATAGCCTAAAAAAAATGAAACATTAAGAAGCACCATATTTCTTTTTTATTTATTAACATTTTTTACGATTTCGCAGATTATTATTCATTCTGTATAAAACAACTTTAAAAATCACCGAGATGAAACTGCATTCACCGATATGAAAACTATTGTCACCGAATATCACCGAAAGTCACCGAGTCACCATTTCCGTGATTTTTTTCATATCGGTGATTTTTTTTCATTTCGGTGACCAAATAGGTCACCGAATTCACCGAAACGGAATCACCAATATGAAAATTTGCGACAAATCGTTGAATATTTTGACACCTATAATAATTATACCGATATCTATACTACATACTGATACACATTATTAAAAGTATTTGTAAGAAAATAAATTAATACTTCTAGCTGGTTCAATTACAATAATAAATTGAATCACGGAAATGTAGAGAAAAGTGTCGGGTGTCACCGAGACGATATACTTACGTTTTTAGCGGGAACACGCAGCGACGCAGCAAACCACCTCTAGCTCCGAAGGCACAAGCATGACTGGCGCTTGAGTTCAAGAAGCGGCATTACGTTCAAAAGTACTTCTGGTCTCGACAATTCATGTTTCTTTTTTATTCACCGAATCAAGATAAAATGTTGGGACAGTTTTATTTCTCCCGCTATTTTGAAAGTATAACGATTGAGATTATGAAATTTGTATTGATTATACCTCCATTCTTTAAGAATCCAATAAAAGAATCCGTTTGTTTGTACCACTAATATTTTTTCCTCGGCTGACGAAATTAGGACTAAAAAGGTCGTTGGGACAGTCACCGAGGGGCCCAATTTCCACCTTTAGAATTTTTTATTTTTATGTTCTAGTTATCGAATTAAAAACGTGTCTGTTGCCTCATATGGATAATCACACAAACTATACGATGAAATTTTATTTAACCCTAAAAAGCCATTTCACACCCCCAATTTCACAGTAGCCGCGAAAAATAAGCGGTTGGGAAATTCACCCGTCACAAAGGCCACAGGACAGGCGACGACAGACGGCAGAAGACGGGATACTTAATGTAGACATCTATCCCTCTTTAACCTACCTCTTACTCTCAGATTCCTGACCTAAAATTAAACCAGAATAAAATAACGCTTGAAGTCATTTCAAGAGTCGTGTTATTCTGGTTTATTTGTAGGTCCTGGAATCGTGATGCTTCTCTTAAAATATGCATTACATATCTATAAATCTGACAAACAATTTAACTTTAACATGAAATATGAATACATAATTTAAAGTTCCCCTTCACATTTAAAGCGGAGACAGCACAAAGTTGCAGTGCGAACGTCAAATAACTTAAGGGGGAGCAATACGAAAATAAACTATAATAATAATTGTGACTACTAAGCTATAGATAAATTAATATTGTAATTTGTTGTCTTATAGTCTGTTGCCAATAATAATTGTGACAAAAACGCTTGAAAGCACGAAAGTTCCTATAAGCGCTTTTCACGATATCACCGTAGTAAGTATGCGACTTTAGATTTACAATGTAGATTGTGAAGCATTGTGGTTCTTTTGTATTGCCAGAAAAAACTCTCAGAAAACATGATGCATGGTTTGTTCAAACTTACTCCATTTGGTCAAGCACATAGCTGTGATGCTATTAATTTAGATCCGTAAAGTTTGACTTTAAAATGTCCATGGCCGGTAAGGAATAATATATTTAAATAAGGAATAAGAAAATACGCAGTGTTTGGATGAACGTTCACGAATATTAGAGAAAAGTTATAACGATGTCGACCTTTGCTGGAATTGATAATCACTTTGTGTGTCGTTGTAAATTTTGAGGAGTTCATTCAATTCCATTACTCAAAGAACCCATTATGAACTATCCACCTTCGCGACCATAACTGCGAAAGTCACATTTTCTAAATTTCGAGGAGTTCTTTCAATACCTCATGGATCCCATTATGAAATTTTCACCATCGCGACAAAATACAAATTATGGCCTTTAAATTAATACTTCAGTCGGAATTTCCAGGAATTGCTATTGTATTCTATTGTTGTCGCGATCACCGGTGCTCGCGCGGGGCCTTTAGGATTAACAAAAGAATTTTCCAAATTGGCACAGAAACGGTGAAATCATAATCAATTTCCAGTCTGATCATTTCAATGCAAAAGAATTAAAAAAAAAACAATAAAAACGTCATAATGTGGTTATGGATGGTGTGATGATGGTGGTGATCATGATGATTAATGTAATAATTATTGACTGTAGCTGTAGCATGTGCTTCCAGTATCTTTAACAACGCTAATACCCCTACATATATATAATAAGGAATCAGGAGTTTCGTTCAGCAATGAAACTGCAAATTTTACGTTTTGGCAGTATATTATGTTATTTTTTTAATAAGAAAGTGAAAATTACTGTAATGTTTCTTATTATAAAAGGAGTACCGTCGTTACCTCGAGGATCCCGAGAGAATCATTATAAAGTCACCGTTTTTGTAAACATGCTATCGAATTCGGGCTTACAATCTATACAACATAAAACCGGCCAAGTGCGTGTCGGGCCACGCGCAATATAGGGTAGTTTTTGATAATTTTTGTATGATCAATGAGTGTACATTTATAACGTATTTTACACTACTAACAACATCATCTGAGATACGTTCAAAGGAATTTGAACGAAAAGTTTCTAATGTATACTTCACGGAATATTTTTTTTTAGTTGATCGACTAATCTATAACTCAAAAACTTATGAAGTCTTCTTATCCGTGATAGTTTTCCTTTTGAATTCAGTATATTTCCTACCCCCGTGAATTTTTTCACATTTCCAGAAGCAACCGTTTAGCTCGTAGAAGGGGGGACACTGGACTCTAAAAATTTTTTCCACTTTAAAACTTCATATTTCACAAACGGATCCGTAAATCGGAAAATGGTCCTTGAATACTCATAATATTTTTAAAATACCTATACAATGACACCCCACACAGTGGGGAAAAAATAAATCACTCCTGCTTGATGTGTGTGGGAGGTTGATGTGTATTTTTGAATTTGGTTAAAAAAAGTATCTAAGATGTTAACCAGGGATGTAAGGTATCACCATGCCAAATTTCATTTAAATCGGTTCAGCGGATTCAGAGATTAGCATGTACAAATAGACAAACAGATAGAGAAACAAAAATTTCAAAAACAGTTAAAATGTGTTCTATTACACTTCTAACATGCCCCTGATTCGTTTTTTCAAGTTTATTTTCAATGTACAAAAATTTTACCTCTACGATTTTATTATATGTATAGATAAGATATAGATGTATTTATGATTTTTAAATTACCTACGCGACATTTAAACCATTTTGTCGCTTACGCCCTTTCCATTTTTTGCTGTTCTATTGCTTGTTTGGTTTAAAGAACACGACTCAGTTGCTCTACTGTATATTGTAAATGTCGAGTGCCGACACTATTGTCGGCATGTTAAATTGGCCTCTCAACTCTTAGTGCGACCGCACATTGGAGACACGACTGTAGTTAGATAGTCTTGTCTCACGACAAGTCAGTCTTACGACACAATTAAAACAGTTGTGTCTATCACGTGGCGCACACCAAGACAAAACTGTCTTGACTACGATGACGCAACGCATACAATTGTATAATATTAAACAGTAGAGAACGCCCGGACAGAGTAGACAGAATTATAGAGTATGCCGACTTAGAAGTTAGAAATTTTTAAATTTTACCTAATATGACGAAAATCGCTAGGGTTGTTAACTTTTCACTACGGACTTAAAACTATGACATATTACAGACATTAGGGTTTCCTATTACTGAATTTCTCTGGGATGTTAAACATGTTAAACACGTTAAAAACGGGAGGTGAAACACGTCAATTTGAAATAATTTGTTTACAACTTAGGTAAATTTGCAAATAACAAGTTGTATATTAATAAAATTAAAACCGAATTCAAAACTACTGAACCAATTTTGATGAAACTTACCTAAATTGAACATACCTATCACAACAAAGTCAACAAAACAAAAAAAGAATTACTTAAATCGGACATGTAGCTCGGACGATACGCAAACACAAACATAAAAACATACTTTACACACTTTTATAAGTTTGTACATATTTTGTTCAGATGCTGATGAAATATACTCATAATATACGAAAACTAGGCAGTTCTAGAAATATTATTCATACGTAAGGCTCAAATTGAAATCTTTTTTTTAAGTTGGTTAAAAAGCACAAAAAATGTTGTATTACGTACTGAAAAATATATTTTGCGTCTAATGCGAGCAGTTCTGAAAGATTTATAGTTATAGATAGAAAAGTTCTCATTCGGATAAAAATAACGTCAAAAATAAACGGGAAAGACTAGACGGGAAAGATATATTGTTTTTGTTTTGGCACATGTGATTAAAATTGTCAGAATCTTATTTTGAAATCTATAATTATTTAAAAATAAATTATATCAGCCAGCGCGAGGCACATTCCATTCATAATCTTAGTGAAACCCGACGAATTTGACATAATATATTAGTGTAGATAATAACGCAACCGCATAAAAATGTCGATAAAAATATCGATACCAAAATCTGCATCACACCACATCACTATAGTGCCTTAGTTTGATAGTTCACGGAACATCAAGCGGCCCGAAAATGGCGGTGTAGCGGCGAATATTTTTCGTGAAGAATAATTGTTTTTTTTTTTAAGTTTTTTTTTTATCATTATATTATTAATTATTATACATAGCAACATTTTGCTTGAATGATTGTCAACTACTATTTAAAAACAAATTATATCGAGGCACATTCCATTCATAATCTTAGTGAAACCCGACGAATTTGACAAAATAATATATTGAAACCTGTTCGTCTCTTTGCAGTCGAACTACTGGTAATTATGTCTATTGTGGCTAAACAGTTTTGTCGTAGATGTACGCGCTCGCATACACTTCAAAGGGAAGCCGACAGTCGTTAGTCAGACTTGTCGCGGGGTGCATTAGACAACTTTGTCTATTAGACGTCTTGTCTCAAATGTGCGCATCTAGTGCATTTTATTAAGCGATAGTCTGTCTTAAGACAGTCGTGTCTCAGATGTGCGGTAGCTCTTAAATGTGTCACCTCAGACAACGGGGGTGTGCAGTCGACTTGAAAAAATGCTCAACACGCCCAATCACATATACCATTACATCTTATTGGATCACCTTGAATTACGGTATGTTCACGTTTTCAGGAGCTTTATGGCTATGTCAAGTACTTTATAACGTATATCTCTAGATATTATATATATTTAGAGGCAAAATAATTGTACATACAAACAGAAAACGAGCAAACCAAACACCTGATTAAGGCGATTAGCCAGCGCACTTGCTCCAATTCGTAACCCCTCCCAAAAATTCTTCCGACACGTATATCTTAATTAGTAATCACTGTATATCTTTTTCTGCTGTATAGTGTATATCTCTTTACATACTGTATGTCTCTCCCTATACCTGCTGCATAATTGCATACTATGTTATTGTTTAAATACGAAAGTTTGTTTATCTGTCTGTCTGTTACATCTTCACGCTTAAACCACTGAATCGATTTTGATGAAATTTGGTATTATAATTTTTTTATTTTTTTTTATTTGGGATAGCAAACAATTGCGTACAAGCTTAATAATAGGTGCAGAGATACTTTGAGTACGGGGGAAATGCATAAGATATTTTAACCCGAATAAAATGTACTATTTCGACCCAATAAACGAATTTCTGCTCATCTAGTACTGTATATTTCTTCACCTACTGTATATCTCTCTACTTTTTGTATAATATATCTCGGGAACGTATACATTTCATCGCAGGCTTCATAAGGCTTTAGCTCCAGATTGATGATTTGAATATCGACGGCACGAGCCACGTTAAAGTAACATTATACGGTAAATATGTAAATTGCTGCTCAAATCTTCCGAGAAAAATTTATAGCGGTAAATAATAACGCCGGGAGTACAGGGAAATATACAGAAAATGGAACGAGTCACGAATATGCGTTGCATAAAGCAGGCATGTACATAAAACAATTCAAAAATGTCAAATAGCATAATGGTACGGGAGGTAGCAACGTTTGAAAAAATAGTATTTCAAGCCGGCTGATTTTGTGATATGTCATCATTCTTGCTCTTCTGGTTACAGTCTGGGCGGTCTGACTGCCGGTAGTCGTTGCGTTCATTAGTGCGCAACCTTTTTGTCCAGGTTACAATTCTAGATTTTAAAATCATTTTAATGAGCAAGGAGTGCTTAACACAAACGTAATAATTACGATTATAATAATAATAATTGTTAAAGCCTGGTCTTTAACATGACAAGAGTCAGAAGCGAGAGATTGCCATTTTTTTTAATCAGGCGCTCCTTATATTAATAGCATCATCTGGATAAATGAAATGCGCACTAATGAACGCAACGACTACCGGCAGCCAGACCGCCCGGACTCTAACCAGAAGAGCAAGAATGACGACATATCACAAAATCAGCCGACCTGAAATACTTTCTCGAAAACTTTGCCACCTCCTATACTATAAGACAATTTGGCGTTTCCATGGTTGTGCAACGTTTTATCTTACTGTGGTGTAACTGACCCTTAGTGCTAATTTCCCCGACGACGCAATACTTATTCAATACACAGACAGAATATTTCATATTATTTCAATTTTGTGTGTATGAATAAAAATATAAGCATTATAATTTAAAACATTTTAGTTCGAGTAATGCTTATTTAATTAGGTACTCCATTATTGGCATTCATCCTATTATTGGCACCTTATCTTTCGTTTGAAAATACTTTGAAAGCCAATAATATGACTTTTTGTAGTATAAACTTTTACATTGCCAATAATTAGGTATGTTATTTAATTAAAATATTGCACTATAATTATTACAGGAGCTTGGCACTAAATATAGTTTTTCTCGTCTCAAATCCGCAAGAAGCTAGAGCGATTACTCTATTCACTTTAATTAATTTTTGGATCTCTGCCCACCGCGTGCTATTACACCATATTTTACCTACCTTAAATACTTTACTGGAATACAAATTAGGATTTTTTATTTAAAAGATCTATTTTGTTTGATAAACTATAAAAGTTAACCAGTATTTAGATATATACAATGTGTCCCAACACCAGTGTCCGATATATTATGTTATGATGTATGGCATATTTTAGTGACAAATTGGCTCTCAATTTTTTTTATGATATTAAAGGATCGGACACCGGTGTCGAGACACATTGTATAGAGTGTCGTATGTCAATTTATAGGCACCGTAAAACATATTTACGTTTTTCGCGAAAGATCATTATAATTTCAGCGCTTAGAATATATTTCAGATATGTAAGATTTTTTTCACTTTTTTACTATGATGTGATATGTTATGTTACTTTAAATATGTTAACATTTATTTTGTTTTCATATTGGATTTAATTGTAATAACTAGCATTTCAATAGTGTATTAAATCTCAGTGGAAACAATACAAATAAGACGGTTTGGTTTTATGTTTTAAACGAGTGAGTTTTTGTTTATTTTACATAATCCTGTAACACCTGTTCGTGAAATTCTCTACATAAATAATATAATAATATAAAAGTAATGCTTTCATCGGTGTATTGTGTAACTTTTAGTTTCTATGAGTTTATCCAGCGGGGTATTCGCGCATTGTGTCGGGACGCTCTGAAAACTATTTACAAAATAACTACTCATAACGCAATGCCTTAGTGGTTTAGGATATGCTCAAGCATGTCTAGTATAGTCAACTAGTTGTTGCATGCAACTTTGTTGAAATTCGGATATTTAACAGTGAGGGTGAAACCACAAGAAATAATTTCGTGAGAGGCAGAATTTCAGTCGCGTCATTAGTAGTAAATATAATATTATGAATTGTTTACTAATCATGACATAAAATAACATTATGATATGTAAATCAAGTAGGAATTTTCAATAAAACCAGATGCAGCAGAATTTCTGCTAACCGAAACTACGCTATCAAAATTAGCTCGTGTGACCTCACCCTACAACAGGATTAGAATTTGATAAAATAGGACTTGTTTTGACTCAGTCAACTTTTTAATGACTAATTAATATGATAAGTGCCATTTGAAGTGAGATTAGGAAAAGAAATAATTAATAACCAAACAAATCTCTTTTGCAGAGTCAAGAACTGGGCGTTGAAATTCGGCGTCGATCTTTGGGAGTTCGGCCGACACTTCACCAAGATAAACCAAATACAGAACGTAAGTAAACCACTCTAAGTACACCACAGACACATATTTGTGTGGACGCCACAAGTGGACGAATCCATCCATTGAAAATTGAAAAGAATTCTGGAATATGGGTAATTTTACGATGCTTGAGAGATAACGTAATTCATACGAATATATTTTACCGCGTTTGACATAAATCTTTCTTATATTATGCTATCACCGTATTGACATTTGACCATCACAAAAATAAAGGTTGTCACAAACAGAGCAGGTAATGTAAAGATGTATATTATAGCACGATACATTTCGATACATCTTTCTATAGAAATCGTACGCAAGAGCTATAATGTAAAAATATTATACATTATAGCTGTTGTGTGTGGTCTCCTGACGATTTCTATAGAAAGATGTATCGAGATGTATCGAGATGTATCGTGCTGTAATATACATCTTTACATTACCTGCCCTGTCCGTGACAGCCTGTTCATAGGCAGATGGTGGATTTACACGTAATTTGATCAGATTATATAGTCCTCAAAACACGATTAAAATTGACGTAACACCAAATTGGTGGGTGTGAGTGTGGCCATCTTCATAATCTTCATAATAATGATTAATGATTAATTGATTATATATAAATTTTATTGAACAAAAATCACGTCATACTCCACGGATTGATTCCGCTTAAATATATCTGTGGCGAACTGTAGTCTGTAACCGCAGTTGGAGAGTAAGAGGTAGTAGCGGGGCGCGGCTCGAGGGGGGGGGGGGGGGACAAAAACACAGTGGAAGTTCGCGCCCCCTCTCCCCCCGCGTTCCAATACTCCCCGTGACCCACTTCCAGCCTCCCCGCTGGATACAGTATCACTAGTTAAATGCCCTTCAATTATAACACCCTCTGAGCACATGAAGGTTGCTTATTATCTACGGGATTGTGTAGTATTTTATACGTTGAGGAGGAACCGCAAAATTGCTTATAAGTTATTACTTATAAGCAATTTTGCTGCTTATAATATAATGTACTGTACCCCTATTTGATCCAACGTTAATAGTTGGTTTAACATTGTCAAGTTTGCGTTTATTATATTGAGACACTATCGAAACCTTATCGAAGTTGTATCAGCGACTCAAATATTATGTTTAATATATTTCTAACAAGAAATTATGTACTTTATCTGGGATGTAATTGAAAATATGACTTACGTAGACTTACGTAGAAGAAATAATTTAAATTTTTTTACGGGCATTGGCCCACCACACATTCCCACCACTGTATCTCCTGTGAAATATTTTAAATTGCAATTCGTATATAGGTATTTTGTACATACTAAAGCCGCATTAAACTAAGAAATATGTATTCACACAAAACCTTTGTTTAGAATCACGAAATGAGTGAGTCATCAAATTGCGGAAAATACATTGTGTGGTATGAGCCTGCCACAGGCCGTGTTTAATCGCTTAGATGTCGCAGAAGAGAGTTCAATATAGCTTTAAATGGCTCCACGAGCACGAGCCCCGGAATTGACGCTCGAATCTTTGCGTCAGTAATGAAAATTGTCCGGAAATTGAACAAGAACGAACTTTGATGGGATTTTGATTTATACCCGACCCGGCATTCTGTGCGGAGATAATAAATTTCTCGTGATATAGCGCGCCCGATGTAGAAATATTCGCACCGTCGATGATAGTTCTACGACAATAAATGTCCTGAATCTGGTCATTGCACTCTAATTTTATGACGAATGATGGGTCATACTTTGCATTTGTTTTAATCTAGAAAAAAAATGGTTTTAAAAATATTACTTACCTACTACGACGCAATGGCTCAGCGATCCAAAGTGGATCTTGGCCTCCGACACGAGTTTGCGTCTTGTCGCGGTCTTATACACAGTTTCTTGCCACTCTGTGACTCGAAGATCGAAACATTATCTAATTAAAATGTCGATTATGAAACCTTTAGTCTCTACATAAGGGATTAGAAGCTTTCACAAGTCTTAGGAATACAAATAGTTGAAAATTCAGCAAATAAGAGACCAAAGCGTTGGCACTGATTTTAAACTACCCCGAGACGGTTTCAGTTCCATCAGTGAGATCTGAAACTTTAAAGGAATGTGCATATTTGAACGAAACAAACCCACATTATTCTCGCGGCTGGAATATATCAATCGCTATTCAGCGCGAGATCGCAGTTTGGAAAGTAATATAATGTTGCCGGCAAACTTCGCCATCTCAACTTATTCAATAACACACCGTGTACCTTCGAGTGCACATTATATTTTATATATTGTATTGACTTTGTGATTTATGTTACGTTAGTTTGTGCGACTTTTAACGGAAGTCGGAAATTGAGTTATATCTATGATGCAATAATAAAATCGAAGCTGATTGACTGATAAACCTAAGTACAGGCCAAAAATATAGACTTCCTTTTATTAGGAATTCTATTACAATGATTTTTCAAATTGAACCTCCTACAGGTTTCAAATAACATATTTAAATGCCAGTACGCACGTAATAGTTTCACGCTGGCGAACCTACGCGACAATGCCAAAACGACAAATAGCCTTAATAATATTTTAATCATTATCGGTCTACTCATTCCTTTATTTACCAGTTTGTACATAACGACCAAAGCGGCTGGCAAATTTTAGTAAATACCTTGTACACCGACATTACTACAAAACTTCGTAAGCCAAGCGATACAGTGGAAAACAAATGACGTAACATTGAAGTGTTTAAGCCAGATATCTTGACAATGGACGCTCTACTTTTGTGAAAGATGACCTAAACCTGTATAGGCTTCTATGGAGGAACATAGTGAAATTAGGTTAAACTCGGCCCACGTCCGCACATCCGATAGACGGACAAAACACTGCCATTTCAAAAGATTAACTTCAGAAGGGTAGTGGAACTGAAAAATATTCGCTCACATTGTACCCCAGTCATTAAAGCCAAAACCCGAAAGAAATTATTAGTAACTTGATAAAATTTTAGGGGGTTGTTAAAGAAGGTAAAATAACTTACCGTGTGATTTTGCAGCGTTCTGGGGTGTACGGAAAGGGTTGAAAAGGGGTGAAAAAGATTTTTTGTTAATAACATTGCGTAAAAAATTAGTAACACGCTGCAAATTTGGAATTAGGTTTTTCTTACCGTTTTGTAACGTGTATTAAATTTGCAGCGTTTTGCAACATACGGCACATTGTTTATTATTAAAAAACAATAAAATTTGTTAATAACAGGGGTAAAAAAATTAGTAACTCGGTGTAAATTTAGAATTAAGTTGTTCTTACCGTTTTGTAAAGTGTATTAGTTTTGCAGCGTTTTGCGACATACGGAACATTGTTTATTACTATATGAACAAATATTTCATTTAGTATTGATGGTAAAAAAGTAAATGAAGAGTTGCAATGCAAAGAAAATGTTGTCAGCATGTATTTGAAACATTTTTCAACTTTGCATAATTAATATCTTACAGTAATAATACTACGGAACAATAAATAAAATATGTTAATAATGTTTCGAGGATAAAATTTTTCATAATTTACTATTTTCATATTTTCTTGAAGAAAATTCTCAATTACAGTTTTGTTCCAAAGTTTTCCCTTTCTACTGTCATGCTTTTTCGGGATTATACCTGGACCGTTAGATGGTCAGCGTCCCGCCCCCGATCAGCAGCTACCTTTACGGCCGTTCCCAATATTCAATCTATTACTGGTTCGACATACGACAGATCGCAGCTGACATTGAATTGACATAAAATATTGGTGGGAGAGCCATGCTTCGGCACGAATGGGCAGGCTCGACCGGAGAAATACCACGGCCTCACAGAAAACCGGCGTGAAACAGTGCTTGCGCTGTGTTTCGCCGAGTGAGTGAGTTTACCGGAGGCCCAATCCCCTACCCCCCTAGAAATGCCGCAGTTGAAAAACAATTTGTTACCCCAGAAGGGTACCAACTGCGTACCAAATGATTCCAACGAAATAATTGCAAATTTGTAGCATAACTAGCTTCTCAGACTTTACTGATGATGTATTAGCTTACTTTGTTAATAATAAAGCCCGTCACAGACTTAGCTATAATACATATTAATATATTTATAGCTAGGCATATTTTCTATACTAAATCCGCATGCCACAGAAATATATATTATATCTGAGTGTGCGGTCACGCGAAAATTAGTGTTACGTGCTAGGGTTCGAGGATTCGGAGAGAAAGACCTGGTGACTCTCTTGAAGACTTTATTCACAAACACTAGCTCACACAAATCACTAAGTCCAAACACTAAGCACTAAATCCAAATCACTGAGCACTATCACTGTCCTAGGTCGTAGCCGAGTCGTTAGTTCACTATCACAATCACTCACTATTGATCACTTGTTTTCACTTTTGAAGTCGCCTTGATGATCGCTCGGATCGAACTGCCCCGACTGCCGGCTTGTTTACCTTTTATATGGCCCACTTCGCCTTCTGGAACGTTCTATTCTGGGTTGTTTACGTAAACACGCAATTCACATAAACAATGGTCGGGCTTTTCTAGAAGGTACGCGCAACTGTCGCGCGCAGGTAAACAACTGCCCGTATCCGTAACACAATTCACATAAACAAGGGTCGGGCTTTTCTAGAAGGTACGCGCAACTGTCGCGCGCAGGTAAACAACTGCCCGTATCCGTAACACTACTCCCCTCTTAGAGATGCTCGTCCCGAGCATCGTTGTTACTGCCATGATAGCGCGCCAAACGGTCTATGTGTACCACTTTGAATGTGCCTCTTGGTGGCTTTTGAATCCTGTAAGTCACATCATTCAATCGGGTAACCACTTTATATGGGCCGTCCCACTTGGTCTGCAACTTTGGAGATTTCCCTTTTCGGCGAGTTGGGTTATGCAGCCATACCAGTGACCCTTCTTCGAAGCCGCTCGTGTTCGATCTCCGGTCGTATCTGGTCTTCATGTTCTCACTTGACTGTAACCCATTTTCCCGAACCATGGCGTGTATGTAGTGCATCTTTTCCCTTAAATCACAGACATAGTCTTGTACGGTCTTTGGTTCCCCCGGTGACGCTCCTGTCAAGAGGTCTATTGGTATTCGTAGTTCTCTACCGTAATTGACATAAGCCGGGGTAGCTTTTATGCTCTCGTGCTCGGCGGTACGGTACGAGAGAAGGAAGAGTGGTATATACTTGTCCCAATCCTTTTGTCTGTCATCTACCAATTTCGCCAAATGCCTCTCTAGAGTCTGGTTAAATCTCTCAACCATTCCATCAGACTGTGGATGGTACGCGGTGGTCCTCGTCTTATGCATTCCCAAAATTCTGCACACTTCCTGGAAGACCTGCGATTCGAAGTTCCTGCCCTGATCGGAATGGATTTCGAGAGGCACACCAAAGCGAGATATTACTTCTTCGACTAGCTTAGAAGCAACCGTTGTAGCTTCTTGGTTTGGTATGGCGAACACTTCGGGCCATTTGGTGAAATAGTCCATGACGACCATAAAGTACTTGTTTCCCGATTCCGTCACGGGAAATGGCCCAGCTACGTCAACTGCAATTCGTTCCCACGGTGCCCCAACGTTATACAACCGCAGGTTCCCACGGCTCCTGGTCTGTGGTCCCTTCACTGCAGCGCAAGTAGTGCATTTGCGGCACCAATCCTGTACATCATCTCGACAATGCAACCAGTAGAATCGTTCTCGCACTTTTGTTAACGTCCTCTTAACACCTAGATGACCTCCTGATACGCCATCGTGTATTTCACGGAGAACATCCGGTACTCTCGTTCTTGGGACAACTATCTGAAGATGGAACTCTCTGCCGTTAGTCTTCTCCCATTTTCGGTAAAGTATTCCATTTTGAAGTATCAGACTGTCCCATTGCGCCCAGTACGCCTTAGTGACAGCGCCAGTGGGTGCAACCTCACTCCAGATTGGTTTTTCGTCACCTCGTTTCTTCCATGTGATGATGTGCCGTAGGTCGTCATCTGTTTCTTGAGCCTTCCTCATAGCATCATTCTCCCATGGACCCAAAGGACTTGTTTTCGTTAACTTTAATGTCACTTCATTAGATTCCTGCTTAACACAGTGTTTGCAGTCTTCTGAACACGGCCTTCGTGAAAGTGCGTCGGCGTTCCCATGCGCCTTTCCGCTGCGGTGTTCCGTCTTGAAGTCGTACTCCTGGAGTTGTTCAATCCATCGAGCTACTTGGCCTTCTGGGTTCTTGAATTGCAGTAGCCACTTCAAGGCTGCGTGATCAGTTCGCAGTAAAAACTGTCTGCCGATGAGATATCTGCTGAAATGTTGTAGCGTCTTTATGACAGCCAAGAGTTCTCTTCTTGTCACACAGTAGTTTCTCTCTGGCTTAGATAAAGATTTGCTGAAATATGCAATTACAACTTCTCTTTCGCCCTGCTTTTGAGATAACACCCCTCCAATGGCCGTGTTGCTTGCGTCAGTGTCGACTATAAACTGACCTTCAGGTTGTGGATACCCCAGGATTGGTGTTTCACACAGATGTTTCTTCAGTTTCTGAAAAGAATCTTCAGAAGTCTCGTCCCACATAAACTGTCGTTTATCTCCCGTCAGCCGATGTAATGGCTTGACTATCTCTGAGAATCCCTTCACAAAACGCCTGTAGTAGGAGCATAGGCCGAGAAATGCCCGCACTTCGGTTTTGTTCTTAGGGGTTGGCCAATTTTGAACTGCTTCCAGTTTCTCCGGGTCCGTCTGGATTCCATCACTGGAGATGACATGGCCAAGATAATTGACCTTACTCCTGAATAAACGACACTTTTTCGGATTCAGCTTTAACTTGGCCCCCTCTATTTTGGCGAAAACACGTTCTAAGTTTCGCAAATGGTCCTCGAAGTCGCGGCCAACAATGATGACGTCGTCCAAGTAGACTAAGCAAGCCTCTCCAACCAAGCCTGCCAGTACACACTCCATGAGTCGCTCAAATGTGGCAGGTGCGTTGCACAATCCAAAGGGCATGACGTTAAACTGCCATAAACCTTTACCGGTGGAGAAAGCTGTCTTCTCCTTGTCTTTTGGATGAATTTCCACCTGCCAGTATCCAGATTTCAGGTCCAGGGTCGAGAACCATTTCATGCCACTCAAGGTATCCAGAGTGTCGTCGATTCGAGGTAATGGATAGCTGTCCTTCTTAGTGACATCATTGAGACGCCTGTAGTCCACACAAAATCTTGTGCTGCCATCTTTCTTCTTCACCAACACAACAGGTGAGCACCACGGACTTGCAGATGGTTCAATAATCTTATGCCTTCTCATGTCCTCCAAAAGGCCTTCAACTTCTTTTTCCTTTGCAATAGGTATCCGTCTTGCTCGTTGACGAATTGGGTTCTCGCTTCCGGTATCTATCCTGTGCTGAACCATCGACGTTCTTCCAAGGTCGCCTTCCTGACTGGAGAAGATATTCGCGTGGCGTTGTAAAAACTTCTTAGCTTTCATGCTCTGCGAATAAGTCAGATTACTCTTGCAGTCGTCGAGTAGTTCAGTCACTAATCCGTAGTTGCTGCTTGCTTGGGAGACAGCAGTTATTGGGGCTTCCTCCGCGTCAGCCAGTACACGCCTCTTAGTCCTGGCTGAAGCTCCCTGCTTCTTCAGCTCCTCTACTTGTTGCTCGAGCCTTTTCATCCTTGACATCTGGGTCTCCTTCTGCGGGCAGTTGAGCTGAAGATGGCCCCTCTTCCCGCACTTATAGCACATGGCTTCAAATATTTTCCTTGCAGGAGCCTTTACTTCGGAGACCTTGCGGATCTTATGGGTCTGCTGTATCTCATGGCGAACAGCCTCGACCTCCAAAGCATGCGCCAACGCTTCCTTTAGCGAGGTGTGGTGACGTAGCCTCACTGCAGCTCTGACCTCCAGATCCCTGATTCCGTCGACAAATGCTTGCACAATATTCGTGTCGACCATCTTGGAATCGGCTCCTGGGTGTGCCTTCTTGACCAGTTTTTCAATTTCCAACGCCCATTGCTGTAGTCCCTCTCCTGAGCGTTGGACTCTGTCACGAAGTTGAGCACGGAACACGTGCTCCAGGTGTCGCTCCCCGTATCTGGATTCAAGGGCCTCCATCAGGTCTTGGAACCCCTTCCCTGTATGTACTTCTAGGACCGACAAAGCTTGCCCTCTGAGCGCAACAGTGAGAGCGGTCAGGCATTGTTCGTCAGTCCATCCGTTGGCAGAAGCAACCGTCTGGAATTGCTGACGATAAGCGTTCCATGAAGTAGTACCGTCGTATGGTGGCACTTTAACTCTTGGTCCTTGTACCACTTGCACCACTCCGGTAGTTCCACTAGACACCGCCACTCCTGTGGTTTCCAGGCGCACTACTTTCTTCTGAAGTTCAGTGAGGCCGGTTTTCACATTTTCTACATCCAATCCTAACCCCGTAACTCGTTCGTCCATTACGTCGACATCTTTACGAAGCTTTGTCACCGTGTCACTGACATCCTTTATAGCCAGAAGCGCCTTTTCTTGAAGGTCCTTTTGTTGCTCTTGTGACTCTTGCATAGCGCCGAGCTTGCGGTCTTGTGACTCTTGCAAAGCGCCCAGCTTGCGGTCTTGTGACTCTTGCAAAGCGCCCAGCTTGCGGTCCTGTGCCTCCATCATTGCCCTTTGAGAATCTTGCATAGCGCCGAGCTTGCGGTCTTGTGCCTCCATCATTGCCCTTTGAGAATCTTGCAAAGCCTGAATTAACTCAATTATGCTTTCCAATTGAGGGGCCGTAGAGACTACGGGCGTGGCAGGATGGATGTAGCTAGTCGACGGGGCCTGAGTGGGCGTGGCCTGGTGGGCGGAGCCAGTGGGCGTGGCCATGTCCAGAGTGGGCGGGGCCTGAGGGGCGTGGTCAGTGGGCGGGCCCTGGTGGGCGGAGCCAGTGGGCGTAGCTTCACCCGAAGTGGGTGGAGCCTGGGGGGCGTGGTCAGTGGGCGGAGCCTGGTGGGCGGGGCCAGCGGGTGGGGTCTGCCCCGCAGTGGGCGGAGCTTGGTCCCCAGTGGGTGTGGCCTCCGCAGCCCCACCTCCAACCCCTCTCTCGAAGTCGATGGCAGCAGCTCGCTGTGCCCTTGTCCTGACACTCCCCTTGAAGTCGTCTCTCGGAGTCAATGGCATCTCCAAATCTCACTTCCGACACCAGTTGTTACGTGCTAGGGTTCGAGGATTCGGAGAGAAAGACCTGGTGACTCTCTTGAAGACTTTATTCACAAACACTAGCTCACACAAATCACTAAGTCCAAACACTAAGCACTAAATCCAAATCACTGAGCACTATCACTGTCCTAGGTCGTAGCCGAGTCGTTAGTTCACTATCACAATCACTCACTATTGATCACTTGTTTTCACTTTTGAAGTCGCCTTGATGATCGCTCGGATCGAACTGCCCCGACTGCCGGCTTGTTTACCTTTTATATGGCCCACTTCGCCTTCTGGAACGTTCTATTCTGGGTTGTTTACGTAAACACGCAATTCACATAAACAATGGTCGGGCTTTTCTAGAAGGTACGCGCAACTGTCGCGCGCAGGTAAACAACTGCCCGTATCCGTAACACAATTCACATAAACAAGGGTCGGGCTTTTCTAGAAGGTACGCGCAACTGTCGCGCGCAGGTAAACAACTGCCCGTATCCGTAACATTAGTATAGAAAATGTATAGTGATATGCCTAGCTATAAATATATTAATATATATTATAGCTAGGTCTGTGACGGGCTTAAACAATATTCTATATGTTAAAAAGGATGCAGACTTTATAAATCTTTTAAAAAAGTTTCAACAACATGTTGTCTAGGTTGCCACTCTTTACTAACTTTTTTATCAGTATTACTAACTGTAATTTTTGTTCATGTAGTAATTAAAAATGTTCCGTTCGTTGCAAAAAGCTGCAAAATTAATACACGTTACAAAACGGTAAGAAATACTTAATTATAAATTTGCAGCGTGTTACTAATTTTTTTTACTCTTGTTATTAACGAATTTCATTGTTTTTTAATAATGAACAATGTTCATTTTGTTGCAAATTGCTGTAAATTTGATATACGTTAGAAAACGGTAAAAACAACTTAATTATAAATTTGCAGCGTGTTACTACATTTTTTACCCTTGTTAATAACAAATTTCATTGTTTTTTAATAATAAACAATGTTCCGTATGTTGTAAAACGCTGCAAATTTAATATACGTTAGAAAACGGTAAGAACAACCTAATTCCAAATTTGCAGCGTGTTACTAATTTTTTACGCAATGTTATTAACAATAAACCTTTTTCACCCCTTTTCAACCCTTTCCATATACCCCAGAACGCTGCAAAATCATACGGTACGTTATTTTACCTTCTTTAACAATCCCCTAAAATTTTATCAAGTTACTAATTTCTTTCGGGTTTTGGCTTTAATGACTGGGGTATTGATTTCAAATATTTGATTCCATTTTTATTTACATCCGCAAAAATTATGATAATAATTTAATTATTTAGTTACTAACTTTTAATGTAATCTTAAGCTATCGGCGTATATCATCAAAGTTACATAATTAAAAATGATTGTGTCAATTTTGTGTATTTTATTGAAAATCTTCTTAAATCAATAGATTATTATTTTATTTACTCATTATATAAGTAAACTTATATACTCGACAATATAGTCAGTATATTTTAATCAAAGTAACTCCTGACAGTACGTAACCCGCAGTAAAGTATCGGGGTGGGAAAGTTTGTAGAGTAGGAACTGGGAACAGAAACTCGCGGAGATCAAACGTGCGTTACGAATACCTACTTCCGTGTTTATGTTCAAACAATAATTATTTTTGTTTCTAAATGTAATAAAGAACACAGTTCTGTAATCGTTATTATTAACTAGCCAGTATGTGTATGTTAGGCTAATCTTAAATTCAAAGAGTAGCTTTGAATTTAATGGGCACAAATTTTATTAAAAGTGATTTTTTTTCAAATGTTGTGACCTTTATAATTTCATTTATCTGCTAAGTACACCTTCGTTTTCATAGAATATGTGGCAATAGCAGGTAAAAAATTTATATCATAAATTAAACCAATTTTGGCGCATTCCTAAATACCGTCAGTAGTTTTTGCGAGAGCTGCCAAAGGTCAAATTTATTAAGTCACAAATGCTCGTATTTTGTTATAGCCTATAGATATTAGGTAAGAGCTGCGCCACCCTCTCGACCCCTATTCTTATTAGATAACGTGAATGTCACGTTAAGGGTCTACACAGACGGACCGTATTTCAACTGCAATCCAACCGCAAATTGCAGTTCAAGTGCAGTTTGAATGCAGTTGACACGACTGCAATACGACTGTAATAGAACTGCAAACCAAACAGTTCACACGACTGCACGCCAACTGCAACTGAACTGCAATCCGACTGCGCGTTTGGTTTGTAGTTCTATTGCAATCGTATTGCAGTCCTGTCAACTGCATTCAAACTGCACTTGAACTGCAATTTGCCGTTAGATTGCAGTTGAATTGTGGTCCGTCTGTGTAGACCCTAAAGGCAAGGCCACACTAGATATACGCTGCAGCGGAACGACGCGACACTTCTCGATCCATAGCACTGACGTGTGTGTCGCATCGCATAGTACCGCTGCCACGTAGGTCGGATTATGGCAATATGGCGGCTTTCTGATCCTCGACAAAAATTCTAATAAAATGCCATTTGTTTCATTTTGCTCTACGCCACTACAAAGCAGCGGCATCGGTCGTTAGACTTATGTCGATAGAAAATAAAACCTATAACCTATGGGATATCATAGGTCATAAATAGGATTATTTTAATATTTTTTTTGTATTGTCAGGCGTTTAAAAAACTCGCGCGCGGATCTGCGGCCATGAAAGTTGCCCACATCCTATAATTTCATAGATTTCCTGTCATGCGGGCAACACGCGCGCGGCACGTTATTGTCAGCCTCTTGCAGACCATATCAGAAACGCCCCGTTACAATTTCATGCGAAGAATATTTTGCCGTGATGTGTCGCGTTACGCATAACTTCGCTGCAGCGTAGTGAGCAGTGGCGCTCAGTGTGGCCTCACCTTAAGAGGTGGGTATATGTCTCATGTCAATACACACTAACTCACTCGCCTGTCCAACTCCATTTACAAATTAACTTTCAACCGACTTTTTCCAGGTTAGATAAGTGCATTGAAAATGCTATCTTAAATAGGTAATATATATAAAGTTGAATTGTAGCTCGTCTAAAATTTGAGAACAGTGGTTGTAGCGATTTGGCTTATTTTAGTCTTGAAAAGGTGTGTAATATTGAGCTAATTGGGAGGAACATATTAACACCGTATATTTATAATGAGTGGTGCCACAAAATCAATGATTGTAAATTATAATAAAACATGATTTTCTTAAATTGAATACCTTTTGAAACTATCTTGATATAACATAGTCAGGAGATATGGGAAATAATATTAAAGGTGAACGCAGATTTGGCCGCACCGCACGCACCGCAGTCGCCGTATTCGGAATTCTTTATATGAAGTTATAGGCAAGCTCGCATACCTACCTGCGCCGCAGTCTTCGCAACTTCTACATTCTTTATATGAAGAATTCCGAATGCGGCGACTGCGGTGCGTGCGGTGCGGCCAAATCTGCGTTCACCTTAATTCGTAAAAACTTTTGACATACCCGGAGCCAGCCTAAGGCGCAATTCCACCAACTTCTGCTAGTGTTAACATCTTGTTAAGGCCTCTATATCTGCCAATGACCTTGATTGTCTGTCAGTGCGAATATCGACGTAAATGACATTAAAATAACATTCATAACAACGCGCCTTGTACGGTGGCGGTTACGACGCTCGCCGCGTCCATGATAGGGCGAAATAGGAGAAAAAACCTTTTTAAGGCTTAATATAATACATATTTCAAAAAAGTAAAAAAAACAAATTATCAACTTATGTATTGCAAAGCAGTAGATATTTTTTATATATTCTTTTGATAAATAATGAAGGAGTAAAGTGGTTTCATTCAACGATTTGGAGGTGATTAGGTTTTTTATTTCTTTATTATGTGATACCAATAGAAAAAATATGGCAAAACCACGTTACGTATCATATCATGTAGATTACTAATTATTTTTTTCAGATATAATTTCTCTGTTAATGCCGATGAAAAGCGGTTTCGTCTGCACGCTTTTTTCGCGAGAGGAGCCTTAAAATGTCATGTCTTCTCTTTCATTCATATGAAAAACTAAATAGGGAACGTGATACTAATTCGAGCATTAACTTTAACAGTCGTTGGTAAAATTGGGCCTGAGTTTATAAGGTAATATTTAACGAGAGAATTAAAGTAATTGCTTTCGAAATAACCTTTAAAGGAAATGTTAAATAATGAAGCTAGGAAGCGCTGTGTCATAACCCCGGCCGGCCGTGCGACAGCGCTTTCCACTCAGCGCCCCCGTCCCACAAGAGAACTCCATTTGCCCACAAAAAATCTTTTTAAAATTCTCCGTATTTATATTGTGTTAAAGTTTTTAAGGATTTTTTCTACTTATTGGTACTTATTGAAAAGGGGTCACAAATTTTGTAACAACTTACTGAAGTAGAGACATGAGGTCTCCTTGATTACAGCAAACATCTAATAAACAATGTATGTTCACAAGTCCTGAAAAAGGAGAGGTATAAATTCACTCCTAAATCCTGAGCATTTTCTTAGCTAAAAAGAGAAATCAAATTACACATTGTGCCTGACGGCATTTCTCTTCCAGAAGTAAGAACAAATCAAACATCAAACGCCATTCTGGCTGACGCAATCGCAACATTTTATTGAGTTACATTTAATTTACCTTTTGCCTTTTTCTGAAAATAATTTAAAGCATTCTACTCAGAGTAAGGACGACGTAAAAAAGTAGAGCGCTAAAAGGCTGTCGTATCCACAGACATGGACACAGATTTTCCGAATTTTTCAAGGTCGTTATTTTGAGTTTAATCTCACGTGAAACAGTCTTATGAATCGTAGGTCTTGTATGTGTGAAGTGTGTTATATACTTATTCGCAACATACTTTATACTATATGGTGCGACCATTCAAGCGCGACCTTCGTAGCATACTAAAACGAGTATGCTACGACTCCTACAAGAGTAAAAGTTTTAAGTGGTTAGAGTATAGATGACGCCCGCAAATCCGTTACGCCAAAACTCGTTTATCGTGCGAGAACCGTACATTTTTCCGAGATAAATAGCAACAGACAGACAGATAGACACACTTTCATTTATAATATTAGTATATATATTAGTATAGAAGTATAGATTTTAACAGATTCGAAAACATGTAGTTTGTAGCTTTATTGGTCAACGCAAAACGTGGCGCGTTTATTGGCTGTCACTCATCTGTCCCTCATAAAAGTCGAATCCGAGTCGCATTGTAAATCGTACCTATTAAGGTATACCTCATAACAATATACCTATTATATTTCATGTTACATAATAAACAATACAATAAACAAGCGAATCCGTTTTAATTACGGCAGTATGCGGCGCGAGTGGCGGCGGTGGGCAGGACGATATTAAAGATGCCTGCGGCCGCCACTGACCACCGACGATTATATTCGGTTACGGAAACGATATTAATTAATCGTAATGTTAGATCAGAGGGGTTATCATCCTGTAGCTTCGTAGTCGTAACGTTTTGAGATATCATTGTCATTAATAATTTATGATGTTATTGAAAGACAAAGTTAGTAGGTCCCTGGACGATCAATTTTATTGTGCAATATCATTGAACAATGTTATTGAATAACTTATTTGACAATAAAATTTAAAGGCGGGCGCATTCAATAGCTATGTCCACACTGTGCACTTTCGTCTTCAATTTTCGTCATCTTTTTTCATTCAACTCACGTATTGGCGCATTCAATAATTGAATGCGTCAGCGAACGCAACGCCAACATTGTCATAAAAGAACAAAGCGAAACTTTTGGATACGGTCAGAGGGCATGCGTCGTGGGCATGCCTCACGTTCGCTGTTGACTGCGCTATAAATTATAACGTATGCCCTTGACGAACAAAAAAAGGCACAGTGTGGACAAAGCTAATGTCAACCCTAGACGGTCAATCATATTGCACAATACGTGATATTGCACAATAAAATTGATCGCCTAGCTTACTTAAAATAATAATCTATCAGTTGGACTTGAATGACTTGACATAAGCCAACCAAATTACCTCGATGGATAGATCCGTTATTCTTCTACAAATCAATTTTCCTGTACACAAAAAGTGACGTCTTCGTGGGCGGTGCAGGGCGCATCTTCATTGGTTCATTCATGGAGGTTATAAAAACATCACCTTTTTAAAACTGAGGCACATTATAGCTTTTAAAATTCATGATAATGCCTCCATCGGCTCCATCTCGTGCCCAGTAGTACTTCTTCGTATAGAATCGCCATAATTTCGTTGAGATTTAGTGGTTCCCCATAGCAATTAGAATCAGACAATATATTGTGAGCGGCCATACGTCCGTACAAAGGAATTAAATTGACTGCCTTAATTGAATTTGGGCTCCTTGTAGACCGGCGCCGTCTCCGGGGCCGCGCTACAACTACCGTTTCTGGTATCTAGTTAATTAAAAATTTTACGTCTATTTCATCATATTTATGACCGTTTCGAAATATTTAATTGTAATATTTCAATGATTTGCAGAAAGCCCTCATTTAAATCAATGCGTTGTATGTAAAAATTTTTCACGCAGAAGGTTACTTTGAAGGTTTTTAGGCATTCCAACAATTGGTTCATCCCATTTCACTGTTATTTTAAAAAATACATTTTTATGCTAAGTACGTAGATACTTGGTACAACGGAGGCCCTGGTATTAACTACATTTAAGTGGCAATAATATATCTTTTAGGAGGCCGTTACTCGTACACGATACTACCCTACTGATTTATTTATAATCTTGGATCCCACCGTAAAATCCTGCATGAATCGTTTTTTTCGATCAAATATATTTTAAAATAATCTTTAGAACGTATAGAATGGATTAATGTTGGGTTGCCTTGTCAAAAGTAGCCGCAAGTACCTCTAATTAAGTTTAATGTTCATGAGATAAATGTATAAATTTGCATGTATCTTTTTTTCAATAAATTTTACATCATTTGAAACATACAGAAAATGACGAGACAAAATAAGGTATAAATGGTTGCCAGCTCTAAGTCGGCCGCAAACTAGGGTTGCCAGCCCGTAAACAGACATAGTACTTCATCAAAATTGAAGCATCGATTTTTTTAATAGTTTTGATACAGAATTAAAGTTTTATGCATTTTATACATAAATATCCATGGTTGCCTGTTGCACGATAGCCGCAAACTGGGGTTGCCATCACTTTTGTATACGACATCGCGTGAGGTTAGGAAGCGCAAGAGAAAAGAAGCACGCATTGTTACGTGCGATAAATGAGGATATTGCATAGCAGCTGCGACACTGATAGCCTAGTCAACAAATATTTGTGGATGGAAAAGTCCAAAACAGAATTTGACTTAGAATTTGAGAGAAAAGTTCCTTTAAGTGTCTGACCATCTGTTGCTTCTTCAAGCCCAAACCATTGAACTGATTTTGCTGAATATTGGTATATCTATAGATGCTTTGAGTCCCGGGAAAGGACAAAATACTTTTTATCCCCGAACAATGTACGGTTCATTCGCGATAAACGAATTTTGGCGCAACGGAGTTGCGGGTGTCAATTATGAATTATTCTTAGCCGTGATAGTTTTCCTTTTACCATATTAGGTATATTTTTTTAAAGATTTACAATTTTGTCGGCATCAATAATATGCGCATAATACGCCAAACTACGACTTTGAACATTAAAGATCCTGTAGTCTCTGAGCATAACCGCGGACAGACAGACGGACAGACCGAAGCTATAAACTCCCTGTTGACTACGAAAACCGCACTCGTGTACGCCGCATTGTTTCGTGTAGGATTCAGAGTTAGTTCTTTGTTTTTAATTTATAAGAGATTGTATATTCGTTTAACGGTCACGCCATTTTCAAAAAGGGGTACGAAGATTTTGGCCGACCTACTTATCCGCCATTTTGGTTTTTTTTAATCGCGTTCACTAATAATTCTTTGAAAAATGGATATATAACATCAATACAAACAAAAAATAATCTTGGACAAAACCGCGTAAAGTGTCACATTTCGAAGGTATGAGCTGCCAAAGTTTTATCATTGGAAATAAATATTTTAGATATTGCAACTCTAAGGCATAGTTATTCTAAGTGGTTTCTCGTCTATGAAACAGTAGCCACTCTGTAACACGCCGTCGCGTGATGAAAAACTAAACAAAATATTCATAGACGAGAAACCACATGGAAAAACCATGCCTTAGAGTTGCAATATCTTATGGCTCCTCTACAACAGTGGCCAGCACTGGGCGATCTTATAGAAGATATATAAGTATAATATTACTCAATTAAATAGTTTTACAACACTCGTTCAATACAGCTATTATACGACCGAGATGGGAGTATTGAAAATTCAATAACATTGTACAAGGGAGCGGGCCGGGCCGTCGCTTATGCCGAATAACAATAATTTGGCAGCCAACATCGCCGAATTCCGGACTTGTTCCATTTTTAAATTTGACAGGACACCGCCATGGCAATTTCGCGGGTAGAATAGCAATTGCTATGAAATGTATTTCCGCAATAAATGTAATGCGGTAATAAGTCTCGGTGAGAATTAAACTAATTTTAAATGTTTAGGTTATTTACGTATTCTGTATTCATTGTAATGCTGGTGATGAAATTGTTAGATTTTTTTTGGAAATCTAATGAATAAAATTAATACGTTTTTTCCTTGATCTAGACATCATATAGATTTTGTAGTTAACGGAGAAGGCTTTTTATGTGCAAAAATATTCAGTTCCTATGTCCTAGTACAGTATTTCACGCGCCTCGAGAAATAAAAACTTCCTTTTAAAACTTCAATTTTGTTTCAGAAATACCACGAGTACAATGTAGAAGTGGTCCGGAAGGACGGGCTGCTGCTAGTCCGGGAGTTAGCCTCGGAAGTCAAGAACCACATGGATTTCAAGATCAACGCAGTCATGGTGAGTAATGGATTGTAAAAGTGGGACCACACTAGGCTACATCACGCTACAGCTGAGCGGCGCGGCACGTCGAGGCCAAATATTCTATGTATGAAATCGTATGAGCTAAGCTGTAACAGGCGGTAGTGGAGCTACGCGACACAACTCTGTCGGTGACTTTCCTATCCTCGCGGCAAGCGACCGCGACTGACAAAAATTCAAGTAACATGCCCCTTTATGAACTAGGCTATAGGTTCCATTTTCTACCGACAGTCGTCTAGCGACCCTTGCCGCCGCTGCGTGCTGCCACGTAGTGCTATGGCGTAGAGCAAAATGAAACCTATAGGCTATTTCATAAAGTGGCATTATAATTGAATTTCGTCGGTCGCAGTCGCTTACCATGACGATCGGAAGGTCACTTTAAGCCGCAATAGGCGGCAGTGCAGTGCAGACACAAAACGACACTTCTATTGAATATGAAATGTCGCGTCGTCTACGCAGCGTAGGGTTGCCTAGTGCGGCCTCGCCATTAAGATTAAGTTGACGGTCGAAAATCAGTGTTCCGTGGTAATTACTTAACACCCTCTATCCCGTTACCGACCAACTGTAATCCCGCGGTAAACTATACGGGGATTGGAAATCTGTTCCCACCAAACTTTAACACTGATTACGCATACTGTCGTAATCAAATGTGGACTTAAATACTCATGTTTTAAGGCATAATTTTGTTTAATGTTGCCTAGAACATAATTTAGAGAAATACATGTTACTAAATGCATTTAATGCAAAGGAGTTTTTGTATTTTAAAATTATTATTAGATTTTAATTTAATTTTCTGTAATTATTTACAATTTTGTGAGCCGCATTCATATTTTGTATTTGTAGCATTCCTACATAACACAGGCTGCAGCTAATACTGTAAAAACGTATAAAGTAAAAAAATACAGTTTCGTAGTGTGAGTTGGCACAATATTCTTTTCTTGAAATTTCTATGAGTAATGTGTACTCTACACAAGACATTTTCTAATTGGATTTCTCTAATTCCAGTCAAGGAAAGAAGCCTTAAAATAGCAGTGATCTATAAATAGCTAAATTGCAATTTCGTTTTAACTGTTAACTTAAAATACTTGGCTAAAAAACAAAAGTATTTAGTAACGAACACAAGAAACCGAGAAAATTGTATTAACAATTAACGAAATGTAACTCATTAGCTAAACGAAAAACAAGATTATTAGTGATGTAATTAAGTTAGTAGAGTCGTACGGTTCAGTTACTCACATCTTAGTGTTAATTAACAATAATAACTATACATTAAGAGCATTATTTTTGTTTCATTAACAATATAATTAATTAAATAATAATACACAACAAATTTTACGTACGGAAAAAATGTTAAATTAGGCCCGGGAAAGTTGAGCGGGAATGTATGTTATACGTATTATGTCAAATTGTCAAAACATATTTTATTTTATAAGTTTGTGCGTTATAAGATGATATGGGTGACAGTTCTCATATTCCTTGCTACGGATTTTTTTACATGAAAACAAAAAAAATCAAAAATATGTAATAAATTATATTCCATCTACAAAAACAAATGTTTTCTATAACTGTAAATGAATAAAATTAAAAGTTGCTAAATGCTAACTTATTAATATAAAATTACAAATATTAACAGTGAAATAGGAGTATGAAATTATTGATACGAAAATATTTGAAAAATGTCAGATGCATGAAACGCAACTTTTTCCGACAGAGATTGACACTGTTGAATCGAAATCAAATCGATAAAAAGTGCGGCCATCTTAAATCGCTAGCGCCACTCTGAAACGTCAGTACGAAATCGATCATTTCGATTGCAATTCCTTTACGAAGTGATTCGATATTTTTAAATTATCGATTAAAATTTTTAGGTAACTTCCCTACTATTGTCAATTGTAATGTGTCACCCATATCATCTTAAAACGCACAAACTATTTATTTATTTATTTATTTATTCAGGTATAATTACAGACAACAAAATAATACATTAGCATAAAATAAAACTTAAAATTTCTTATCACATTCAGACTGAAGTCCTATTACAATTATACACATCATTACATTCATTAAAATTATTACTGCAATATTAATATAAAATAATTGGTAAAAGGTACATGCTCAACAATAACATAATATAAATTTATAAATAAAGACAAGCTAAAAATTTAATAATGACGATAATATAAAATTAGTACAATTCATTGACTTAAAAATTATAACTTTAAATATAATATAAAATAGTACACGATAGTATAATTTGACATAGAAACACTGTAAAAAGATTAATAAAAATAAAATTCATAATTCTAAAATTAAACAATTAATTAATTAAATTCATAGTTAATGTATATAAAACACTAGCGACCCGCCCCGGCGTCGCACGGGTATAAAATATATAGCCACTGAAAAAAATTATTAAAATGGATTGCCTATGATTCTTCACGTGGTCTACTTCTTATCTGTGCCAAATAACATAAAAATTGCTCCAGTAGTTCGCGAGATAAGCCCTTTCAAATAATTTCCCCCGTTTTTTTCACATTCTGCTATTATTTCCTCAATAAATGGGCTATCTAACACTGAAATAATTTTTCAAATCGGACCAGTAGTTCCTGAGATTAGCGCGTTCAAGTTAGCCCTTTCAAATAATTTTCCCCGTTTTTTCCCCATTTTCCTCTATTTCTTCGCTCCTATTAGGCTTAGCGTGATAAAATATAGCTATAGGCTATATTCTTACCTTCCTCAATAAATGGGCTAACTAAGACTGAAAGAATCATCAAAATCCGTTGCGTAGTTTTAAAGTTTAAAGGGAACAAAAGGACATGAGGGAAAAAAGCGACTTTGTTTTATAATAAGTACAGACTATTAATTATCTGTCAATTTCTTAAAAAGGGTTCTTTTAAATATATTAAGGCTAGCGCTGAATAAATCAACGTCTCCACATATCTCATTGAAAGATTTACAAATTCTATGGAGCGGATTATTCTTAGACACATTATTGTAAGATTGTGGAACGCTGAATAACTGTAGAATTCTCACTAATCGAGTAGGAATCTTAAAGGTCAATTGCTCTAACAAGGGAGCTGTGTCCATAATACCATTAGCGATTTTGTATAAATTACTTAGATCTAATATTTGTCTACGTTTTTCAAGGCTTAAAAGACCAAATTTCGTAAGACGATCATTGTAAGTCGGCAATTTACACCGCAAGCCACTTCTATCGCTCAAAGACCTAACAAACCTACGCTGAATAGCTTCAATTCGGTCAGTGTGTACCGCGTACATTGGAGACCAAACGGATGAGCAATATTCAAGGACACTTCGAACCAAAGCTACGTACAATGTTATCCAGGTCTGGGGGTTTTAAATGGATTAGCAGTACGAATGATAAAAGATAACATTCTATGTGCTTTACTACATATGTAGTCGTAGTGGGGCCTAAACGAAAATCGGCATCAAAAACAACTCCCAAATCGCGCACCACTGAAACACGAGACAGTGATACACCAGCTATATTGTAATTAAAATATATGTTATTTTTATTTCTAGTGAAAGAGATGACTTGACATTTATTTTTATAAAGTGACATGCGGTTATTGTTACACCATTCTGATAGTATGCCCAGGTCATTCTGTAAGACCATGCAGTCGTTAAAATCGAATATCATTTTAAAAAAAATTATATCATCGGCAAATGCTAGACAGTTACTTTATACTATAGCAGAAACTAAAGTAATAACAACACATATCGTGCGTTATTTTTAAAGTTTTTAATACATTTTTTTGTTACAAATCATTTGAAAAGAATCTATATAAAATTCAAAGTTAATAATGGGATATAATAGGTATTACTGCAATCGAATTATGGTCGGATTATTTACTGTATGTACTAGTAGCGCCCTCTGCTCCGACTTTACGTAATATTCCCTAATACTATAAATTATAGGTCTACCCATGGTCTACCAGAATCTGATGACAATAAGTGAGAAAATGAATTGACTCTAGCAATACCGGGGTAATTGGAATAAAACATTTTGATCCTTTTTTCTTCTTATAGCGGCTGATTATGTGTGTTAAACATGGAAATATAAAAATTTATCCAATGATCAAGAATCCGTGTGATCAAGGATATTTTTTGAAAATCTGCTGTCAAAAATTGCCCTCAGATTCTGGTAGAGCCCGTAGACAAATTATGACATATGCGAAGTCAATGTGCCAAGTCAAACGTGAGTGCGGGCAGTCTTCATCTGTTCTCGGAAGAGGTTCGCGATCTCTTTGTTTTGTTCAAGGAATAAATCGTTCGCTACAAAACTCCTCCAAAGTCTCGTTATCTCGGAAACGAGATTATCCTTTTACATAAAAACATCTTTTTATGAAACTTGATGTTTCAATGAAAATATTTTGTTCAAGATTGAAATAAGAATTTTAATAAGATAATGTTTAAGTTTAAAGATGTTTAAAAAACAAGTTTACAATGCTGCGCTAAATTAAGTAAAGAAATTATACTACGATCTATAGGCATTGATATAACGTCCAAATAGGCGTCCAAATAGTACGACCACTCCAAAAACATAAGAACAACTTCGTCCGTTTGGATAGAATTTAGCCACGTTTGTTTTGCATTAAGTTGGAAAGTCAATCCAAATAGCCATTCCGTCAATTCAAAAACATTTTTTTTTTTGAAAACAGGTAGCTACATTATTTATACTCTTTTTGAAATTCAACGAATAATGCATATTGCATACCTACCATAATAAGTTATTTATTGCACTCGGACCTCGGTACCTAACCTATCAATATAGTTTCAATATCTAAAATCCTAGAACTTAGGAATTACAAGAGACATTTACAACCGATACGCCTGCATTAACATATCGGCGACGATGACCTCCCCCCCACACCGTCAGCTCCCACCTCATCCCCGCACCTGATATTGGAATTCTTCTGAATCTTAAACTAATCCGAATACTGCTGTTACCGAAGTTCGGATTTAATGCAAATTTGACAATAATTCTCAAAGAAGTTTCGCGCGGAGTTCAGGAGGCTTGCAATGGTTGATGGTCATTTTTAATATATACCTTTTAAATTTAAAGGGTGATTCGTCTCGATGTTGGTATTATAACAATAATATTTGTAGAGAGCGATCGACTGTGGAGTATAGTACTAAATTATTTAATTAAATTACTAAAAATAATAAATTTACGGTTAAGGATAACATAACAGAGTAGATAGAGCTCATCTGACCCGGCTGAACCCTAATGGTTCACATTCCAACGTGGCGATGCGATGCGTTACTTTTTTAGTGATCCATTAAAAACTGAACTTTATTCACTATGTACCCAAGAAGATACACTAAGTGCCTGTTTCACCGCCTCCTGATAAGATGCCCGATAGGCTTATTTGACAGATTCTCCATACTCTATGTGTCAAGTTAAGTGGTGGATAGCCTTATCAGGAAGCGGTGAAACAGGCCCTTAACTGACTTGCCGCCCGCGGTATTGGGCAGCCTATTCCAATTTTGAATGGCTCATTAAAGAATGCATCGCTTCGCCTTGTCACGTCGCTAACGGGAGATAGAAACGAATACATATTGACATGAAGTATACTTTCTGCACCCAATACGTACGTGGCATTGTATTAAACTTTTTCCATTATCCTTTGAACTCAGTCTTCGAAGTTGGTAATAACTAATACGTTACTTAACTTGCGATCAACCCCTTTTTTTTTTTTAATTATTTACTCAAAATTTTGAATGTGGTCCACCATTTTTTTAGGACAATAACTTTCGTTTTTAGTTTTTATGATTCAGCATAAATAGGTTTATACAATAATTTTAAGTATATATACTTGATTAAAAATGATAATGCGGCAAAACAACGTTGGCCGGGTAAGCTTGTGTATACGTATGCTACTAATATTGATGTCCGTTTTTGTGAGTAGTAATGAGGGGCGTGATTGGCGCCGGGACTAATTCGGGTCGGAGCGATCGGAATGTTTTGTGATCTGTCCTTCCTCGGGACTCGGGCGTATTCAATCTGTACTCCACATACTTGTACAGATTACTTCCTTATTGTACCGAGTATTGCCTGTAACTTTATTCACGTGATATATCGTTTATCCTACGGTACTCACTATTTTTCTGTGAAAGAAACTTGTTTACTTTTCCTAGTACCAAATTTAATCTAAATCAGCATAGCAATTAAACGGATCTAATTGACAGATATATTTTGTATGGGACACAACTTTTCTTTCCCAGTGCATGTTTGGCTTTGTCCTCACTCACTCTATGACAGATGCATTGCATTCATTTCTCAAATTCTACTTAAAATGGAAATTAGATAATAATGAAATATTTTAAAATAGTTAAAGGTAACTTAAAATATTAGTGTAATAATAATCATATTATACTTGCATCAAAGGCTTTTACGGACGCGCTAAAGCGTTGTTCAAATTCCTTAACCTAAATACGGGAATGTGTATAAAATTCAGGTGAAAATCTCGCTCGGCGCACCGATTGAGTAATAAATCATAATATTTTTACACTCACACCAATATATTTTTAGGTTCGGTACAAACGGGCCACCGACGACCGCTACCAGTGGCTACATGGTGGCAACGTAAATTCCGTAGATTTGACGGGTCAACGCAACAGGCAGGAATACTCGATGTAGCCGGCTAAAAGCTCATTGCAGCGGTAGCCAGTTGTCGGTCGCTCGTCTACGTCGTTCCACCCACACCTGCGTAAACAAAAGCGCACCTTAACTTCCTCCCCTTTCCAAACAATGTTTCTTTATGGCGACAAAAACGCGCCGACAAATTCTTAACATTAATCGATGTTTTATTAATGCAGGGAAAAGGTGTTTATTCTTTATCGTGATTGTGCGCCTCGATTGTGCCCGGGACTGTCGATAGTCGCTTTTATATTTTGCCGTGACACGGGCCGGCATGTTTTCCGTCACGGTAACACTACAAAAACCTGAGGCGTCGACGTGTACGGTAGTGCGTGCCGTCCCGTACCGTGCCACGGTAAATTACCTCTATAAAATAATATGCTTTTGTGGTGTCGAGTTTATCTATTTTTTTTAATTGATCCTTCGATCGGGGATTATTGGAAATGTTATTGTATTCTATTGTTGTCGCGATCACCGGTGCTCGTACGTGGCTTGATGGGTTAATATTAAAGTTAACAAGTCTATAAGGCTTTTAAATAAGTACATAATATAATACTATAGTACTGACCACAAATTAAAATCAATGATATATTAGAACGTAATCACAACAGGTCAATGTCACATTCAGAAATTATTGTATTATTATTTATTTATACACATGTTGATATAATAACAAGCAAAACGGAAAATACATATAACTATAATCTCTTTATACTGCACTAGATGATGCCCGCAACTCGTACCAAAATTCGTTTATCGCTCGGCTACCGTAAATTGTTTTCCGACTCCAAATATCTCCTTACCGCTGAACCTAATTTCAGCGGTTTGAGCGTGAAGAGTTAATAACATTAGTGTATACTGTATTATTAATTATTGGATAACCATTATACAGTGTGTAACAAAAATAAGTGATAATACTTTAGGGTGTGTACGTGTTCCTTTAAGAGAGTTAACTGTGAAAGTAGCAGCGCTGAAAGACGAATTTTTTGTCACTTTTGTATGGGCAAATGCCCGAGCGTTACGAGTTTCCCCATACAAAAGTGAAAAAAAATTTTGGTCTTTCAGCGCTGCTACTTTCACAGAGAACTCTCTACAACGAACATGTACACACCCTGTTTAAAACGTTTTCAACCTTTTTGGAAGTTTATTTTTCCTGATATTTTAAATATGACAAATTCTGAGATGTGACTTGTGTAAAGAAAATTGTGTATGAAAAATGGTGTATTGAGAAAGAGTTTAGAGTAAAACAATGTGTATTGTGTTAAAGTTTATTGTGAAGAGTTTAAGAGTTATAGAGAAAATATGAGTTAAAAGTGTAAAAAAGTGTTTTTAATAAGAGTATATGAGTTGAGTAAAGTTGAACTTGAGCTATTTCGTTCACACCCTAAAGTATTATCACTTATTTTTGTTATACCCTGTATATTATTTTTGCTTTTCCTCCAAAATGTTTTTGATCGTCAGAATTTTTTATTATAGGTTGAAAGCAAAGACTATAAAATATAAGGATTTATATCGTATAACGTATTCGTCGATGCCAGCGATACTAGACGAATCATAAAATATCTAAGTTGAAAATAATACGAGATGAATCATTCTTATCTTTGCATAGTAAGCTAATCTCAAACATCACAATCTAAGTTTACCAACGGTATGGAGATAAGTTCAAACAGTAATAACTATGAGTATGACTTCAAGAAACTGCAAGTCACATGTAAGCCTCAATAATATTAAGAGTACATAACGGAAGGCGTAATATTACTTCCCGCTAGTGCAATGGTTCTCAAACTGTGGACTGAAGAATTTAAAATATTATGGTCCGCAAAATACTATTAACTCAATCAACAGCATTACTTCTAAGATAATAATAATAATAATAATAAATATTCTTTATTGTGCACAGGCTAAAGTAAAATTACAACATTTGTTAATTACTAAATACAGTGTACTACAATGGCGGCCTTATTACCAATTAGTAATTTCTTCCAGGCAACCAGGTAAAGGATATTATTGATATTATGAGTATGCAATATTATAATTTATATTACTTATATAAGATTTTATAATTTTTAATAATATAGTTGATCTAGTGAAGAAAAAGTAAGCTCAGAAATCATATTAATACAGAAATACCAAAATTTTCTTTTTGTGTGATTTACTTTAGAGTTTTATAACAGTTTCAGATAGATTATTTCAGCTTATTTTCATTATACCTAATAGGGACAAGTATGAAGTAGTATGAAGTGGTCCCTGACTCCCTGTTAACAAGTAAAAAACTAGATCAAAATCGGTCCACCTGTTTGGATGCTACGATGCCACAGACATACAGACAGACCAACAGACAGACACGTTAAACTTACAACACCCCTCTATTTTCTCGGGGGTTAATACAAGTACTCCCTGAGTGAAAAGTTTGGGAACCCCTGCGCTAGTGGCTACAAGGCGCACCGCCAAAATCGCAGGGCGGGGCTAGGGCGGGCGGGGAGGCTGCATCTCCCGACCTTAATGTAGCCATCAGCAAATTGCAAACACCAGCTGCTGGTGACAAGAAATCTCTGACACAGTTCTCATCACGAATATAACGGCCATCTTAATATACGATACGGATTGTTAATTTTTAACGGCCTTGGTTTGCTCTTGTTACGGAAGTGGATTTTATTGAAAGAAAAAAGATAATTTATGAAATTAAAGTTATTGAAATATGAAAGATAGCAAAAATTATTTAAATGTTTGAGTAAGTTATTATTTATACGTACACCAAACCCAAAGTTAAAATAAAAATAAAAATGATCAAAACGCTCAAAATAGGAGGCATTTTGAGCGTTTTGATCGTTTTTAACGCTAAATGGAACGCGGGGTAAGTGTCCAGATAGCTGTTTAGGGTCATATTAATTCTCCTAAGACAAAAATGTTTCATACGTAAGTCGCACATTAGTCCCTAAGCCCTAAGAGTTTAGGTGGTGTTAGTAAAATCTTAATTATTAGATTCCTTTAATGACTAGGAAATACTTTCAGAAATTGGCAAATGATCAATGCATGACACTTCAAAAATGAGATGTAAAGTTTGATTATAGAATTTTCTACAAACATCTTTAGATGTTATGGAATAATTAAAACCTAATCAGTGACAATAAGGCTTAGTGGTGTACAGCATACAGTGCACACTCCACAATGTTTACCCTCGGCAAGCACTCGCCGGCGCCGAACCTCGGGTAATAACTGTCGGCGCGGTGCACCCTGACCCACATCCACTGCACTCACTGGACTTTATTGATTCGCAGTCTTGAGACGTATCTCCGTCTCCCTCCCGCCCGCACCGTCCACCATCCTCCGTCCCTCTCCCGCAGCAGCTCCGGGCCACTTGCTCAATATTCCGGAGCCGCTCCACGCGTCGTAATCAATGAGCACGACCGAATTAACAAAAGAGTTGAAGTACTATTTATGTAATTGAGTTTTTTGTCGTGCTAGGGACAAAGGAGAATAGAAATATTGTTCGGTATTTTTTTCAATACAAATCTTTTATCGCCCCACAAAGGACATCGATAAATATTTCATGAGCGGTTGAAATATTTAACAAGTTGTATCATTAATAACGCAACTACGGCGAAATTTAAACATTTTATTTTTAGTTCGTGACCCATTTGTCGGGGGGTTCAAGTGAAATGTACTCGTGTAACAATTATTACGCAATCCTCGCGAGTCCACAGAGCACTGGATATGAATAATGGGGCCATAATGACGTGGTGTAATTACGCGCGACCTGCACACAGACAGCTAATGCTTCCATTAAGACTCTGTTATTATTTACATTCAATAGATACGCGACCTACTAACCCCACACTAAAAGCGTTCGTGTGCATACAACTATAAAAAATGTGTGACGAAATTTCGTTATTATTGACTAATTTTTTTCAAAAATATAGACTCATTCAAGCTAAATTTTATATTAAGAAGCGTACGTTTATCGAGATAAAAAACAAAGACTGCAAGAGAAATATAAGCTTGTAAAAACTGACGTGATTTCCGATAAGCGATTGAGATGAAAGCTCTACGTACTGCTACGGCGTAGCGCGTAGGCGGCTACGCGGCCACGGGGGACAACGACCCGCTACGACTTTTTACAACTGAGGTCAGAAGACACGTAAAATAGAACTTTGACCTTTGCTAATAATATTATGTAATACAATTAACGTGCTGTGTAGTAATTATGGCGATTGTCATAAGGTGTTTTATTATAGTTGCGTGTTGTTTATGTTATTTTACGAGCTATGATTAAACATGATAATGTTAACACATCAGCAACATGAGCGTCTGTGGTTTATTGGGCATATTTGATTCGGAATCGTGATAGTGCAGGTTTGTCATGAATAAAACTACCCATGCACGTATTCGAAGATTTTACTTCGCTCGGCAAATACTCTATGAAAGATCTAAAACAGATGCAAACACCTCAGACAGTAACATTGTTAACGGGAACGAACACCTACAAATGTATTTTTACACTTCGTTACTACGAACTAAGGTCTTACATTGATTTATAAAGCCTTTAAACAGCTAACTACGATGTAACCATTTACAAGACAATATCGCAAGAATTCAAAGAACTAACGAGATTACACGGTCGGTGACACGGCACACGTTTGTCGAGGCAGATATATTGTGTTACAAACCCTGACAAGCCCCACCAACCCCTGCCAATCCCCGCCAACCCCTGCCAAACCCCGCCGACACCCGCAACCCGGCGCGAGTAAACACTCACAACTACTTCAAACACTCAGCTAATTTTACGTACAACAACTCGTAAGTTTGTCAAGAGATACCTAAAGGCACCATTCCGATCAACGTGGCAAGCGACCGCGACCGACAAAATTCAAATAAAATGCCATTTTATGAACTAGGCTATAGGTTTCGATTTGCTCTACGCCACTACAAAGCGACATAGGTCGCTAGACCAATGTCGGTAAAAAATGAAACCTATAACCTATATCATAAAGTAGAATTTTATTTGAATTTTTGTAGGTCGCGGTCGCTCGCCGCATTGATCTGAACGGTACCTTAATAATTGCGAAACACTATTATATAACGCGAGAATATCATTGACATAATATATACTTTATATGTTGGTAATATCCTGAAGTATGTAGCGAGTAATGTCAGGTATTTCATAATCTTAACTCGCGCTTCAACATTTGTTAACACATACTTTGTGTTCCTACCTTAGTTTAAATTCCTGAACGACACTATGAAACTTGCTTAAAGCTAAGGGTATAAACTTAATTTATAAGCTTTATGGAAATGAAAAAAGTAAAGGCCGGAAAGTAAGAATATTTAATGATTGCATCGAATAATAAGAGTGAGTCGGTTAACAGTTAACCGTAAGGTTACCAAAGTTCAAATTACTCTTTTTTAATTTAGAACAAAATAAAGATTTAATACATATTAAGTACCTTATGTCCCGATAACACTGCTTTAATAAACAACATAAGAAAGATTTAATATTTAATATAAAAAATCGTTTCTCGCTTTGCGATTTAATCCATTTGGAACGTAACTACAACATTACCGCGGAGTAGGCGGTATCGCAATAAGTTTCGAGCCAAAAGCGGCCAGAACTTAGCTCAACAATATACTTGAAAAATCGAGAGGGTTGCGTGCTCGGGCGGGCCGGAGCGCCGCCGAGAAAAACGACGACATCTCGCACTTAATGAAACTGTAGCTCAAACAAAATAAAGGACACCAGTATTGTGCATCTACACACCGATCCGGGTTCCGTTATACCCTTTATTTGGTAGTTATCGTTTTTTTCTGTAGCTATATATGGGATATGACTCTTTCTGCAGCAAAGCTCTTAACGTGAGTTTAAAAATCAATCGTAAAATAATAAATTATCAAATCTTTATTCTCGATCAAGCTTTTTTGAAAGGTATCAAGTATATACAGCATTTTAATTACAAGATTATTGTAGCTCTATGCCAGATTTGAAAATACTCGTAAGAATTTCAAAAAGATTTCCAATAATCCATTTTCTGAAGTCTGAAAGTACAAAAATTATCAAGCTCGGTTTAACTTACATTTAAACAGTGTCTAGTGGACGAGCGGTAAGTGGTATAAGGAGTGTGCAAGTTTTAATTACTTGGAGTGTACTCCACGCTGTTTTTGTTAGGGAATATTCGTCTCAGAACTAAAAACTCTCGTTTATAAACCGTTGCCGACCTCTTGCGAAGTTTAATGTATCTAGTCATTACTGCGGCGGATAAAACACTAGGGAGATAAGCGCTCAACAGTGTGTTACTTAAAAGCCATTGTTTGTTTCAGAGATGATTTTAGACATTTTAGTATAAAACTTGTTTCAGAATGTGGTTACTCTATTTCTGTGAATGTTTAGTAAAATTCACGCAGGAGATATAATAAGTTTATGGAATGTTATTACGGTCATCTCTTTATAGTATTAAATTATTTTATAAAGGCCAAAGCCCGATAAAAAAAAGTGTGCTAGAGGTGATTATTAATTAAAAATATTAGCAGAGTAAGCGGCGGCGCGCGGATAAAGAAATCAAACAATGCGGGAACAGACAATCGACGATTAGCGGCGATCGATGCTCGCCACCATCAATTTTAATGAAATTTTTCAATGAGATCTTTTGGAATAGGTTCCTCTTGGCATTTAGGTGTCTTTTCTTTGAGATATTTGCCAATAAGGTGTTTAATTCTATGGTGAACTACTCGTTGTTAGTGACGCTTTAACAAACCGCGGTTTATATTATATTTTGAAGTGTTATTGAGGTTAAGGGATTTTCAAGAGGGAAAATAAGCCTATTAAAAAGAACATCTCCACTTCGTGTTAGTCATCGTTATACATTGTTTTGTCTTATACGTTGAAAAACTTTCTTTACAGTCTACGACGAACACTGTAGAGGTATACATTATTACTCACAAAATAGAATTTATGCGTAAAAAGTTTGCCCGAAAAGATATTTCAAAAAGTAATTTATTTTTCAATAAGCCTAGGTACAGATAAATGGTTTCCAATACGTATTCGGATACTAATTATTTCTTTACGTGAAATATGTACTCGGTAAATAATAATAAAAAATGGTAAATAATTTATGTGAATCTTAAATGCCTGGGATTATATCAGCTTATTTTCTTTTCATAAATTACAATATTTTGTTGAAAAATTGTGATCATATTATATTACTTTTTCTTGCTTTCCATGTCCTATAACTAAGTAAATAATAATTTCTAATACTTCATTTAGTAAGACACGTAGTTTAGGTTATCATCTAAATTGCTTATCTGATTTTAATGGAAATATTACAATAATTACAATCGTCATAATGACCCGAGTTACATTGGCTAAGCAATTTCCTTACTTAGTAAATAGTTATTATTTTTTTAGAATGTACTAATGGCAGCTTATTTTCAGCGTATAATGGACTCGGCGGAGGCAGCAGCGCTGTCAGCAGGCAGCAGCAGCACCGACGGGTCCCCGGGCTCGTACTACGACGCTCGCTGGCTCAATGTCCACGCGGATGACGGCACGCTGGCCGCTCGTGCGCGCCGCTTGTTACTGTCACCCAGTAGACACTTCGACCACATCGCTGTTAACACCAGCTATAGTGCCGTCCTCATGCCGCCTTACATCAGTACCGATGGTGAGTGCCATAACTTAGAACTGCTCTCATACAATAGCGGGTGCATGTCTCTCTAATTCTGAATGGCTTTTATTTTGGTAGAACTCTGTTTCTTTACGAGGTAAGCCAGCCGGTCATGTAAGACAGATTTAAGGTAATCCATTTATAGTTTTGGTAAGTAGGAATTGTGATATGTATGATGATTATGTAGGCATTCTCTGGCGAAATAAAATAATACATATAGCTATTGGACATAATAATTTGAGTGGAATGCTGCTGATCCAGCCAATAAGGAAACATTTTTATACTATTGGATATATATTCATTAGCAATATTTTCTCTAGTACTAGTAGATTATTATTACTGATTTAAAAAGCTGCAACTTCATTGTCACATTATCTATATAAAATATCTCTATTTCCTTAACCCATCAAGCCCCATAAAGACACCGGTGACAGCGACAACAATAAAATAACAATAGATTTCCAAGCATCCGCGATCGAAGGATTAATTTTCACATTCGAATTTATTATGTCTGTCAATATTTAAGGTTCAATTAATTTCATAGAAAACTGTTAGTAAAATGTGTCGGAACTCGTATTGCCCCAAGTTATAACTCATCGTGCATGCTCTCGCGACAGTGGGGTCGTCACACACGACGTCTAGATACCGCCTCCAAATGAAAACGTAACATTCGACGCTTAATGGAGGCAACGTGCTTGTATGTTTTCATTTTAACCGACTTCCAAAAAGGAGGAAGTTATATACCACCATTTTTAGGGTTCCGCGGTCAACAAGGAACCCGTATAGTTTCGGTCTGTCCGTCCGTCTGTCCATCTGTCTGTCTGTCTGTCTGTCCGCGGTTTAGCTCAGAGACTATAGGACCTACAAACTGTAATTTGGCGTGAATGCACATATTAATAATGTCTACAAGATGGTACATGAATCATAAGAAATATTTTTTTATGGTATCTTCCCTACTCATCAAGCGGGGATGAATTTTTTTTCGCGTCTACCCCGTCGTGTGGGGTTTCATTGTTAAGGTTTTTTAAAAATATTATGAGTATTCATAGACCATTTTCCGAGTTAAGGATACGTTTGTGAAATATTAAGTTTTAAAGTGGAATAAATAGTTAAAGTCCAGTCCCTTCTACCAGCTAAACAGTTGCTTATGGAAATATGAAAAAATTCACGGGAGTAGAAATGCTGAAGTTAAAAGGAAAACTATCACGGCTAAGAAGACTTCATAAGTTATTGTGTAATAGTCGATCAACTAAAAAAATGTATTCGGCGAAGTATAAAGGAACTTTTTGTTCAAATTCCTTTGAAAGTAATTGAGGTGATGTTGTAACTAGAGACGTTATAAATGTACATGGCACGACACGCACTTGGCCGGTTTTCTATGATCATAATCAGTTCAAACTTTATAGTGCTATTGATAAAGGAAGAATAGTACTGGATATACTAATATTTTAGTGTCTTTGATGTTGTACGTTGAAAAGTCAAGACAGAGAGTTATACGAGTAGCTACATGTAATTAGTTAGTTCTGACTTATTCTTTATTTCTTTATCGATACTGGTAGAGTGCTAGAGTTAAACTCCTCTCCATCTTACGCACTAATGATAAATACAATTTAACTATAGTAACCACAGTAAGTTCTAGTAAAAAGGAAGCATTAAAAACAACAAAAATCCAAGGCAAATTTTACTTCATAACATCGCAAATTTTTGCTTAAAAATTTTACGTAATATCAGAAGTGGGAATTAAGCTGCAGGGAACGAAGTTAGAGCTTCATTACTGCCACTAGTATATTTTTTGAAGCGCTACAACGTAACAAGTAGACCCTAATTCAGCTTTTAGCTGGCTGAAGTCAATTAACCTATATACCCAGGGGTGCGATTCTCGAAATTCGAATATCACTTCGATGGCTGGTTACCTCACTCGAGCGTACAAAATGTAAAACAGCACGTGTGCAGCAGCTTTATTCGATGTACTATGAGAATCAGGCACCTGGGTTTCCCGAGCCGATGAAATCAACTCAATTTGGGTACGAGTTCGAGCTGCGCAGTTTTCACGCAGCGGGCTGAAAACGTCAACAAGTTCTACGCTTCTATTTGCGAATGCATTTAATTAACTCGTAACTAAAGTGCTCTTCATTTGGAATAATTATGCATTTATTAAATGAGTTCATTTGTAACAGAGGTACTTAGATAATTATTTTGTGCCTTAGAGACTGAGCGTTGCTTGGAGTTTGAAGAGCGGAAAAATATTAACAGCGCGAAAATATACCTTTTAAAGACCTTAAGTCAAAAAGGATTAATGAGGCACCAACGACCATTGACCTTACTAGTCCTGGCCATTTAGCCGAAACTTTTTCATTTTCGCTTCGTTAAAGAATCGCTGATCAAAATGTATGGAATTGACATAAGACGAGTCGAACGTCAACGTCATATTAACGAATGCTTAAGTCAATTCAATACATTTTCATCGGCGATTCTATAACGAAGCGAAAACGAAAACATTTTGGCACACCCCCCTGGAGTGATAGTGAGGATAGTATAGGATTGTCTTGTAAAGCCACAGATCTCCAACTTCTTTAAGTTCAAATCGATTCACTGTACAGTCAATTTTAACCGAGTATGGAAACTATGATATTTCCCTGAGAAGTTAGAATAGTAACATATTTTGCTGTGTGTAATATAATGTGTACACTTTAACTAGATCATTTTTGTGACACTAAAAACCACTTATGTACAAACTTCATGGATTTGCTTACAACTGTTACCGAGATAAATATAAATAAACTAGATACGTGGGAGAGTCATGCTTCGGCACGAATGGGCCGGCTCGACCGGAGAAATACCACGTTCTCACAGAAAACCGGCGTGAAACAGCGCTTGCGCTGTGTTTCGCCGAGTGAGTGAGTTTACCGGAGGCCCAATCCCCTACCCTATTCCCTTCCCTATTCCCTTCCCTTCCCATCCCTACCCTCCCCTATTACCCTATTCCCTCTTAAAAGGCCGGCAACGCACCTGCAGCTCTTCTGATGCTGCGAGTGTTCATGGGCGACGGAAGTTGCTTTCCATCAGGTGACCCGTTTGATCGTTTGCCCCCTTATTTCATAAAAAAATGATACCCGCAACTCCGTTTTCCCGGGACTCAAAGTATCTCCATGCCAAATTTCAGCTAAATCGGTCTAGCGGTTTGGGCGTGAAGAGGTAACAGACAGACAGACAGACAGACAGACAGACAGACAGACAGACAGGCAGACACACTTTCGCATTTATAATATTAGTATGGACAAGATTGTCTCATCTCAAATAAATAATATTATTACTCACATTAAAACTTTGTTGCAGACGGCGAGGTACAGAACCAGATAGCGTGGTCGGAGCACCTGGACCCGCTGTTCGTGAACAACTACGAGATCGATCCCACACTCTCCTGGCAGTACTACGCCTCCTCGACCGGGTTCATGAGGCGGTATCCAGGTACTTACATCTACGGTTCTAATCATCATAATATCTCGTTGAAAAAAACACATTTTTTTTCTAACATTGTCGATTGACAGTATTAACACTTGAATTATCATTATAGTTTAAAGGTGAACGCAGATTTGGCCGCACCGCACGCACCGCAGTCGCCGTACGAATCGCTTTTGTTATTTACCTCGCACACCTGTCCGCGCCGCAGTCGCCGCAGTCGCCGCAGTCGCCGCAGTCATACCCGTCGCCGCACGCATCGCAATTCGCAATGGATTTTCGTTCATTCGGAGTGGGCGTGTATTGCAGTATGGCTCTTGACGAACAATTCGTTACTCTATGGCCGACCGTTGAATGCGAATGACGACATCACCACCACACGCGCCGCAGCGTCCGACGCGGGCGGGCCGGGATTGGTGACGTCATCGTCTGCGGTTCGGGGAGTTCGGCCGCTTCAGGTACTGCGTCGACTGCGGCGCGGGTAGGTGCGGGTAGGTATGCGAGCTTGCCTATAACTTCATATAAAGAATTGCGAATGCGGTGCGTGCGGTGCGGCCAAATCTGCGTTCACCCTTAAAAGCAATCACTTCAATATATTGCGTTAATGTGATTTTTTATGTCTGTCTAATGTCTATCTATTATCTTTTCCCGTAAAGCTGATGGTGATAGGTATATTAACTAAAGATACTTCAATTTCCGGGAGAGGTCATAAAATGTAGTTTTTTATTGCGGCTAAATGTACAGTTCCTCGCAATCGCAATAAATACATTTTATCCTCACTTTGGAACAATAAACTAAATGTAAACTGCTTACATTTAGAAACAGTTTATAAGTACCTCATATTTACTCTCTCCAACAGCAATGTCATGGCCTCCCGAAGACGGGTACTCGCACCACGCGCGGGACTTCTACGACTTCCGCTCGTCGAACTGGTTCGTCGAGGCGGCGACGTCGCCCAAGGACCTGGTGATCCTGCTCGACGACTCAGACGACCTGGGCTCGTCGTACCGACGTCTGGCGAAGGCGACGGTCTCGGCGCTGCTCGACACACTCGGCCCGAATGACTTCGTCAATATATACCGCTACAGCGACACCGTGTCGGAGCTGCATCAATGCTACACGAAGATTCTAGCTCAGGTATGAATGTATGATACGTCTTATCCTCAATATTTATTACTTAATTTATTAAAAACCTTTTTTTTATTATGACACATTTAAATGCTGATGTAAAAAGCTTCAAAGAAATAATACATTACTGGAGACAAGCCCAACGTGAATGATTTGCCACCAAAACCACGTAGCTGTTGTCTCCAAAATGAACAGTCGGCATTTATCATGGGCAACAAAAGATATGAACGTCTTAATCGTCTATATTTTTTCATCATTGGCTAACATTGGCCTTTCCACTATATACCCGACATTACAAATATTATTGAATTGACTTAAAAATGAAGACATAAATTAACCCGATAAAGAGCAGACAGCCCCAGACAGCATTCAAATTGTGAATTAATAGAACTGCATTTTTTTATGTTGTGCTGTCTGCACGAGTCAAAGCTAATTGCACTTCGATTGACGTGTCGAGACTGTATCGAGCGAGATATCGATTTTATTAAAATTTCACTCGGTGCCCTTTTAAAATATTCTTAACTTGAAACGATCGGCTTACACGAGTTAAGTGGAATTTTAAACTACTTTTGGTAGTTAATTGTTTATACATAGGTCACGTATAAATACATAAGTACCAATAAATAACAAGGAAGCAAATAGAATATACCAAATGGCATTAATATTGTACTAAACAATTTAAAATATTTGAATCAAGATAAGCCGAACTCAAAACTTTCCTATCATCGAAATAACTAGCTATACTTTTATTATCCTTAGCCGCGCCGCAATTTAAATATTAATGGCTTTTATAAAAGTGTTGTGGCGTGCTCAGTAATAGAAGTTTGGTCTGGGTCAAATAGTAAGTCTGATTTTATTTTAGCAAAACATTTTCATGCATTGTCACGCAATGAAAGTCTATCGGCCTAACTCCCTCGCGTGCCCGGGGAGTCGAAAGCTCGGGGTTATAAATATTTTGAAGTATTTTATTATTATGTGATATTTAAATTAATGGAGTTACAATTGGAGATAGGAAAAAACCTAGTCAAATGCTCGTATTGCGTGCGATCGGACGCGATACGCATCGGCGCGCGGTGTGTGCTCGCCCTAATGGATTCAATCAAAAGCGGCCTAATGCGGCCATCCATTAAAATCCTGACTGAAACGTGTCGGTACAATGTTATTTACAAAAAGGAATATACCTCCTACCTACCGGTTTAGAGCGGCTCGATAATTTATTAGGGAATCGTCCGATTTATTCGATCACCGCCATTATTTTGGACAATATTAGCGGGCTGCGGGTAATCACCGCGCTCGGGTTTAAAATGGTCCCCGTGCTGAAAAATAACTATCGGTTCGTAAGTCACGAGTTAAAAACAAAGATTAAAGTTTATTACTCGATAATAAATAGTTATTAGAGAGTGTTCACGTGTCGCCGGCGGCCATTATGTTGTAGCGACTAAACATGAACGAGTTTAGAATAGACTGGCGCGCCGCCCTATAATTTAACGTAATTACAGTTAGCAGAACGAGCCGAAGTTAATGGTCTATCATAATTTAGCGAGTTCGCCGATAAGGAGCGAGACGTGCGAGCGCAGACTAGACGGTATTGAAATACATAAGGGTGTCCGCTCACGTAACACTTTATATAGGACCGACGATCGGGCATAATTAATTTCTGACCTATTTTATATGACGTGTGCATTTCACTATTGTTATCAGTATGTTCTATTTTTCTCTCACAAAAAAACAAATATCAGATGTGCATGGTCACCCAGTCGGTCCCTCAGTTAAAGCTTTACGGGCTGTCTAATGAATCATCAGGCCCTTTAACCCTTCGGCAGTAAATATTGTAACATGCTATTAATAGTTAAGTAAAATATGAGGTGCCATGTAGCATGCGTTCTTGAGCTATAATTTTAAAAGTACTTTATAATTATAAATTTATTCTTAAAAGCTTTTAACAACTAACGATAGGAATAGTTTATCAAAGCAACACTGCGCAGTGCCTTCGGTTCCAATCTAATACGACGTAATGAATGTCCAAAAAAATTAATGCAACTATCAAGCCCTCTCTCATGATAAATAATTTGTAGCAAAAAATTACACGTAACATAAATGTATGTTTATTAATAAAACTTAAGACATCTCATATAAGTTGCGCCGTCAAAGTTGGACAACTTTTATAAAGGCGGAGTGTGCTCAAGTTATCACGTGTTACTTAGTAGACTTACGACGGTGACGATAAGATCTTGGTGACAGGTGGGGTGCTCCCGTGCATATGCGGCAGGCGACAACTTTGACAACTCGCGCAATTGAAAATATCGATTACGCTCCCAGGGTGCGATTACTGTGACTGTGACCGTGATCGTGTATGTTCCGAAATAAAACTCAGTACACTGACACGGCCTGTGCCCAAAACGTCAAGAATCGACGCAGTACTTTTGATTAATTCCGAAATATTTTGGCAGTGGATTGGAATTGGAACTCACACTATATACCGTTAGAGAAATTGATTCGTAGGCGAAGGAAGATCTCTGAACGGAATTAGCTCAGTTCAACTCGAATTCTAAACTCATATAGAAAACACTCTTATTTCTTTTAATATTCTTCATTTACTTTTACGCTCTCTAACTAAACTCATATAACACAATAAACTCTAACACAATACACATTGTTTTACTCTAAACTCTTTCTCAATACACCATTTTTCATACACAATTTTCTCTACACAAGTCACATCTCAGAATTTGTCATATTTAAAATATCAAGAAAAATAAACTTCCAAAAAGGTTAAAAACGTTTTGAACAATCTCTGTTATTCTGTTGGGCTATGTGTCAAATCAATGTTAGTCATGATCAGTCGGTGGACTTGACATTATATGACCGAATTTTGTGGGTCCGCCATCTGCTAATTAATCGCTGGGCATATTCGTAGTCCAGTCATAGTCATATTATTATAATCTGTACTCACCATAAGAAGTTAGAAACACGATAAAATTGGACCTTTTCTGAAGGACACTTAACCATGGTTTGAGTTTTGCTTTCGGATTAGTGTGATCGATTTTAAAATACTGCATCAGCCTTGAGTGCGGTATTTCCTCGAAATCTACGTTGACTGTAGTGCAACCTTCGCGATGAAATCAATAAGTTAGGTAACAGAAAACAAAATTCTAACTACAGACAACTATAAAATATTTTAACCAACCACATAGTTTTTGGTTAAAGCATTTGCTTACGACAGATAGGTTACATCAGGTTGTTCATCCCAAATATTATAATAAACAAATTCGTTTAACAAATACTAACAAATAGTCTGTAGAACTGAATATGAACTTACTTTTTATAGTCGATTTCAATCTCAAATTAGTGGTCGCTTTTACATACCTATTCGATGCTTCAAACGCTAAAGCAATTACCGATCTAATAAGTCTAACCAACGAGGCATGTTCAGGTAAAACGCACCTATCATTTGGCAGTTAGCCATCCAGAAAACAGTTGCTAATAATCGATATTATATTTGCATGATAATACGTGCGGCGGGCGATTCCCCGCGCAGATAAGCGCGCCATAAATTGACGGGCGCTGTATGCAATCCTGTTTTGCATACGGCCATATCTCATTAATTACTTTGTAACGCATTATGCCGCTTTAAATGAAGTTTGGTATTATCTACACTGACGTTACTGCGTATTTATTTACAGCAAATGATGTTCGCATACTGCCCAATGCTCAGTCGTTGTTACGTTAAAAATACTAGGAATGCCAATATTCTTTAAGTATTTGTATTAAGGAACTGTTAAAGTGGATTAATTGGGTGTTTTACCATTTATTGATATGATAGTTTTAAACATTGATCTTGACCAATTATAAATACTAGCTACTAGGTTAACAACGTCTTTTCTTTTTATATACCACTTTCGTTCACACCATATACCATTTCTTTCACCTTGATAACAAAGACTCTCTTGGCCTTAGACAACAAGATATTTTTACCCGATTGTGTAGAATGTATTGTGTGTGTCAGGCGGTGCCGGAGACAATACGCGAGCTGAAGAGCGCGTTGTGGGCGGCGGAGGCGGCCGGCGGGGCTGCCAACCTTACCGCCGCGCTCACTACCGGCTTCGAGATACTACATCGGGTATACTATGTTTTACTGCTACTATTAATATTTTCTTTCAAAATGTACAGTTACGCAGATGTTAACAACAATATAAATAGTGTTTTCTTTTAAATAAATTCCTCTCTAGAGTAAATAATTATGTGGGTACAATGTTGAGAATGTAATGAACGTTTCCACCACTGGCGCACCCTTGCGCTAAAGTCTCTTAAGTCCTAGAGGTTTTTTGGAGTCATGTTGTCATCAACAGTTATGTGTCAACAAAGTCCTTAGGCAATCAAAATTTGGGTTATAAAATGCAAAAAATCATTAAAAGCCTCTAACGGTGCGTCCACATTTGTATCATTTGCGCGATCAGATCTCCGATCAGATCTTCGTCGCGTATCATCGAAGCATATCAAAATGATACGCGTATCATGATACGCCCCGATCGCTATTAACCGCGTATCTGATACGTGTCGTATCAAATACGCGCGTGATCGGCAGAATGATCTAATAGGCGTCCACACTATGATACGCATACTTGATACGGCGCGATGATCACGACGGAGATTTGATCGGAGATCTGATCGCGCAAATGATACAAATATGCCTTATGATAAGTAACTTAAAAGATATCCTAAATATTTTCGCCTTGAAGTTGAGTTTTGTTGGTAAATAATAAGTTCAATTAGAACCTAATTTTTTTTTATGAAATAAGGGGGCAAACGAGCAAACGGGTCACCTGATGGAAAGCAACTTCCGTCGCCCATGGACACTCGCAGCATCAGAAGAGCTGCAAGTGCGTTGCCTTTAAAGTTGCGGCCTTTTAAGGGAATGGGGTAATAGGGGAGGGTAGGGAAGGGAAGGGAAGGGAATAGGGGAGGGTAAGGAAGGGAATAGGGTAGGGGATTGTGCCTCCGGTAAACTCACTCACTCGGCGAAACACAGCGCAAGCGCTGTTTCACGCCGGTTTTCTGCGAGAACGTGGTATTTCTCCGGTCGAGCCGGCCCATTCGTGCCGAAGCATGGCTCTCCCACGTATAAATTTACTATATAAAATACAATTTGTATAACAGTAAACATATCCACAGTACAACCGTACCGGCCAAGGCTGTCAGTGCAACCAGGCGATAGCTGTAGTCGGTGCGGGTGGCGGCGCGGGTGGGGTGAAGGGTGTGTTCCGAACTTGGAACTGGCCGCACATGCCCGTGCGCATATTCACGTACCGCGTGGGCGGGGACGCCGCCTCCGGACACATCATGAAGGACATGGCGTGCACGAATAAAGGTAACGGTGTAATTAAAATTACAATACGTTGTAACTAAAGTGTAACTTTCAGAATTCAAAGAGCTTTGTGTCAAAGAAAGAACTAAATATTTACCAAAGAATGTTTAGCTCATTGTATTTATAGAAATGTGGAAAAATGATTTGTGGCTACAATGGGAGATAATGTTCCAACCAATCGGGATGGTACGCTCGGCCAGGCCAAAGCCCACACTCATCTTTTCAAACGCAATATAATATTATGTCGTGACAATCACAGAAACATCGACAGCACAATTCAAGACTGTTCGCTGGTCTGCTACAGAAACATTATAATTTAACATGCAAGACTCTTCCAAAACCCCTTCGTTCAATTTATACAGTGTCGCTCTCTGTACTACTAAACCACCACGTCCATTCAACTCATCATCATATCCACTCACCACCATTTCCCCGCCAGGTTTCCACGTGACCATCAATGAGCACAACGAGGTGCGGCCGAAGGTTCTACACTTCGTGGAGGTGCTGGCGCGGCCGCTGGTGATGTACCAGACCCTGCACCCGGTGCACTGGAGCCCCGTCTACGTAGGCGGACGGGTGAGTCAATGAGCTGGTTTGTAGCTGATGGAAGGATTACCAATGGTCGAATCGGAAAGTTAGTTCTGGTTACAGTCTGGGCGATCTGGCTGCCAGTAGTGTTTGCGTTCATTAGTGCGCAACCTTTTTGTCCAGGTTATAATCCTAGATTTTAAAATCATTTTATTATACATATTACATAATGTATACCAAAATGATTTTAAATGATTTTAAAATCATTTTAGTTAGCAAGAAGTGCTTAATATCAACGTAATAATTATGACGATAATAATAATAATTGTTAAAGCCTGACCTTTAACATGACAGGAGCCAGAAGCGAGAGATTGCCATTTCTTTTTATCAGGCGCTCCTTATATTAAAAGCATCACCTGGACAAATGAAATACGCACTAATGAACGCAACGACTACCGGCAGCCAGACCGCCCGGACTCTAACCAGAAGAGCAAGAATGACCACATATCACAAAATCAGCCGACCTGAAATACTTTCTCGAAAACGTTGCTACCTCCCTATTACAAGTTGTAGTAAACAAAGTTTCAAAATTATAAACATTTAGGAGTTTTTAAACTTTCAATAATTATTTTACTCAAATTAATCTTTTGGGAAAACGGAGCAACCGTTTTTTAATGCCGGCTTTCAGCCAGATCGTGGATGTCAATTTATACAGTTAATTAATATTTAATCAAAAAGATCATAATTATAAAAATTAACATAAGATTAATATACGAGCAAAACAGGAAAATCCTTTTCGAATTCATTTAAAATTAAAATGCAGAAATACATAAAGCTCCGGAAAAACTGATCTCGCACGTAATAAAGAAAGTAGTACAAGGAACGAGATTACTGGAACGATTTTTCTTGTAATATTCGAGGCCGCTCGTTAAATAGACCGAATATCTCGTGATCTACATACTTTCTTCCGTGCTTTCCTATCGATTTTACTGATCAAATGTGCAATTAAAATATTTGTTGCATCTTTACATAGTTTTATCGACTTTTACTTATTAGTCATTACTCATAGATTGTTCATGATGCATAAATACATCGATAAGAAGTCGAATTATTATATTCACAAAACATTAAAATCGACCAAATTACTAATAATTCGACAAAAGATGACAGTAAAGCCAATAGGTACGTATTAATTAATAAGTAATTATTTTATGGTTAATTCAGGGCTAAAATACACTTTATACAACATAATAAATAGTATGATATATTGTTGTATGTTATAAAATTATTATTACTGGCTGTCAAAATTATTTTGCGTTGCTACCACGCGTAGCAGCGTAGCGCTTGCTACGACGCGTAGCTCATAGCGTAGCAGTTGCCACGTCACGTCGTAGAGCTCGGCGTAGACCATGCTACGACACGTAGTACTCGGCGTAAACTATGGTTCATGCGACAAAACGTATTTTTTACTTTTTTTATCATACAGAGTAACAGCTTGGACGACGACGGGATGGGACAGCTTATGACTTCGGTGACCGTCCCAATTTTCGACAGGCGCAACCACACGGTAAATACTTTACACCCATATTTCTCAAGGTCACAGTTAATTTTTTAACCAACTTCCAAAAAGGAGGATGTTGTATGTCCGGGTGTGTATTTTTTTTTTCTCTTTTTAAGATAAGCATTTTCAGTCCACCTTTTTAATGTTGAGTCTATATTTCTAAAGAAATATATCGTTTATCAGTCACAACATAATGACGAAGTGTCTTGTCGTCTCTGAACGGACGAAAATATAAATATTTTAATACTTCAATAAACGGAGGACTAAACAAGCTTTTACTTTAAAAGCCACAACCTCCTTAGCCTGTGACGCAATGTTACACATGTCACTCAATCATGATATTTTGTTGTTAAATACAATAAATTTTTATCTTCCCATGTTTTCAACTCCGTCATAAGATTTTAGCGTATAAACTATCAACATTATTTTTAACTTAATTCTTGATGCTACTTCACTAAAAGCTGTTTTTGTTGTCAAACAAATAATTTAAAACGTTTTTATTTTGAGTGTATGTGGAAATAGTGAGTTTAGCTATCACACCCAATTAAATATAATAAATTATTATGATAGTATACAATGATTCGCAGTCATTAATTAAAGCGTTATATTTGCAATATAATTGTTTAAAATAGAATTCAAATACTTTTAAAGTATAATATTATTGGCTGCTGTTTAGCATTGGTGATCCATTCCACATAAATGGATTTTGAGTTAATAATGCAGTTTTATTCTTTAGAACATAAGGTTTACGACAGTGAAATCCATTTTTTTGAAAACCCACTGTAGCATATTCCAGAGTACAAAAATGGTTAATGTTATTCTTGTAAGTAAAGTTTTGTATATAGCATTTATGTACTATGTTTCTAAAATGATTTGCGCTTAAACCGCTGAACCGATTTTGATAAAATTTTGTATGCAAATACTTTGAATCAATTAAAATGACATTAGATACTTTTTGTCCCGGAAAATGTACGGTTTCCGCGCAGTCAACAAAAATGAATTTGGCTTATGATATCGATATTGAGTACATGTAGATATTACGTAAGGTTTTGGAGAAGGACATAGTATATCTTTAATCATGGAAAATGTTCGGTTTTCACGCAATAAACTTTATTATTATGCGTTTAAGCTACTGAACCGATTTTGATAAAATTTAGTTAATGTAGAAATAATTAGTTTATCACGTGCAGAGTTGGGCAAAAAGTAATTAGTAATTTTAATCAGATTACAAATTAATCTGCAGATTGATGTAGTAATTGTGCATCTTCAAATTACCCGTAAGTTGATTAATAATAATATGTATAAAATGTATTCTAATTTTAGTTTGCAATAATTAGATTAATAATTTACTTAGACTAACGAGTATTTCAATAAGTATGCCCAATGTCCAATGCTGGTAATTATAATAAAATATAAAAATACTCCCACACCGGTTTCGGTGGCGGTGGCCGGTTTCATTAAAACCAGGCTAGTTACGCAGGAGTAATTTTATAGTGCCCAAATGTGTGCGCAATTCACAAGAGCACTCTGGTTTTAATGAAAACAGACCAGTTACGCAGGAGTAATTTTATAGTGCCCAAGTGTGTGCGCAATACACAAGAGTTCTCTGGTTTCAATAAAACAGGCCAGTTAAGGAGTATTTTTATAGCGCCCAAGTGTGTGCGCAATACACAAGAGCACTCTGGTTTCAATAAAAACAGGCCAGTTAAGGAGAAATTGTATAGTGCCCAAGTGTGTGCGCAATACACAAGAGCACTCTGCGGGAAGGGCAGAAGAAGCGGGAACTCTCTGTCCTTTCCCGAGACATAACGTGTCAGCGTACCAAATATCATCAAAATCCATTGTAGCGGTATAGGCAGAAATCATTTTATTTAAGGCCAAGGAACCGTACATTTTTCCGAGATAAAAAGGATCCTTTGGCCTTTTTCGGGACTCAAAGTATCTCCATACCAAGTTTCATCAAAATCTGTTCAGCGGTTTAGGCGCAAAATAGGAAATTTTATAACGCGGTAACCGCACATTTTTCAAGACAATAATTATTTTTATTTATTTATTTAAAAAACTTTATACACATAAAAAGTACAAAGGTGGACTTAATGCCTAATGGCATTATCTACCAGTCAACCTTTGGGCGATACAGGAACAAAAATTGTGTAGGTGCCAGTCAATCTGTATCTTATGTCCTTTCGCGAGAGTCAAAGTATGTGCACACCAATTTTCGTCAAAATCGGTTTAGTGGTTTAGGCGCAAATCATTTTTGTTTATCAGACGGGTACCGTACACCTTTTTCCCGGATGCAGATGTAAAGTATCCTTTGTCCTTTCCCGAGACATAACGTATCTGCATACCAAATATCATCAAAATCCATGTAGCGGTATAAGCAGAAATCATTTTATTTAACGCCTGGGAACCGTACATTTTTCCGAGATAAAAAGGATCCTATGGCCTTTTCCAGGACTCAAAGTATCTCTATACTAAGTTTCATCAAAATCTGTTCAGCGGTTTAGGCGCAAAATAGGAAATTTTATAACGCGGTAACCGTACATTTTTCAAAACAATAATTATCTTATGTCCTTTCACGAGAGTCAAAGTATGTGCACACCAATTTTCATCAAAATCGGTTCAGTGGTTTAGGCGCATATCATTTTTTTTTAGTACACTGGTACCGTACCTTTTTCCCTGATGTAAAGTATCCTATGTCCTTTTCCGAGACATAACGTATCTGTATACCAAATATCATTGAAATCCACGTAGCGGTATAAGCAGAAATCATTTTTGTTTAATGCCTGGGAACCGTATATTTTTTCGGAATAAAAAGGACCCTATGTCCTTTCCCGGGACTCAAAGTATCTCTATACCAATTTTCAGAAGAATCGGTTCAGCGGTTTGAGCGTGACGAGGTAATTTTATAACATTTTGTTAAAATAAGCACATAAATTTGTATTGAAATAACAAATCAGAATATTGCATTTATGTGAAATATCACAAAGGACATTAATGCTATGTAATAAGCCCTATAGCAATATTGCATTAACAATTTTTATACGTTTTCTCTTAAAACTGAATGTAAAATTAAAATGTTTTTTCATAATCATAATCTACGCATTACAACAAAAAAAAGAAAGATACCGCACAATAATATTTTTTGCTTAAAATAAGCAGAAAATAAAGATTATTCCAAAAAAACTTAAAACGCCGATTACTTAAAACTAGTCTGATGTGGGATGGAACACGAACGTTTAACAGCATCCAATTTATGTTCTTACGAAATGTAAACATTACAAATTACAATAGTTTTATTTGAATTATGTTAACTTATTAAGTTTAGTTACCAGATACCTAAGTTAACTCAATTGGTCAACTTATCTGGTCTTCGTTTTTTGTTGGTAATTTCAGCAGCGGGAGGCGAACTTGCTGGGCGTAGTGGGAACGGACGTGCCGGTCGATCAAATAAAGAAGCTCGTGCCACCATATAAGGTAAGCTCTTACTCCACAACGTCAGAATATATATTTTGTAACCGACTTTAAAGAAAAAAATTTCTATGTTTAACTGTGGATACTGCCTTAAGAAACTCTTACTGTAGAGTGTTATTTGTGTTTAATGATAATAATAATAGGAATAGGTATACTCCTTAATTTAATAAGTTTAATTGAATATATTAATTGTTACAGTTGGGAGTAAACGGATATTCGTTCATGGTGGATAACAACGGGCATGTTTTGTACCATCCTGATTTGAGGCCATTGGTAAGTTCTTTCTTATGTTCTATATAGATAAGTAATAATATAACATGTAATTACTTTCATACGAAACATGAGTAGCGTACTTTATTGATTTAAATTTGTATTTTGACAACTTTATAACGGTCAACTGACACAAGTTTTCATTTGTTACAGCACACTAATGAGGAGGTAACTACGATCATTACAATAATAAATTTTAATAAATTTCTTTTTTTTTGTCTCATAATCCTACTTAATTATGTAACTTTGAATATCGTGTCACCAACAATCTGCTTTGCTATATCAAAATAATTTTTGAATAAAGATTAGGTACATAAAAGACTTTTCCAACTTTCTTCAATATTCCTAGATAAAAAAAAAGTTTCATTAACAGTGAATTGTGAAGTTTTCATCCAATTGTTTTAATAAGTAATGTTATTTCACAGTACACGGAAACCCTTCGTCCGTTGTACTCGAGCGTGGACGTGACGGACGTGGAGCTGCTGGTGGACTCGGACGAGAACTCCCGCGTCAACCTCACCTCGCTGCTGCTTGACGTGAGTAAATTCTTTTTTTTATTAAATAAGGGGGCAAACTAGCAAACGGGTCACCTGATGGAAAGCAACTTCCGTCGCCCATGGACACTCGTAGCATCAGAAGAGCTTCAGGTGCGTTGTCGGCTTTTTAAGAGGGAATAGGGTAATAGGCGAGGGTAGGGATGGGAAGGGAAGGGAATAGGGGAGGGTAGGGAAGGGAATAGGGTAGGGGATTTGGCCTCCGGTAAACTCACTCACTCGGCAAAATACAGCGCAAGCGCTGTTTCACGCCGGTTTTATGTGAGAACGTGGTATTTCTCCGGTCGGGCCGGCCCATTCGTGCATGGCAATAGCAAGCATGGCTCTCCCATGTATGTCATTCTATATCCGTATGAAATGAGAGAGTTTTAGTCAGTTATCTCTTCACACTGAGGGCCTGTTCCACCGCTTCCTGATAAGGTGCCCGATAGGCTTATTTGACAGATTCCCCATACTCTATGTATCAAGTTGATAGCCTCATCAGGAAGCGGTGAAATAGGCCCTTAATCAGCTGAACGGATTCAGATGATATGTTAAGAAATATTCACGGAAAAGGATGGAAAACTTCGCTACTCAAGTATTGAATTATGGGCACTCGTACAGTAAAGAGAACACGACGACAGCTCATTATAGCTGCGGGACTAAAATTCTAAATAGATTTTCGATAAATGCCGAAAATAGAATGTGACTTTAAATACAGTTGACCCGGTTTTTTACTTCTTGAGCCTTTTCCTTTAGGTTAGAGTTCAAAATTGCCTTATCGGATCCAACTTCGATTAATACTCCCACTAAATTTAATAATAATAATATATAATAATATCTATGGATGCTTCACACCACGTCAGTCTGGCCCAGTGCTAAGTACCTAAAGGACTTGTGTTACATGTACCAGACAACGGAAATATATTTAATACTTTACTTATTTAACATATACTTATTTAAGATTTTTATTATATCATACTCATATTTAATACACATCCAGACCCGGGAACATTGAAAACTTTTTGTTCCATCGGCGGGATTCGAACCCGCGACACCCGGCTTGAGCTACCAACGCGCTCACCACTGAGCTACAGAGGTCTTTGAATAATAACATAATATTATATCGCAAACCAAACTTTACATCAAGCCAGTAACTTGCATGACGCATTCTAGTTGCGTCACGACATGATAGAGCAGCGGGAGGGCGAGACGGAGATCGGCGTGAAAGTCCAATACGACATGAGACGGGTGGCCACGCGGAGACAGCGATACTTCTACTCCCCGGTAGAGGGCACACCGTACTCGCTCGCCGCTGTGCTACCAGACGGCTACGGCATGTACGAACTACAGGCCGAGCAGGAGATTAAGCATAGCCCCATCAACGGTAATTATTGTTCTAATTCTCACTCTCTGTTCCTTAAATAATACCTAATTATTTAAGGAATAGAGAATGCTCTTGTGTACTGCGCACACACTTGGGCACTATAAAATTACTCCTGCATGACTCCGTCACCGAAACCGGTGTGGGAGTTATTATTAATTATTGTTATTTTTTTAGAAAGAGCTATTAGTGTGGCTACAAGAAGTGTAGAGTGAAAACTCTTGGTTGAAATTGGGTGCACGGGGGTTATTTTAAGTTTGATTTTCACTAAGCCCACATTAAAGTTGGTAATATTAATCAACGGACCATAATTGTACTCCTAAAATAAGGATATTTGTATACGTAATGAAAAAAAACGTGTCTTTGCAATGTGCCCAGAGGACAATGTGATACCTCTAAATAGATTTTCGTTTCGAAATAAATCGCTTATTATAGCGATAAGACCGCCCTTGACCACGTTTATATGTTTTCTTAAGTTTAATTTTAGTAATATGATTGTATTTAATTGTGAGGGGGATTTTTTTTGTAAACCATAGTAATGAAGACGTGAGTGGATCAACACGATAACTAACATTTTATAACATACAGACATTTGTTCATTTTTTCCCTTATAATTTGAATAAACTTTGTGACTTATCTAATTCATCACCGGACTAATATATCTGGCTATACATAAAATGCACAGTTTTTTTTTTTTTTTTGTTTCAAATCATTTTTCCGGCCCTAAAGCCTCCATTTATGCAAAAAACGGCAATTATTTTACTGCTAGTTATTGTGTTCTTCCACTAACGTCTTCAGTTACTAATGAGTTACTTTATATTTGTCTGATAAACTATGTTATTTTATACAAGTTATGTGATCAGTACTATCATTGAATATTTTTCCACCACGCAGTCACGGAATACTTTAAGGGCGAGAACTGGAAAGTCCATCCAGACTGGTAAGAAGTTCAATATCTTATAATCATACCATTTTTTTATTTCTTCGGAAAACTTACAGCTAAATACATACAACAACTTAACTAAACAATTGTTACTACAAGCCATTTTAAAGTTTTCGCAAATAGTTAAAAATCAAAGTGTCCCATCATCATTATAACAATAGTTAAACACTGACGCATTATCAGCCTCAGACTCAAACTTGGGCTCACGCAGAGGAGCAGCGAGGAATTTTCAAATGCCAAATGGTTGAGCGTCACTACCGATGGTAGGCACCTGCAGCAGTATCAACGTGCAAAACAAATTTGAAAAATAATTACGCTGAATAAAAACTTTGAGTCTTAAAGTAAATTTTTTAAGTAAATATAGTATGAGTTCGAAATTGACTGGCCACATTTTTCCTATCTAGACTAGTTCTTATATGCCTTCTTGCCTTGAATATATCCTTAATCTTAATTTAAATCAACATTTAGTTTTCCATAATGTATGTGCTAATTATTTCCCCAGGGTATACTGCGAGTACGCGTCCACATCAGACGTGACGTTCAACTCGGCGGAGGAGCAGCTAGTCCACTTCCTGAGCCGCGCCGGCCGGCCTGGTTGGAAGTGGATGTCGCTCCGCCCGCGCGCACTGACGCTGCACAACGCGCATAAAAAGCAGGACCGCGACGCGTACTATTGTAAGTGTTTTTTATGTGTTTAATTTAAGTAACATTCAAAATCTGCTGTATATAGGAGCAAAATTTTCTGAAGAAACTTAAATATTTCTACTTACGAAAACGTGACGAATTATATTAAGATATCACGTTCCCACCTTTTCGGATCACAAACAATTTTGTTTAGTTGTCTAAACTAAAATCGCAGGAACTCGTCGCATTTTCGTATATCGTGTAGCATATATTATATTTCTCATATAATAGTTATATTATCTTTTTGTTGCTGTTACTAAATCGAAGTTCCTATTTCTTACAGGTGACAAAACTTTGGTGCAGTCACTAGTACGTGACGCAATGGTAATCAAAGAATTGGACGCTCACACTGGACACGCTAGCCACCACTCCCAGTAAGTATACTCGCACCTACTAGCATGATACTAGCATACAATACAGTCAAATACTCAGATTTATACCGAAGCACCACACCTGAATAACGAAAAACTTATCGATTGAAAATAAAGTCTTTAATTTAGTCACCAATCACATAAATATGGTTGACCGATGCGTCTCGTACTCCCAAAATAATATCTTATCAACCGTCGAACCGTTGAGGTGCGAGTTTCAGTAAAATGGTTTTAGTCGAAAGGATTGAAATGCACATCGAGTTGCATGATGTCGCACATTTAGTTTAAGAATTATGCACTTTATAATTTTATTTTGTTCACTAATTTTTATGTGTTTGTCACACGAATAGCCCGATAGGAATATTAATGGCACTACTGCAAAGGTAAAGTACTAAGTCTTCATATTACTGTTTCGAGTAGAGAAACTAGAACTTTGGAGTTATTCTACCGTCGATCAGTTGGGAAGTAGATTAGACAGGTTGAGGGTTTGATGAATTAGATGCTATCTTGTGTGGATTTATTTTAAGTTCTCCCCAACACGAGCTTCGAGAGTCGCATGATATAGAATCCATTGTTTTGCAGGTCAGTCTGCGATTATACAATCGAAACATGATTATCATAAAGTCGAAAATGAGTCATTGCAAAGATTCCCCGATGGTCCCGATTATTAGATATGTTTTGCTATTTGTAGCGACTTTTTACGTGTATGTCAGAAAAAGTGCCACCGAAAGTCGACAAAAGTACAATAAATTGTTACATAATTGGAAAGTAATAACTTAATCCACTTTTCAAATGATCCACGACTTGTGTTGAGTATGTCGAGTTGTTATTTTTCAACACTAAGCACACGAGGAGCAAGGTAACATAGCGGTAAGGATTTTAAATAAGGATTTTTGGCAACTTTTAGCTGGCTTGGACTCAGGAAATTTTAATGGCTAATAAAATTTGTGTTTAAGGATCTGGTAAGTATTGGTTATGGTAGTAAGCGCCAGGAAGATATTTTTTAAAGCAAAAAAGTATGAATTGCGATAAAAGAACCAAAATAAAAAAAAATATTTAATTTTATTATGTCGAGTACTTACTTTTATTAATTCTAAGATTTATGAATACCGACATAACTAGCATACTAGTAACGAAAGCAACAGAAATAGGTAAGTCAGATACAGCAGGACATACGTTTCAAATTTATCATTCTGTTGATCTTTACTGTCGCGGTCAACCGAGTTCTACACTTGTAAAGCTGGCCATACCATGATGTTTGCTCAGAATAGTTGCACTCTGCAAACTCTAGATAAAACAGGCTCCGTACTTAACACATAACATTTTAAAAATTAAAAAAGTAATAACAATTTAGGTCTACGACTGATCGATGGTCGATGGAGGGCTCGTGCCAGCTTGGCCAGCTTTTAACCCTTTGGTTTAACTTTGAAGAAGCATAACATTGATGACTATAATATATAGAATATAAGTTGTAGCGTTACTAAATAATTATTGGTTAAGGAAAGAAAATACTAAGCTTAGGTTACTTTCGAATATATGAAGTATTTGTCTTACCTGATATTATAATCATTCACTAAGAATATCTAAAGTCAAAAGTGAGTGAAAGTATGAGAGACTCCTACAATCCTAAATAAATAAGCAGATTGCCTAAAAACAGAAACATTGACCGATTCACCGATTGTAATATATCACGTCTTTGCAGGCAAGGACGATTTCACAAATTCGTGGTAACGTTGTCGTTTATCGCAACCCGGAGTGGACTCCTCAAATGGACAGAAAACTTCAACAGCACACGATCCAGCGAATCTTCGGAGCCGTAAGTCAAATAATAAAAACTCATAATAATAATAATATCTATGGCCGCTTCACACCACGTCGGTCTGGCCCCGTGCTCAGTGCCTGAAGGACTTGTGTGACAACGGAAATGTATTTAATATTTTTATACTATACATATATTTAAGATTTTTATTATATCATACACATATTTAATACACATCCAGACCAGGGAACATTGAAAACATTTTGTTCCGTCAGCGGGATTCGAACCCGCGACCCCCGGCTTGAGCTGCCGCACACTCAACCAATTGAGCCACAGGTCGTTAAAAAGTCATACCTATCTCATCAATTATATTAGAATTCTACTACAAAGCCAGTATGCGGTTACGCACTAAAACTTTTATCATATGAAATAATCTCAGTTATCTAGAGGTTAATTGATCAGAGTTTATATAATCAACAGTGCTTTTGATTGGGCAACGTCAAACCATACACCAATCAATACCTAAATAAACTCCTGAAACGTCAGAATCCCGGCATTAGCAATTGAAATACTTACCAGTTACCATATAACTCCTTGTGTATCTGTTTCTTCCAGGCACTTCAGTGAAAAGTACGCCCGCGCATACGATTCGGAGTGGTATCGGAGAGCGGTGGAGCATCACGCCATTGAGCCGGAGAGCTTCGTGTTCTCCGTGCCGTTCCGAGACGGCTCCGACCCGGAGGACTTCTCCGGGAAACCCCCGCTGGTGTTGGCCACTCACGCCGTGTTCGTTGAGTCCAGGGGACACAGGGCCCCAGCGGCAGTCGTCGGCCTGCACTTCCAACTTGACTCTCTGGCGAAGCATTTCCTCAATGTCACGTCGACGGTGAGTGATTGGAGAGTATTTACGTTAAGACGATCAATTTTATTGTGCAATATCATTGAACAATTTGACAATAAGATTTTAGATTATATAAGGCGGGCGCGTTCAATACCATCCAAATTCACCCTAGACGGTCAATAATATTGGACAATACGTGATAATACAGAATAAAATTTATCGTATAGGGGCCCACTAAGTTGCAAGGAAATATTTTAATAAGTTATTCACATACACGATTTTGTACGACAATGATAGCTACATTTTGCTCTTACGTTATGTAACTATTTTTAACCGACTTCAAAAAAAGGAGGTTATTAATTCGACGCGTATGTATGTAATATTTCCAGAACTGCCCAGTTTTTGTATATGTTAATCTATGACAGCTTCTGAACAAATGTGCCAAATTTCAAAAGTGTATGTATGTATGTGTCTACGTATGTATGTATGTTTTTATGTTTGTGCACGCATGTCTCCGGAACCACAAGTCCGATTTTAGTGATTCTTTTTTTATTGTACTAGGTATTGTTCAACTTAGGGAATACTGCAAGTTTCATCAAAATCGGTTCAGTAGTTTTTGAGATAGGGAATTTTAATTCTTAATTACGTACAAAAATTTGAAGTCGGTTTTATCTTTTTAAAATACTATTATTTTGTTTTCTCTTTCAGTGTACGGCCGGTAGCGTCTGCAAGAAGACTTGTGCCGGCGACGAGCTGGACTGCTACATTCTGGACGACAATGGCTTCATCATCCTCTCGGAGGACGTGTCACAGACCGGCCGCTTCTTCGGTCAAGTGGACGGGACAATCATGGACTCGCTCGTTCAAGATAAGATCTACAAGAAGATAGCTGTTCACGACCACCAGGGAAGATGCCCGGACTCCCGCAGTCCGTTTAGCGGGGACGGCAATAAGCTGTCGCCATTAAAACCCTTCTCCTGGCTCGGAGGATACCTCTCCAACTTGCTGGCAGTGTGGTATCCGCTGTGGCAGACCGTCGTGGCCCGAGCCCATCCTTACGCTGAAGAAGATGCTGGTAAGTTTTTAGTTTACCAGCTATTACAAAATCCCGCCAAAATACTATCCGTATAGTTACTTAATTAACTGCTGTTTTCAATAACACAATTTTGCTGTTATGAGTTATGACGTTATATCAAGCAGATCCATAGTAATTACTAATATGTATTACTAATTTACTAATAATGTTATAAATGCGAAAGTGTGTCTGTCTGTCTATCTGTTACTACTTCACGCTTAAACCGCTGAACCGATTTTGCTGAAATTTGGCATGGAGGTAACTTGAGTCCGGGGAAAGGACATAGGATAGTTTTTATCCCGGAAAATGTACGGTTCCGGTGCGATAAAAAAATTTTGGCGGGCGTCCTCTAGTCTTCAATAATAATTATATAATTATTACTAGATGACGCCCGCAACTTCGTTGCGCCAAAATTCGTTTATCGCGCGGGAACCGTACATTTTTTCAGGATAAAAAGTATCCTATGTCCTTTCCCGGGACTCAAAGTATTTCCATGGCAAATTTCAGCGAAATCGATTCAGCGGTTTGAGCGTGAAGAGGTAACAGACAGACAGACACACTTTCGCATTTATAATATTAGTATGGAAGTATGGATGAGCTTACTACAGAAAACCATGACTCTATCCTAACCATTTCTCAGACTACGAAGACTACGAGGGCGAAGATTTGGAGCACGAGGAGGACGGGAGCAGGGAGCACCAGCAGCAGCACTACGAGATCCTGGTGGCGGACTCCGGGGGCACGGAGCGGAGTCACGAGGTCCCCGGGCCGATCACCCCGGGACCGCCCCGCGAGCCCCCGCGAGAGGCCGCCCGCTCCGCCGCAGTCCGCCCCTGCGATACCAGCGCTGAACTCTTCACGCTCCAGTCCACTCGCCTCAACGCAGCGCAACCGCTCAAAGGAAAACTAACTAATTGCCATAATTCTGGATGCGAAAGGTAATTTCTCAAATTATATTTATGGCTGTATTTATTCAGGGCCCGATCTAAGGGGGGCGAGGTGGACATTTTCCCAGAGCGGCTAAAATTAATCCTATCTTCCAACCTAGCCATTAGCTATCCACCACCAGAGTTTGAGAATTTTACCTCCAACCTACTTCAGGGTGGATAGTGGCAACATTTAAGTAGTAAATATTCCCCTCATCATGCCCTAATAAAACTTGCTCATAGCTTATTCTAACGTGAAATACCCAATGATTACCTTCATTCATCTTAATTTTTCATCACTTACTCTCGTCACCAGGCCATTCAGCGTGCAGAAGATCCCGCACAGCAATCTGATACTGTTGGTGGTGGACACGCTGTGCCCGTGCGGCGCCAAGCGGCTGGACGTGCGTGCGCGGGAGTCCCCGCCCCGCGCCTGCCGCGCCCGCACCTCGCACGCCCGCTCCCGCCGCGCGCGTCCGCACCACTGCGTATCGTACCACCCGGAGGTATGACTCTTTTTTTTTTTTAACCGTCGATGTAAAAGGGTGTGTAAGTTTCACATGTCTGCCTGTGTGTGTGTTTGTCCGTGGCATCATAGCATCCAAACTGGTGGACCGACTTTGTTCTAGTTTTTTTTTTTTTTTTAATTTAGTATTATCTTGTACTTGTAAATGAGTGAGTGTACGCATAGGCATGCGTACAGCATACACTCATTCATTTACACAGGTTGAGATTTATTTCGCGGAATATTGCTAAAAATAATAAATAACATACTAAATTTTAAGCTATGGATTTCCGCAAAGTAACGCCTGATTCTATTAACTACTTGTTTTTTTTTTCATGTTACAGTTTACAGTTTACTTACGAATTTTGAAATGAAATTAGTTTTATTTCTGAATTGGTTACAATATAACACTTTCTGGAAAGTCTACGATGCCTACTAGAAGCCTACCTTTAAAGGCGTAGCTTGGTGAGCCATCGTAGTGTCTTAAGAGCATCAGAGCCTGTGTAGTAAGCAAACACAAAGTAATATGATTTCGTTTCAGGAGATCGAGATCCAGTCGTGCGGTCGAGGCGGGCGCGCGGCGCTGTCGCTGGCGGCGCTCGCGGGCGCGCTGGCGTTGTGGGCGGCCACGTGACTGCCCCACCCCGCACACTGAAGCTTCCGCCGTATTCGCCATATCGACTCCCATATCACGAGTAATGTCAACCATATCGCTAAGTCGGAGAGCTTCGGGGGTCACGGTCGAGTGTGAGTGCGTTCGGACCGCTCGTAGTGACTATATCGTGAATGTATCGTGGTGCAAACTCTACGCCAATTTTAAAATTCCCTTATATACGATAACGTCTTTTGATCTGCATTTATATTATTGGGTACGGGCATCGGAGCCGGTCGAATTAGGGTGAATGAACTTAAAGTTTTGATGATTTTACTGACTGAAGTTTTGGTCCGACCAAGTGAACTTTTGATCTTGTTTTAAGATGGGATAGTAAATTTGTAATAGGATGTAAGATTTCAAGGTTTTCTCTCATGTTCGTCGAGACGGTGCGGGCAGTTGACTCGCGGCGAATGACGAGCCCCACCGTGCCACGTTTCGATGCGTTTCAGACTTCTGTAGAACTCCAGCCACACGTTTCGTATAAAAACATCATTAACCTAGAACAGAACGCGATGCGCAGTCCAGTCTTAGATCAATTTTTGTGGTAATTAAACGATTTCATTGTATCACGTGCGCTGATTTCTAATAGGTAGGTAAACAAATATCTTGTTAAATTTAATTGAGAATTTTCACAAACTCGAAAGGTCTATAAAATAAATTATAGCTAATGTTAATAACTTGTATTAAATGATTAATGTAAAGTAATATTGTTTCAAACTGTTTTAGAAAAATTTACCTATGTTGAACCTGATTTATTTCGTACCGGTCGCGGCGAGTGCGTCGTGAAGTTGGCGACATTGTGCGCGAGGTGTCACGTAGACGCGCAATTCGCAGAAAACCGCCAACTTCACACGTTTACTTTTTGCCATTTATTTGTTTCTCTTCAACGTTTGTTTTGTCGACGAAACAGTTTCCTAAAATGTATAACATTACACAAGCGACGTTGGAGCGCAACAGATAGATGAACGAAAACGTTTACTGGCCGATCGCAAAGATTGTAAGCACTTATAGAATTATTATTATTGTAAATAAGAGATTAATTCGTAGACAATTTATTTGCTGAATTTAAGTGTGCCTATTTAAAATTAATGATTGTTACTTAAACTACAGCGTCGCCAAGGAGCCATCGACAACTAACAGTATTAGAACAGTAATTAAGTTACTATCAAAATATACTACACCTATTTTTGATCACTTTAAAGTTTCACGTTAATAGAATATTTTTTGGCCTAGCAGTACAGCGTCTCAGTTTTACGTGTAAGAAACATTTTGGTGTATTTTTGGCGACTTTAGTCATTAGAGTTTTTCTCGCCTAATATTCGATAATGTTAAAATTTGAAACCTATCGACGTCATCTTCATTGTAAATATTACCTTGGAGGGCCTATTTAAAGTATGTGTGTTGCTATGTTAAAGGTGTATGTTCTATTTTATGAGGATTTTTCCTTGTGACTTTGTACCAGAAAAATTGTTCAACATTGCCACTCGGAGAACCTTTCGCACCCCGATCAGTGTGTGTACGTCTCGTCTCAAACTTCAAAATTAAAAAAAAATGTTGAACACTTCTTCTCCTCGACACATACATTTTCATTCATTAAATATTGGAGTTTATAAAATCTATATTCTACTAGCTCATATAAATCGACTACATGTAAAAGTATGTATCATGTTACCTAGTTAAATACATAACATAGCGAATATGATAAACAGTCGAGCCTGCCGTTGTCCATGCAACCCACAACATGAAATAGTACAAAACTACATACCTACTCTTTTCGTCATGTGCCAAAACACAAACTAATAGATAACTCAGGATTACTCTGGACTTTCCGGGGTTATTCGGGACTTTTGGGGACTTCTCGGGACCTCCCGGGGTTACTGTGTACCTTAACATGGGACGAAGGCATGCCCGAACTTAGTTACAAAATATTTGATCGCAGCAGCCACTTACTTTTTTATTGTTGGAAACATTTTGTGTTATTTGATAAAAAGTATGTAATATTTGATTAAAACAATTGTATGTAATGTAAACACAATGCTAAATCTACCATTTGCATGTTTAAATTTGAAATTTAAAGTGTAAACATAGACAATAATATTCGAATTTCTCTACCACCATATCATAACAATAAAATTGTTATAAATCATAAAATAATAATCATTAGTATTTATGTATCAACCTATTAAAGTTCACTGGTATCAACTTTTATAATTTAAATAATATTATTGCATTGTGCATAGACAAGAGGCCACTGCGATCAAACCCCACATATTACTGTAACATTTCATAATCACGTGTCGTAATGAACTGTTGGGACGCTTTTGAGATATTGTACATTTTGTATAAATATGTATAACAGTAAGTGTATCGGGCGTATAGCTGACCGGGCGTGGGGTGAAGGGGGAGAGTTGAAGGGGGAAGGGTTAAAGGGGGAGGAGTTAAGGGGGAGCGCGGGGCGGCGTGCGACTGTGTTGAATGTGCTTCTTGTAAGCGTCGAGTCTTCCATAGCGGTCGGGCGCGGGCGTGTACTGTAACTTAAGTATTAAACGATAATAATAGAGTATACTTATCATAGCATAGAGCACTCGCGAGTTTAGTTAACTGACTACAGACACAAAACGATTACCTCGTTTAGTTACGCCGTAGTAGGCACGTTTAGTGTTCGTTTCGCGTTTTGTTATTGGACATATCAACTCAGGCACCAATCGAGACTATAGTGTAAGCGGTTTTTTTTTTATTGTTTCTTGATGAGAAAGGCCAGGGAACGAATTTTTGCTTCGACGATCGAGTTGAGCGGATATTCAATGTAGGAGCGTAAAAAAACCTATTGGTAAAAAAGAGTGTGAGGCAAAAATTCGTTCTTCGGTCTCAAATTTTTTTGAATTCAAATCTTTTCGAAATAGCGATTTCTTTCTAGACGTTGCTAATGTGACTGTATTAAGTATATACACATTTTTATATATTTTTAAATAAATAATAAAACTGCTATTCCTTTAAGGTTATTCCGATGTGTAACATCGTCCGTCTAAATCTATTACTAGTTTCGGGTAAAGTTTGTGCGTGTTTTCGAAAGCCTGATGACGAATCGTAATTTGAATATTTGCCAGTTCTTTTTTAAAATTTGCCGTTCAACTTCCGTACACGATTTTCTAAAATTCTAAATTTAATTTCAACCATCGGTCACTTGTCGTGATGCTTCTAGAAGTTAGGTATCGAAATTCAAAAACGAATTGCGAGGGTAAAATTTTGATGTTGCCGTTTTAAAGTTTGTTTTCTTAACACTTCGAAAATTTTAAATTATAGTTGTTGTATTGTATATTCGGGGCACAGTCAACTGTGGACGCGGTTCCCTAGCGTAATTCTAGTGAATATCTTTTGTTACTTGCCAGTTCATGCTATAGATAAACAGTAATTAAAACAATAAAAGTTCTCTTATAACAGTTCCGGTGTTTTTTATTTGTGTCTTCATCCAACCAGATTATAAATTATAGTTCTTGCAATCTACGAGTGCGTGTAGCCTTTATTTGTAGTTGGAAATGTGAATAGACATTTTCGTTAGTGTGCGTACCTGACGGAGCAGTCAGTAGCGAGCGAGCCATGTACGCGTGTATAGATATTATGGTCACTCACACAACTAAGGGCGACGCGCGCTCGTAGATTGCAAGAACTATATTTAATTAGATTTTTTGTTTTCTGCTCGAATACGTTACGTACAAAAATCCTGCCTCTTAAACGCAGTTTTGTCAAAAAGATGTACAGAATGTGACTAAGACGTCTCCGAATATTTAATTTAAAAAACCTAGTAGTAATCTTAATAGCCTATGTATAATATTCGACTTATACAAACACTCAATATTTACCGATAGAAATGATTGACGAAACCTTAGTGTAAAATTTATAATTATTATAAGATTGTAATATTTTGCAATTTCCGACAGATCAATCACAATTACCTAATTCAAGTCATATTTTCTAATCTTTTAGTAGAGTATTTAAATCACATCCTGTATAATACAATCTTAAGCAAAACTTTGCCATACAATATCTGCACATTACTCTAGTAAGTATATCATCGTTTTTTCACCGAAGTACAGATTATAAATAACGATGATATAGCTTTAATCAATAGCTAGTCTAGTCGGGTTAAGTTTTTTAAGTGTCATAAGAGCGAATGTTAGAATTTCTTGATGACGCGTCATTTGATCCAATGACACACAAAAACCCGAAGACTTTTTAGGCTACTGTTCCGAATTAAACGTATAACAGCACGGCGACTACAGTCGTCGCGCCGTTCACCGCAAACTCAAGGAAGTAGCCAAAGGATAAATTCACACCGAAACGATACAAAGTGAGTGGATAGTAAAATTCAATTTTAAATTGGGCAGTTTTATCTATCAACATTTAATTATAAAATTATGCTGTTAAGATAGATTTCACCATCATAGAGGTAAATATGAAAATCTTAAAAAATACCCTGTTACTGCCTAAGTTTGTTACGTATCGATGTGAATTAACCTCAGTTTAAGGGTCAATGCAAACCGCAACGCGACGCGTAGGTGCATTTTTTTGTATGGATTTGCAAGACGTCTCACGCAATTGAAATCTGTCAATTCAGTACAAGTTTACAAATTCATATACACGTCGCGTTGCGTTCTGAATTAACCCTAAAGGTGGCTTTCGGATCATTGCCGAAAGCGACTGCGACCGATAAAAAATCAAATAAAATGCTACTTTATGACATAGACTATAGGTATCATTTTCTACGGACATTTGTGTGGCGAACCACGCTGCCGCCGGCGCGGCGCGGCGGAGGCGTAAAAGCTAGTGACGTAGAGTAAAATGTAACCTATAGCCTATGCCCTATGTCCGCTATCCCCAATCCGCGGCGCCGGGACTTTATTTGTGGCCCTCGTGATGTTAAACCATTTTGAAATTCACACCCATCGGCAAAATAACGTAGTCTACGTAATAGTCGTTAAATATTTTCCACTTTTAAATCGTTAATTTTGAAGAATGTTATTTTTTAACCCTAATTTTTTTTTGTTGCGGCCCGCGACACCAATACCAAAACATGTTTGTGGCCCGCATGAAAAAATGGTTGGGGACCACTGCCCTATGTCATAAAGTGGCATTTTGTTAGAATATTTGTCGGTCGCGGACGAAAAGCCACCTTTGTACGGGAAAGAGACAGATAGCATACTGTCTACATGTAGAGCGAGGCGGCGAACACGATATCGCGTTTGAGCAGTTTGATGGCCTCGCTGAACTTGGTCTCGAGGTCGGTGTTGCCGATGTTCTTGGCGGCCTGGCACAGCTGGCGTAGCACCTCCTCTAACCGACGCATGCAGCGTATTATTGAACCTAGAAGATAACAAATTGGTTATATGAATGGATGTTTAGCAGTATTTGTGAAGGTAAACTACGCTTTTTATAAATTTGAATATCCAACCTTTGATTTCATTAGGGACAGCACTCAGAGACCAGAGTGATTTAATGATTGGTTACCTTTAATTTTATTTTTGACATTAACTTTATACATTCTTTCAAACTCTCAATAAAAATAAAGTTAAGTAATCATTAAATATCACTGAGTGTCCCCGTAGTGTCCCCGTCCCCTTCATTCCGTGCACTAATCCGATGTAACACAAATAATAATTAATAGTTAATTTCTTTATGGCAAGTTGTAATTATTATTTTATTGTATTCTCAATAATATATGACATCTTCATATTAACAATTATAGCTCCACAGACCAGAACGAATAAAATGTATAATTACATTAATATAAGAAAATACGTACCCTCAAAGACATCAGTCATCTTGCATATCTGCAGGAAGGAGGCGCCGTTGGCCCACGCGAGCACCACGTCCATTAGCGTGGCCTTGAACTTGCCCACGTACTCGTCCTCGTCCAGCTCCATCTTGCAGTCTATAGACACCTTGGCGATGCGCCGCGCGTACTCCTGGAGACAGAGTAAAGTTAGAAAAGAAGAGATATAGAGAGAAAGGGAGAGATAGATGTGGGTACAGCTGAAGACAGTCATGACTCATGATTCGACAGAGATTGCGTCGCAGGTTTTATTGGCAGAGATAAATCTCTGTCAATCTACATAATATAACAGAGATACATTGTAAAATAAAGATAGTAAGAAAAAAGTCAAAGGTTAGGTGTGTAATTTGTTTCAGAATCAAAATTTCGCTTCCCAAATTAGAAGGGGTAGTTGTGAATGACATTAACTATATTATTATCTATAGTTTGTTCGTTCTAAGATGATATGGGTGAGTGGTGACAGTTCTCATATTCCTTGCTACGGATTTTTTTTACAAGAAAACAAAAAAAAAAACAGAATGTAATAAATTATATTCCATCTACAAAAATAAATGTTTCCTGTAATTGTAAATGAATAAAAATGAAAAGTTGCTAAATGCTAACTTATTGATATAAAATTATAAATATTAACTTTGAAATAGGAGTATAAAATTATTGTTACGAAAATATTTGAAAAATGTCAGATGCATGAAACGGAACTTATGTCAATAGAGATTGACACAGTTGAATCGAAATCAAATCGATAAAAAAGGGCGGCCATCTTAAATCGCAGGCGTCACTCTGAAACATCAGTACGAAATCGATAATTTCGATTGCAATTCCTTTACGAGGTGATTCGATATTTTTAAATTATTCGATTAATTTTTTTAGGTAACTTCCCTACTATTGTCAATTATAATGTGTCACGCATATCATCATAAAACGAACAAACTATAAATTCTAAGTAAAGAGAAAGAGAGTAATACATAAAGTGACAGATATTGAACAAACAAACACACCTAAACATAAATAGTATCGTACAAACCTGCAACTGTCGCAATACACCGCGTAGTTCTTCACCTGCTGAAGAAGCCTGAAAATAATGCTATTATTTTAATGTGTTTATAAATTACTAGCGACCCACCCCGGATTCGCACGGGTATAAAATATATAGCCACTGAAAAAATGATTAAAATCAATTCAGCAGTTTTGATTTATATTCATTAATATTACTAACCGTGGCCCGCATTGGTCGGTACCGCCGCAAAAGCTACGTCTCGCAATTTTTAAATATGTAATATCTTCGAAAATATTCATTTAAATCATATGCTGTAAAGGGCTATATAGATTTATATATTAAATCAACAATGTATGTAAAGTGTTTAATTGAATAAGGATTAATGCCGTATTGGTTAAAATCGCTTCGAAAATTAGCCATTATTTGTCGTTAAAAGTAAATGACAAAAAACTGTTATTGTGGGATATCCATAAGAGATAGACAATAGACATATACCATCGCGGAATTTTCTGTAGACTTTTTCATTGTGTACAATACTTAGTACATTATTTTGATAAATCTCGTAGGATTCAGCCTGCGTTTGCAATGTAAGCGGAATTTTTTTTTAATTATTTACGACATCACATTAGAAACCCCAACAACAACAGTATTTCTCCACTATTTAATTAATGTTATTAATTATTAATTTATTTAATAACAGTCATTAAATAAAATTAAATAAAAAAAAATACTCTTTAATGAATGTTATACTTATAAACTTTCTCTTGAATCACTGTATCTATTTACTAAAAAACACATCAAAATCCGTTGCGTAGTTTTAAAGATTAAAGGGAACAAAGGGACATGAGGGAAAAAGCGACTTTTTTTATAATATGTATATTTTATAATATGTAGTTCCATTTTCTAAAGTATGTACTTACTTCGATACTTAATCAGTTATAAAGCTAAAAGCACGTGTGTTCTATGACAGGACTAATTTATTTTAGGCCATCCTACCACATGCACCATGTTTTGCCATTCGTACGGGTCTATCGTGCGTACGCACTCGTACTTGGCCATTGTTTTATCTTCATGTAGTAATCTTTACCTGTGAGGAGTTCTCGTCGCATACGAAGCAGCAGACGAGCGCGGCGCTCTGCTGCGGCGTGAGGGAGTTGAACACGCCGTTGAATATCAGCTCCGTCAGTAGCAGCTCGTCCGCACTGCAAACAACACGTATATTACAATTTATACAATGTGTCCCGATACCGGTGTCCGATCCTTTAATGTGATTACCTATAGCATATTTTAGTTTTAACTTCTAAACTAGATAGTCAGATGACTTAGAGCATAGAAATAAGGAATTTATTTAAGATGAAAACCTACTTTAACTTTTTAAAACAAAAAAAGAACCAGTTTAATGCGCTAGATTTTTCACAAAAAGCCAATAAATAAAAAAATACACAATTTTTTTTCTTAAACTTTGGTTTTTCCATGTTTAATTCCACGAAAGTTATAACATATTGCCTGTGTAAGCGTAGTCCACAAGTTTAGCTATCAAATGACACCTTTTTTATCTTCATAAGATATTTACATGAGAAGTACTGGTCAGATTAGTGTGAAAGCCCGAGAAAAACTAAAATGGCTGTCATTTTGTAACCGTGAGAGACAGAAAAAATTTGAGAGCCAATTTGTCAATAAAATATGCCATAGATCATGACATTAAAAGATAGGACATCGGTGTCGGGAGTCGGGACACATTGTATATGGTAGATTTGAATGCTTAAGCTTTAGACATTTATCAGCACGTATTTCGGAATTCGTTGTATGAAATGATGTGAAACCTTGCACATTTGTCAGCATCGTACACGCCGCATTTCGTGAACTATGCAGCGCGTACGGTGTTGACCATGGAGCTTATATAGAGAGGAGCTGTCGTAATCAAGTTTCCTTATGAAACGACGCGTGACGATTTGCGGGGTGAGGGGGTGTCAAGCTCCGCCCACTTTTCAATATTTTCTCTATCGGCTAAAAGCAAAACTACTAGCTTAGGTCGATGTTGATGTTACTACGTAGTTCAGCTCATGGAGATTATATAGAGAGGAGCTGGCCTAAGCAACTGTGCACTGTGATTTTCAACTAGGTCCTGACGTCATCATTGTGGGCGGGGCTTAAGTCAGTACACTTTCGGCGTTTGTCAGGTGCACACGTAACGAGAATCCCAATAAATTGGTGTTTTCTGCGTTTTTAACAAGGAAAGGATGAAGTATTGTGTTTTACAATGTCAAAGTTACTCAGACAGACCGTCTCTGATAATTTAAATAACATCACATTTCATTCGTAAATAATTTTAAACGTAATAAAACTGTAGTTTAAATATAAAAGTTCTAGAACATTTCAGCTTTCAGCGTTAATTATACTACTTGACAGTAGGAGGACAAACCTTTGAAAGATAATACAGACGTAAATGCGTTTAATTTTGCATAAGTTTATTGCAATTATCATACTTGAATACTTTAAATTGTTATACACTTTGTCTTAAATACATTTAATAGCTAAAACGGCACTTATATAGCTTTTATTATGACAGTACTTATAAAGCACAAGCATAGTAACAATATATCCAGGGCCGTATTTACTAAATAATATTATAAAATAATTGAATTCTAAATACTATTTAGAATTCAATTATTTCTAAGGGTAGGTTGCACCAGAGGCGTGGTTAAAGTTAAAGTTAAAGTTATAGTTAAGGCTAAATTTAGCTTTAACTTTAACTTTGACCGGCGAAATTGACAGATGTCTGTTGCGTTTATTTTTTTATTCAAGCTACAGGTAACGGAATTGAGAGTATAAAACATTTATTATCTATAAAAATCGTCAGAAAAAATATTTCTTATAACAACACAGTAAATTTTCACGAAAAAATGTCGATTTAAGTATCATGTCACTATCAGTAACAATGCGTGGTAGAAAGAGAAGCGTGATTTGAGGTTGCATAGCTTTTTTTCATCTATTTGACAGTCTGTCTGACCCTGTGCCGATCGTTGTCAATTTGGGCTCTCAGAAAAATTGTGATTTTAAGTTAAATAATGAATATTTTTTAGAAATACTGCTCTAGAAACATAACCTACATATGTTCGAGGATTGACTGTGGTACCAGTTCGAAAAAACCCGGACAAATATTCATTTCACAGGTGAATTATTCTACATCGACAGGACCTAGTTTTAAGTTTATTTTCGCCAATTCCCTACGAGTAATTGGTATTGATTTTGATAATTCACTTCTATATATGTTTAATTATATGGAAAACATAACTTGACTAGCCATGGTGCACAATTTAAGGATATTTTGTGTAAACAATTTTCATCTATTTTACACTAGGGCTGCATCAAGTTATCGATAAGTAGTAGTATCGATATGAAAATATTTTCTTAGTTAAGTGTACTAATTATCTAGGAATGTTGAAATGATAACATACTCATCCGTAGTTTATAATTAGTTTAAGTATATTAATATACTATCAATTATCATACATAATTTATCGTTTTTAAGGTTCCGCACCCAAAGGGTAAAAAGTCCTAGTAGTGGGGTCCCGCTCTACTACTAAGACTTTGTTGCCTGTCCGTCTGTCCATCCGTCCGTCCGTCTGTCTGTCTCCAAGCTGTATAACAAGAACCGCTATAGTAATAGACTTCTGAAATTTCCACAGATGTAATGTCATTCTACATCCAATATGGCTGCTCATCCAAGATAGAAAAATAGTAAAAAGCACTTCTGCAAGATGGATATCAAATAAAAGGGCTCATTGAGAGTGAATTGAAAATTAATAGGGTCTAGTGAAGTCGTGTCGTGTCGTGTACGTCACGACGTAACCTGTCGTGTCGAATCGTGTTAAGACATGTCATGTCCCGGTTGAAACCGGTCACCCTTCATGCGCGAGTCCGATTCACACTTGGCCAATTTTTCAGATTTCCTACTGACCTGGATACCAGAAATTCATGGCTTAAAATAAATAACCGGCCTAACTGGACTCTAAAGAAAAATTCATGCATACTTAATTATGCAGCAAGCATTTTGAAGAAAAGTCATATTTTACTTCAAAATTACAATTTTATTATATATCTATGCAGTTTTATTTTTACAATCTTACAATAATTATTATTCCATGATCGATATTTTGTCGAATTACAAGATGTTTGTACATCACTGACACGCACACGTAAACATAATTGTATACACAGATGTAAATTAAATTTTGGTCAAGCTTGACAGCTCGGGATTGTTTCTCTATTCCGATAGGTATATTACCTTTATGATTAAGGATAAATTTTTGAGGCATTTACACAATTACCGGCGAATATTAATGTGTAGAAAGGCACACGCCTGTACATAATTTTTTTAGAGATTGGCGTTGTTTTCGCAATCATAATACCAATATTAATGATCCATTGTTTGTCAAGTCCTGTAGCCGTGTGTATAGGCCACATTACATTTTTTTTTCTATATTAAGAATCTTTGTCAAGCATGACTTGATGTCGCTTTATTGGACTTTTTACTAATTTGGATAATAAAAAGGATCGAGCCATATCATTTACCTGCTCAACTCGCACGCGATCCTTCCCTTAAGCTCTATGACGTCAGCGGGCGTGCAGTACCCGAGTCGCCTGAGCACTCGTTTCCGTTTCTTTAGCTCATCCATCTGCAGTATGCTTTTGGCCTTGACTAGCTCCGCTCTGGCCTGTGTCAACTCCTCGAATAGCTCCTGTTTCCGCTCGTAGGAGGCCGTCAACGCTGTTCGGTTTTTGTCCTTGTGTAGGGGGTGTTCGTATAACCTGCATTTTGTTAACATGTTATTATGTCTTACTACTAGGTTTCGGGTCTAACTTGCATGTGGTTGCTACAAACACTGAATAACTCTCGTTCTATTCCGCTAACTTGTCTCGGGTTAGGGCAAAAAACAATTTGATTGAAATTGAAGGAACTTCTCATCAAGGTAAAACAAAAGTTGAAATTGATAAATTGATTTTCTGATAAAGTTCCGAAGAGGCTATTTACAACTTTTTTGGTAGATTCTCCATACTTTATCTGTCAAGTTAAATGGTGGAAAGCCTATCCGGCACTTATTAGGAAGTGGTGAAACATGCCCTAAATCACGTTTTTAAATTGTTACATTGTACAGCTATATATTATGTTCCTATTATTTATTATGTAACACAAATTGACACGTCTCTAATTATTTTATATTTAAATGTAAAGTATATATTATTTAAATGAATATAATATTTAAATGTATATATACATAGTAAGTACACAAGTTTTACATACTACGGGGACAGGTGGTCACGGAAGACCAGGGACAGCGGCAACGCTGCTGTCAAAACCTGAGCGACCCCCTTTTCTTTTTTTCGTGGCAAAGCACTGCCATGCCGTATTTTTGTCCTTTTTTTTCATAATGGATGTTTTATTTGTCTTAGAATGTTTTATTTTTATTTCCTGCTTTTTTTTTCTTTACTGTTATTATAATATTCTGTTATTTTTCTGTATATTTTATAATGGTGGTGTTTTCTGTCACTTAAAATGAATAAAATGATTCTTATTCTTATTCTTATTTTTTCAGCACTTGCAAAAAGTAATCCCAACATTGTACACTTACCTTTCTTCTAGAACTTTGATTCTATCCACGCACTCCTTGAACACGGGGTCGTCTATTTTCATGTCCTGTATCGGGTTGAGGAGGGGTGGACCTTCGGGGAACCGCTTCTTGACCTCGCCTATCGTCTTGAGGACGGACTTGCGGTTGTCTGCCGGCCTCAAGTCCTTGGGATAGTACACGCGGAGCGAACTGATCTGGTATATGAGTGTGTGGAGCACGGGAACTACTTCTACGTCACCGGACTGAAAAAATATTTCACGATATTAGCAGAATACCATAAACTTGAACAGGTTGCATTTCTTTTTTCAAGTAAGATGATCCATTTTTCGGATGGGCGTGTAAAAAGTCGGTTCTTCGCTTGATCTCTCGCCAGTCGTATCAGTCTTCCGTCCCAGAGTTATGAGAGTGAAGGAATAGGGTGCCCTTGTGTACTGCGCACACACTTGGGCACTATAAAAATGACTCCTGCGCAACAGGCCTGGTTTCCGGAGAAGCCGGTGTGGGGGTATTATTACTATAACTTGAACAGATTAATTTTTTTTAAAGAAAAAGTTGTGCGAAAACTATAAAAACGAGAGCGCACTATACTAGGCTTAATTACACTGCACTTCACGATTTCAATAAAAACCTAAACTGCATTAATATTTAATAGTGTTTCGGAAATCAGTCCCAAGACGAGGATCGAGTCGAGCTCGCAACTACTTTTAGCATTATTTGCTAACCCTTTGATATATTTTGATGTTGCTTACGAAAGGATTTGAAAACCCTGTATACTTTTGACCACTAAGGGCCTGTTTCACCACTTCCTGATAAGTGCCGGATAGGCTATCTACAACTTATCTGACAGATAAAGTATGGAGAATCTACCAAAAAAGTTGTAAATAGCCTCTTCGGAACTTTATCAGAAAATCAATTTATCAATTTCAACTTTTGTTTTACCTTGATGATTTGTTTTACCATACTCTATCTGTCAAGTTAAGTTGTGGATAGTCTATCCGGCACTTATCAGGAAGTGGTGAAACAGGCTCTTATTATTACTTATACTGACCTCTCCCGGTGGACAAGGGACATTGGTCTCGAGCTCATCTGGCTTGGACTTCTTGACGTGCAGCAGGATGTCCACAATGATGACCGGCTCCGCCGTCATTGGATTTTCCTCTTGTGGCTTCTTGCCTTTGCCCATCTTGTGTCTGAAGTTCACGATTATACCCCAGTCGTACTCGTACTTTTCCGTTTTTACCTGTTTAAGGAATTTCATTTTTGCTTTAATAAAGGCATGGCGACAGTTACGAGTAGCTATAGCTATATTTTATATTTACCATGTATGTGATTTTCGAATTGTTATATCTTGGAGAGTTTTTAAGATAATATCAGAATCATCCTTTCATCGATGTTTCTATTTTTGTGACATCTTTTAATTACCAATACTAAAAAAACATAGGCAAATGGCATATTACAAATCTAACTGACCGATTTCCATCAACAAAGACTAATAATATTATAAGTGAATACCTTAACAAGTCTCCCAGGTTGTAGGAAAGGTTTAAGGTACTCCGGCCTAGTAATAAACCCGCGGAACTGCGCTCCTAGCAGCTCTAGCTGGGCGCGCGCGGAGCAGTATGAAGCCACCGATGCCTCCTGATTCACGCTCATCGAGTTGTACTCCTTCTGCTTGGCTTTCACCTCTGTTGGTATTAACGATGATTTAAGGACTTTAGTTAAATCGAATAAATATGTAGTTAAGGCCCTATTACACTGGCGATTTGAGGGGTTGCGTGATAATATATAAAGACCCTTAATCTTTAATAACAGGGATGAAACTTAAGTAATACGTTTTTATATATCTATGGACGCTTCACACCACGTCAGTCTGGCCCCGTGGTAAGTACCTGAAGGACTTGTGTTACGGGTATCAGACAACGGAAATATATTTAATACTTTTATACTATACTTGTATTTAAGATTTTTATTATAAGATACACATACCCATGACCCAGGAACTTAGAAAACTTTTTGTTCCGTCGGCGAGATTCGAACCCGCGACCCTTGAGCTACCGATAGCCCACCAACTGAGCCACAAAGGTCGTCAAATTTAAACATTCATCACTTAAAAACTTCTGAAACACTATTTCACTTTTACTAAATTCAGTATTTATTTAATTCCGATTGACGTCCGATTCCGACAGCAAAGACGAACATTGCTCGTCGTTTGGGAACGCGATATGACACGCGAAGTACGGTATCTATCTTGATCTGTCTGTGGTACACAGTGTTATAAGTTTTAAAGTGTCGCTAATAAAACAAAAATACTCACTATCGATCAGATCAGGAATAGCTGTTTGATTTTGAAACTGGAAGAAGCTTCTCTCCAACATGTACTCAGGATTGATTTCCTCTACCCTCAGTAGATTTAAAACCTGCAACATGATATGATAGACTTTAGAGGTTACTCCATAAACTCAATAGAAATCTTTTGCAGAAGTAGGCATATTTGGATACTATTAAATCGAGTTAATGTTTTTAATTTTTATTAAGTGTTTAACTAATGTATTCGATGAATTATAAAGAATGCAATACCATGTTATAAGTGAGATGGAAGGCGGAGTTGATGGGATCAGCTTTCCCCTGCACCATGCTCTTGACGCTGGTGGGCGTGACCTTCTGGTCTATCATCAGTATCACGATACCCTTGTCGTCCAGCCCACGCCGACCCGCGCGACCTGACATCTGGATGTATTCTCCGGACGTGATCTGTAGATTTAAGGTGATCGCACATTTTTGAATGTGTTGTATGAAATGATGAAATGAAATTAAAATAAACTTTAATGTGCACAAGAGAAAGTTTAAAAAATTATACAAATAATATCTAATACTTACATGTACAAGTGTACACCAAGGCGCAATATAAAGTAATAATATTATTAAACAGAAACATTTTACATAATACTAAAATATGATATCAAAACTATAAAATCTAGCATGCTTTGCATTTCTATTGCGTGTGACAGTCTATTCCAGAAATGAAAATTGAAATATGTACTCACAAAACGGAAATCTTTGCCGTCGAATTTTTGACAGTTAGTAAACACAACTGTTCTGGCCGGCATATTTAATCCCATGGCGAACGTTTCTGTTGCAAAAAGAGCCTGAAAGAAAAATCACTTTTTAGATTGCTTGAATGACTTTATATTAATCATTGCTAAAATCATGCCACCGGTTTCTGTGTGTGAACACAGTATGGCCAAAGAGTAAAAATATCACCAGGTAGAGATCAACTACAATAACATGGCACGCCCCTCCAAATGACTGTTTCAATGTGTGTAGTCACATCCTTATGAAAGAGTTTGTATGTAATAAGTATTCATGTTATACTCCAGTACCGGCTACTAGAAGACAATACAAAATTTTTAACCCCGAATTGACCCAGACATCCTTTGCTCACAGATTCTTCTATTATTTGGGTAAAACGATGTATAATCAAGCAAATAAAATTTTAAATATCTATTCTAAAACAAAAAGAAATTGCAAAGAAGCTGTAACACAATGGCTCTTGAACCTTGATTATAATGAAACTGAAAATCTTATCAATACAAGTAATAAATAATGTAATTTCTTAAAAATTTTAACAACTCACAATCACAGACACATGCACACACACACTCTCTCACAAACACACACACACACAACACACACACTCAAATATACGCATGCTTATTAGTAATAAAATTTAATTGTTAAGTATAAATTACTACCTACTAAGATTTCTAATTTAAAATCAAATAAATATATTTAAAAAAAACAATTATAATTAAGATATAAATAATTATTTATGAATGTTAATAAATGTTAAATTTTATATTGAATATTAATATTACGTATTCATACACTAGGGCTGGAGGCCTGGTGTCTCAAAATACAAGCAGGACACTGCTTAGTTTGAGACTCCAGTCTCCCCACAAATACTGAACTATTTTATTGTTATGATATACATAAATGTGATATTATTATTGTGGTGAGAGAATAAATAAATTATTATTATTATTATTATAACCAATCACAGTACACGTAATATTTCAGTTAATGTCACTTATTACCAATATTTGTTGGTTAACAAATTATAACTTACCTACCGCGCAAGACAACGCACTTCAAGTCGTTTTGACAACGCACTTCCAACGTTTTGAATTTTGGAGGGGCGCGCCAAGTTATCGTAGTTGATCTCTAAGCTATAACTTTTAGACTGTACATACACAAATGTATTACCTTTATAAGTCCCAAACCGAACAATATCTCAATAGTCTCCTTCAATATGGGCAATAATCCTCCGTGATGTATGCCAATGCCTCGTCGCAGCAGCGGAATTACATTCTCTACTTGAGGTAACTTCCGGTCTTCCTCCGTCAAAACGTCCATAGCATTGTTGAACACTTCGTCCACTAATTTCTTCTCCTCAACTGAAATAATAAGAATGAGATTTAGTTCCTATCACGAAATCAAAACTAATTGCTAGTATGTTTTCTATATATTGTTTGAAATAAATTTAACAGAAACATTTGAAATAGTCAACTTTGAAATACATACTTACTTTAACAATGAGAAACAACAGTTACTACTTCTTTTTAACCTCCGACTAAAAAGAGGGGTATTATAAGTTTGACGTGTCTGTCTGTTTGTCTGTCTGTCTGTGGCATCGTAGCATCCAAACGGGTGGACCGATTTTGATCTAGTTTTTTACAAAACACAATGCATTTATATAAGAGTTGTTCAACTATAAACTTACTTGTATTAAAATCCAGCTTCGCCATTTGCATGGCATAAGTCTCGCAATCCTTCTTACTGAAGCTGAATATGATGACCGGAGCGAAGTTTCGTTCCATGATCATCTTGACGATATTGAATATGTTAGTGTTGCTGTTGCCGCGCGGACCGCCTTTACGTCCGCGTTGGTCGCCTTTACCCGCCTCCCCCGCGTTACTAAGAACTGCCATCGCAGTGTTAAAGTTGTCTTCTTTGAATTGACCCTAATGCAGACAAAGTTAAGGTCGAATGTCAGTTATCCAAACTAATTGAAGTACAATTGGGGATTTGGACATCAATTGATTTATTTGGATCGAACTGTATTATATTTCTGCCGTCCTAACGAAGAGTGCAATAAGTCGAGTTTTTGGGCAAATTGACTTAAGAGCATATCCGTAATCAGGAAAATGAGCTCTATATTTTCGTCTTATACGTCTTTTTTGTATCTTCAGTAGTTTCGGATCTATTGTTTATCATAACTGCAATATCTAATACTACGATTTGCAAACAATCATAACCGAAATAACTTAAGTTAAGACTTGGATAGCTTTGATATTGTTACGGATACGGACAGTTGTTTACCTGCGCGCGACAGTTGCGCGTACTTTCTAGAAAAGCCCGACCCTTGTTTATGTGGATTGCGTGTTTACGTAAACAATCCAAAATAGAACGCTCCAGAAGGCGATGCGGGCCATATAAAAGATAAACAAGCCGGCAGTCAACTCAGTTCGATCCGAGCGATCATCAAGGCGACTTCAAAGTGAGACAAGTGATCAATAGTGAGTGATTGTGATAGTGAACTAACGACTCGGCTACGACCTAGGACAGTGATAGTGCTCAGTGATTTGGATCTAGTGCTTAGTGTTTGGACTTAGTGATTTGTGTGGGCTAGTGTTTGTGAATAAAGTCTTCAAGAGAGTCACCAGGTCTTTCTCTCCGAATCCTCGAACCCTAGCACGTAACAACTGGTGTCAGAAGTGGGATTTGGAGATGCCATTGACTCCGAGAGAGGACTTCAAGGGGAGTATCAGGACAAGGGCGCAGCGAGCTGCTGCCATTGACTCCGAGAGAGGAGTTGGAGGTGGAGCTGCGGAGGCCACACCCACTGGGGACCAAGCTCCGCCCACTGCGGGGCAGGCCCCACCCGCTGGCCCCGCCCACCAGGCTCCACCCACTGACCACGCCCCCAGGCTCCACCCTCTTCGGGTGAAGCCACGCCCACTGGCTCCGCCCATCGGGGCCCGCCCACTGACCACGCCCCTCAGGCCCCGCCCACTCTGGACATGGCCACGCCCACTGGCTCCGCCCACCAGGCCACGCCCACTCAGGCCCCGTCGACTAGCTACGTCCATCCTGCCACGCCCGTAGTTTCTACGGCCCCTCAAATGGCTCCTCAATTAGAAAGCATAATTGAGTTAATTCAGGCTTTGCAAGATTCTCAAAGGGCAATGATGGAGGCACAAGACCGCAAGCTGGGCGCTTTGCAAGAGTCACAAGACCGCAAGCTGGGCGCTTTGCAAGAGTCACAAGACCGCAAGCTCGGCGCTATGCAAGAGTCACAAGAGCAACAAAAGGACCTTCAAGAAAAGGCGCTTCTGGCTATAAAGGATGTCAGTGACACGGTGACAAAGCTTCGTAAAGATGTCGACGTAATGGACGAACGAGTTACGGGGTTAGGATTGGATGTAGAAAATGTGAAAACCGGCCTCACTGAACTTCAGAAGAAAGTAGTGCGCCTGGAAACCACAGGAGTGGCGGTGTCTAGTGGAACTCCCGGAGTGGTGCAAGTGGTACAAGGACCAAGAGTTAAAGTGCCACCATACGACGGTACTACTTCATGGAACGCTTATCGTCAGCAATTCCAGACGGTTGCTTCTGCCAACGGATGGACTGACGAACAATGCCTGACCGCTCTCACTGTTGCGCTCAGAGGGCAAGCTTTGTCGGTCCTAGAAGCACATACAGGAAATGGGTTCCAAGACCTGATGGAGGCCCTTGAATCCAGATACGGGGAGCGACACCTGGAGCACGTGTTCCGTGCTCAACTTCGTGACAGAGTCCAACGCTCAGGAGAGGGACTACAGCAATGGGCGTTGGAAATTGAAAAACTGGTCAAGAAGGCACACCCAGGAGCCGATTCCAAGATGGTCTACACAAATATTGTGCAAGCATTTGTCGACGGAATCAGGGATCTGGAGGTCAGAGCTGCAGTGAGGCTACGTCACCACACCTCGCTAAAGGAAGCGTTGGCGCATGCTTTGGAGGTCGAGGCTGTTCGCCATGAGATACAGCAGACCCATAAGATCCGCAAGGTCTCCGAAGTAAAGGCTCCTGCAAGGAAAATATTTGGAGCCATGTGCTATAAGTGCGGGAAGAGGGGCCATCTTCAGCTCAACTGCCCGCAGAAGGAGACCCAGATGTCAAGGATGAAAAGGCTCGAGCAACAAGTAGAGGAGCTGAAGAAGCAGGGAGCTTCAGCCAGGACTAAGAGGCGTGTACTGGCTGACGCGGAGGAAGCCCCAATAACTGTTGTTTCCCAAGCAAGCAGCAACTACGGATTAGTGACTGAAATACTCGACGACTGCAAGAGTAATCTGACTTATTCGCAGAGCATGAAAGCTAAGAAGTTTTTACAACGCCACGCGAATATCTTCTCCAGTCAGGAAGGCGACCTTGGAAGAACGTCGATGGTTCAGCACAGGATAGATACCGGAAGCGAGAACCCAATTCGTCAACGAGCAAGACGGATACCTATTGCAAAGGAAAAAGAAGTTGAAGGCCTTTTGGAGGACATGAGAAGGCATAAGATTATTGAACCGTCTGCAAGTCCGTGGTGCTCACCTGTTGTGTTGGTGAAGAAGAAAGATGGCAGCACAAGATTTTGTGTGGACTACAGGCGTCTCAATGATATCACTAAGGACAGCTATCCATTACCTCGAATCGACGATACTCTGGATACCTTGAGTGGCATGAAATGGTTCTCGACCCTGGACCTGAAATCTGGATACTGGCAGGTGGAAATTCATCCAAAAGACAAGGAGAAGACAGCTTTCTCCACAGGTTTATGGCAGTTTAACGTCATGCCCTTTGGATTGTGCAACGCACCTGCCACATTTGAGCGACTCATGGAGCGTGTACTGGCAGGCACAACTCTCCAACTAGGAGAGGCTTGCTTAGTCTACTTGGACGACGTCATCATTGTTGGCCGCGACTTCGAGGACCATTTGCGAAACTTAGAACGAGTTTTCGCCAAAATAGAGGGGGCCAAGTTAAAGCTGAATCCGAAAAAGTGTCGTTTATTCAGAAGTAAGGTCAATTATCTCGGCCATGTCATCTCCAGTGATGGAATCCAGACGGACCCGGAGAAACTGGAAGCAGTTCAAAATTGGCCAACCCCTAAGAACAAAACCGAAGTGCGGGCATTTCTCGGCTTATGCTCCTACTACAGGCGTTTTGTCAAGGGATTCTCAGAGATAGCCAAGCCATTACATCGGCTGACGGAAGATAAACGACAGTTTATGTGGGACGAGACTTCTGAAGATTCTTTTCAGAAATTGAAGAAACATCTGTGTGAAACACCAATCCTGGGGTATCCACAACCTGAAGGTCAGTTTATAGTCGACACTGACGCAAGCAACACGGCCATTGGAGGGGTGTTATCTCAAAAGCAGGGCGAAAGAGAAGTTGTAATTGCATATTTCAGCAAATCTTTATCTAAGCCAGAGAGAAACTACTGTGTGACAAGAAGAGAACTCTTGGCTGTTGTAAAGACGCTACAACATTTCAGCAAATATCTCATTGGCAGACAGTTTTTACTGCGAACTGATCACGCAGCGTTGAAGTGGCTACTGCAATTCAAGAACCCAGAAGGCCAAGTAGCTCGATGGATTGAACAACTCCAGGAGTACGACTTCAAGACGGAGCACCGCAACGGAAAGGCGCATGGGAATGCCGACGCACTTTCACGAAGGCCGTGTTCAGAAGACTGCAAACACTGTGTTAAGCAGGAATCTAAGGAAGTGACATTAAAGTTAACGAAAACAAGTCCTTTAGGTCCATGGGAGAATGATGCTATGAGGGAGGCTCAAGAAACAGATGACGACCTACGGCACATCATCACATGGAAGAAACGAGGTGACGAAAAACCAATCTGGAGTGAGGTTGCACCCACTGGCGCTGCCACTAAGGCGTACTGGGCGCAATGGGACAGTCTGATACTTCAAAATGGAATACTTTACCGAAAATGGGAGAAGACTAACGGCAGAGAGTTCCATCTTCAGATAGTTGTCCCAAGAACGAGAGTACCGGATGTTCTCCGTGAAATGCATGATGGCGTATCAGGAGGTCATCTAGGTGTCAAGAGGACGTTAACAAAAGTGAGAGAAAGGTTCTACTGGTTGCATTGCCGAGATGATGTGGAGGAGTGGTGCCGCAAATGTACTACTTGCGCTGCAGTGAAGGGACCACAGACCAGGAGCCGTGGGAACCTGCGGTTGTATAACGTTGGCGCACCGTGGGAACGAATTGCAGTTGATGTAGCTGGGCCATTTCCTGTAACGGAATCGGGAAACAAGTATTTTATGGTTGTCATGGACTACTTCACCAAATGGCCCGAAGTGTTCGCCATACCAAACCAGGAAGCTACAACAGTTGCTTCTAAGCTGGTCGAGGAAGTGATATCTCGCTTTGGTGTGCCTCTCGAAATCCATTCTGATCAGGGCAGGAACTTCGAATCGCAGGTCTTCCAGGAAGTGTGCAGAATTTTGGGAATGCATAAGACGAGGACCACCGCGTACCATCCACAGTCTGATGGAATGGTTGAGAGATTTAACCAAACTCTAGAGAGGCATTTGGCGAAATTGGTAGATGACAGACAAAAGGATTGGGACAAGTATATACCACTCTTCCTTCTCTCGTACCGTACCGCCGAGCATGAGAGCATAAAAGCTACCCCGGCATTTGTCAATTACGGTAGAGAACTACGAATACCAATAGACCTCTTGACAGGAGCGTCACCGGAGGAACCAAAGACCGTACAAGACTATGTCTGCGATTTAAGGGAAAAGATGCACTACATACACGCCATGGTTCGGGAAAATGGGTTACAGTCAAGTGAGAACATGAAGACCAGATACGACCGGAAAGCGAACACGAGCGGCTTCGAAGAAGGGTCACTGGTATGGCTGCATAACCCAACTCGCCGAAAAGGGAAATCTCCAAAGTTGCAGACCAAGTGGGACGGCCCATATAAAGTGGTTACCCGATTGAATGATGTGACTTACAGGATTCAAAAGCCACCAAGAGGCACATTCAAAGTGGTACACATAGACCGTTTGGCGCGTTATCATGGCAGTAACAACGATGCTCGGGACGAGCATCTCTAAGAGGGGAGTAGTGTTACGGATACGGACAGTTGTTTACCTGCGCGCGACAGTTGCGCGTACTTTCTAGAAAAGCCCGACCCTTGTTTATGTGGATTGCGTGTTTACGTAAACAATCCAAAATAGAACGCTCCAGAAGGCGATGCGGGCCATATAAAAGATAAACAAGCCGGCAGTCAACTCAGTTCGATCCGAGCGATCATCAAGGCGACTTCAAAGTGAGACAAGTGATCAATAGTGAGTGATTGTGATAGTGAACTAACGACTCGGCTACGACCTAGGACAGTGATAGTGCTCAGTGATTTGGATCTAGTGCTTAGTGTTTGGACTTAGTGATTTGTGTGGGCTAGTGTTTGTGAATAAAGTCTTCAAGAGAGTCACCAGGTCTTTCTCTCCGAATCCTCGAACCCTAGCACGTAACAATATTTTGTAATATTACATAAAGTAACCGCAATAAATCCAGTTATTGCACTTATGACTAGTAGGTATGTTTTATAAATTTTAGGCACATTAACTAGTCATAAGCGCAAAAAGTAAAGAGTTATTGCAGTTATCATATGCAATTGCATTATTACTTAAAATGTCTAGCTTACTAAATGTTTCTTAGTAAGCATAGTAAATAGACATCTTATTGCTGCTAAATCTATTACAATAAAATATTAAAATATTTCGAACCCGGGCACACATTCATGTCAGTGGTCAGCTGAATGATGACTTTTCAACTTGGTGGTGAAAATGGTCATTTTCACCACCAAGTTGAAAAGTCATTGTAAAAGTCAAGTAAGTACATAAGTACTTTAAAAATTGACCTCATAATGTGCCTTTTTAATAGAACTATAGATCGCCCAATGGTCGAAATTCGATGTCATAATAAAAAAATAAGTTATAAGTTTCAAATTTCAATGCTTTTCTTATGATATTGTATTGTCAAAATAAGAGTACAATTCGTATTTATCTAGGCTTGTCCCTAGCGTGTGTTTTGTAGTGTGTGTAATGTTTTATTTGTTCAAAATATGTATGATAAAAGCATAATTTCAAAATTATATTAGCTCGATGCACTCCTTCACCATATCTTCTATCTATACTAATATAATAATTGGGAAGAGTTTGTTTGTTTGTTTGAACGCGCTAATCTCAGGAACTACTGGTCCGATTTTAAAAATTCTTTCAGTGTTAGCCTATTTATCGAGGAAGGCTATAGGATATATTTTATCACGCTAAGATTAATAGAAGCGAAGAAATAGAGGAAAGTGTGGGAAAAACGGGGGAAATTATTTGAAGGGGTTTATTGAACGCGCTAATCTCAGGAACTACTGGTTCGATTTAAAAAATTCTTTCAGTGTTAGATAGCTTATTTATCGAGGAAAGCTATAGGCTATATTTTATCACGTTAAGATTAATACAAGCGAAAAAATAGAGGAAAGTACGGAAAAAACGGGAAAAATTATTTGAAATGGCTTATTTGAACGCGCTAAGCTCAGGAACTACTAGTCCGATTTGAAAAATTCTTTCAGTGTTAGATAGCCTATTTATTAGGAAAGGCTATATGCTATACTTTATTGCGCTAAAACTAATAGCAGCGAAGAAATAGAGGAAAGTGTTGGAAAAACGGGAGAAATTATTTGAAAGGGCTTATTTGAACGCGCTAATCTCAGGAACTACTGGTCCGATTTGAAAAATTCTTTCAGTGTTAGATAGCCCATTTATTGAGGAAGGCTATAGGCATAATTTTTTCAGTGGCTATATATTTTATACCCGCGCGACGCCGGGGCGGGTCGCTTGTTACATATAAACTATAAGGTTGGGTTGCACCAGAGGCATGGCTAACCTTAACTTTGACCACAGAAATTGACAGATGTCTGTTGCGTTTATTTTTTTATTAAAGCTACAGGAAATGGGATTGAGAGTGTAAAAAATTAAATTATCCGTAAAAATCGACAGGAAAAATATTTCTTATAACAGCAAAGTAGATTTTCACGAAAAAAAATCGATATAAGTATGTATGAGCGGTTAAGGTTATGGTGAAATATTATGGCGTGGCTTAACCAAAGATTTGAAGTTATAGTTAAAGTAAGTTAGTGCAACCCACCCTAACTGTGCGAAATTTCATGCACCAACGTTTCCCCATTTTTCTTAAAAAGGGTTACAAAGTTTTTAGCTCGCGTATTAATATTCTGATGATATAATTTACTGTTCTTAATATAAGGAAAGAGATAAAACTTTTGTAAAAGAGAAGATATAGGAGAGAAGTTTTTTTTTAATTTTTAAATGTTTTTTCTATTAATATGTGAAACTGAATAGTTCCTATACTTTTTATGATTGTATTAATTGTTGAAAGTAGTTAAATGTACCTAACATTTGTTTAATATATATAACATTTGTTTAGATTTTTACAATTTCATATAAACTTATTAAGTTCTTGCAATGTACCATCTCCGCCTTACAACTAACTAACATATTTTACTAAGAAAAACCGCAATACCTAGGATAGTTAATGCACATATGGTTGAAGGAAACTATAGGACATTGTATAGTTTGTGCTACACAAAAGAGCAATATGTCGGTTTACTAAAAAAACTGCAATAAGTAGGGTAGTTATTGCAGTTATGATTAGGAATGCTATAATCAAAACAATTCCTAATGATAAGTACATTATTGCGTTTTTTAGTATGTATATAAACTTATGTAAAAATATAATATACTACATAAAATTAAGCATATCTGTCGTTTAGTAAAAGTTTCAAACCGACTGCTTTCATAGTGTTACGGATACGGGCAGTTGTTTACCTGCGCGCGACAGTTGCGCGTACTTTCTAGAAAAGTCCAACCCTTGTTTATGTGAATTGCGTGTTTACGTAAACAATCCAGAATGGAACGTTCCAGAAAGTATGGCGGGCCATATAAAAGGTAAACAAGCCGGCAATCAATTCAGTTTGATACAAGCGATCATCAAGGCGACTTCGAAGTGAGAACAAGTGATCAATAGTGAGTGATAGTGCTTAGTGTTTGGACTTAGTGATTTGTGTGAGCTAGTGTTTGTGAATAAAGTCTTCAAGAGAGTCACCAGGTCTTTCTCTCCGAATCCAACGAACCCTAGCACGTAACAATAGTTACGAAGATACAAACAAAACAAAAATTAAATCTTTAACCGCCAATATCTCGAAAGTAGTCAAAACCTACTTATTGCACTCTTAGTAAGAATTTAGCCCACAAGCAGCAGCAGCAACACAAATCTTACGATTCATTATAATATAGTATTTTGTAAAAAAACATCTTGCGGTTTTGGTTTTAGTATTACTTTCACGTTTTTCGACTTCTTCTCTACAAAATCATTATAAGTTTTAACCACTGAAAATGGTTTTACTTAATATGGCTTAAGCATCTAATTCTTACTTACACCGAGAACTACAGGGGATCGAATATTTATCAGCACGCACGCGCCAAACGCGCCGCATTATAGAATTCGTTGTTTGAAATAACGAGAAACCTCGCACATTAGTCCGCACCGAACGCGCCGCGTTTCGTGTACTATGTGTGCCTTTGACGCGTACGGCGCGTACGGTCTTGGCAAATGCGCGATCACTTTAACCCGAATAAAATGCAGCATTTTTACAGTACACAAAATTAAAATCACTTCAAATATCACCTTTTCATCAACAACGAGATGTATCCCATCTCCGCCGGCCGGGAATATATAGTGCTGGAGCGGCGTGGGCCGGTATTCTGTGTACACCACGTGACAGGGCTGCGAGTGCAGGCGGCACACCCACTCGGCGAACTGACGCGCGTTGGGTATTGTGGCGGACAGGAACACGTAGTGCACATTGTCGGGTAACAATATGAGGGTCTCTGGAAATAATGACACTTGTAGTAGTGATAACATTTAGCATATTATTTCTCCACGCAATACAAGAAAAATTTGCTTCAAAACTCAATTTTTTTTTTTAAGAAAAAAAAAATAGCAAAAACTTTTTCATATTAAAATATTATATTACATTACAATTTTTGTCCACATTATTTCGTGAATAGTAAATTGATAAATACCTTCCCAAACCACTCCCCTCTCTTTGTCTCTCATGTAATGGATTTCATCGAAGACCACCCAACCGACTTCTCTCATAATCTCAGATCCTCTGTACAACATATTTCTTAGAATCTGTAATAGAAAGCCATTATTTTACTACCAAATGTTTATATAAATTTAAATTAATCACAGAAACATAAATTTTCACTCGGTAATAGAAAAGAAAAGCGATAAAAAGTAGTAACTTTCTATAATTATAACACTAAGGCTGCATTTCCACCAGAGATGTGTTGTGAGGAATGTGTTCTTAAGAACCAATAGAATCACTTCATTGACGTGAGCTTCAGTGGCGAAGCGTCCATATAACCCGATTCCCATCGGCTTCCCTTAGGGCTTAGAAAAATCGAATATATGGGCCAACGACATATTTATCTAATAAATATTTTACATACCTACTTAAAAAACTTTGAATTCACAATGTTATATGCAATAAATTTTTCTCTCACTTGAAATACATAGTTTGAATTAATAACTATCGCCTACAAATTTTAAAAGGCAATGCAATGTGCGGGCGCAGAGAATCAAATAAGCCGCAGGATTAGCGGCTTATTTCTCCATACAACGACAGTTCATAGTAAGCATCTGTCCTTTTCATTCCTGTGAACTGGTCGTCATGTTCTGTCTCGTTCTAGCACGCGCGATATATACTTGGAAATAACTCGATGCCCGACGAGTTATTACGGAGAAAGGTTAATTAGCAACGCACAAGTGCAAGCGAGATAGATGAGTCATGAAGTAAAATTGTTATGATTCGAATTTAAGAATGAATGTAGCGACATTATACTTTTGCTGGCGCGTAATACATTTTATTTTGGTAGGATTTTTTGTAATACGACTTTATTAAGAATGCCTTTAGCGGTACTAAATATGACAGGCGCGTAATACATTCTTATTTTGCTGGTTTTTAGATTGACATATTAATATGGCGGATAGTGTGTTTGTAAACAACATGTCGTTTGTTTTGTTTTGTCGAATTTAAATTTTGTTTTAGCGTTAGTACTTAGAAGAGTGTCGTGAATTAAATTAATTTATATTGTGACTTGTGAATTGTGAGTCGTACGACGTAATCGTGTAGTTCGGAAAATATGGCATTAATTCAGAAAGACTGTTGTCTGACAGATTATATTTTGCTGTCGAAGGAAACTTTGTTTTCCAAACTTAGTTTTGAAAATTAAAAGCATGTCATTCAATTATAAATTACCAAAATTGGTAAGTAGATTTTTTACTCCGGCTTCCCTTCTCAAAATATTCACCCCTCGCCACTGGTGAGCTTGCCATAACATAACTCAGTGTGGTGATGCAATGCTATAGGACAGTGGTTCCCAACCTTTTTAGAGCTGTTACCCCTATGGCCTGTTAGAGAAACTGATTTTACCCCCCTCTCCAATTAAAAACAACTTTATAAATTTGTATTGGTACATTCGCAAGTTTTTTGTTTTTTAATATAATTAGGTTCAGACTTCAGTAACACTTAACGCGCATCTCATATCATGCTCCACGTTCAGACGCTTTCTTGCCTTTTTTAAATGTTACCAGAGTTTAGAGACCGCTCTCACATTTACAAGTGGTAGCTAACGGCACCAACGTTTTCAGATCTCTATCTGCAATGATAGGGTATTCTGTAGCTGTTTTTCTCCAAAATGTACAGAGTTTATAATTTTTTTCTGCTAATTCATTTATTTTAGTTACCACCTCTGTTACCCCTTTAGAATACCTATTTTACCCCCGCGGGGGCAATTACCCCCAGGTTGGGAACCACTGCTATAGGATCTTAAGAACACATTCCTCGCAACACATCTCTGGTGGAAACACAGCCAAAATAAAACTATGCCTCTCATATAGACTAACCTCTGTAGTCATGATAAGACATGAGGCCGATGGGTTAATAGTAACATCTCCAGTGATGAGACCAACATCATGGAACTCCTCTGAGAACTCCCTGTACTTCTGATTGGACAAAGCTTTAATGGGGGTTGTATATATCACTCTCTGCTTGTTCTTCAATGATAATGCTATAGCATATCTGAAAAAAAAATATAAAAATCTGTCAATTTGAAATTATTAAGTAAGAATAAATATGAACAAAAATAATGTGATGAATTATTATTAAAAGTTTGTACACACCACACTCCTTACAATTAAAATTATCCATACTATTTATGCTTAACCCTTTTTTGATACTACAAATTCACTTGACAGACAACAAGAAAACAAGCATATCACTAACATCTGTATAAAATATACATGGTTTAAATTTTCTTATTAGAGGATACGTTTACATTATGTAGTTTACATTATGTATGTTTTACTTACTCAGCAACAACAGTTTTGCCAGCTGAAGTGTGAGCCGACACAAGCACAGACTGTAAATTGTCAATACACATGATGGCCTCCTTTTGAAAAGGATCCAAAATGAAACTGTACTGTTTGGCAGGTTCCGAGCCAATTGGCACCAGTGGTACATATTCATGATTTGGCGGTACTGCTACCTCATGAGTACATCCCTCATGAGTTTCTAATGTGTGAATAATTATTCTTGAGTCTAATAGATCTAAGCTGAAAAAATTTTGCAATGAAATTAGCAAGCTGACACTATCAACTAAATAAAAACAATTGTTCACTTGTAAATGGTGTGGATGTTACAAGTCACATTTTATGTTTTAGGTGCAAGATTGTTTGGTCATGTTGCATACATTTTGCAGGGTAGTTTTGGCCTTTCAAGCATTGACATAATTTATTGTAGTATTAAAGTATAGTACCAGAATATTGTTTTATACAAATTGTAAGAGCTTACTTTATATCACTGGTTAGTTCTGAGACATCGACAGTCTCATGTCTTGGCTTTTTCGCTTTCTCGTCATCGCTACCCTCGTGTGCACGTTTTTTATCCGAGGAAGTTGATTCCGTCAGTGCCCTGAAACACATTATAATAATAAGTAAACATATTGACTTATCATAAGCATGATGAGAAGGTTAGGATATATACGTACAAAATATATATTTCCCTTTTTAAGTAGACTTATAAAGTCGTTTATTTACGTATGAAACACTAATGCTAGTTTGTTTTGTTGATAAGGTTAGAATTAAATATTGCACAATGCACTTACTCTTCCTTTTTACTTTCGACTGTGGGATACCGTACGGTATTCTCTGGCGCTTCATCGAAACAATTAAAAAGATTATTAACGTCCATATTTAGTCACTCATTTGTTAAAAATAAAGTTAAATTTTATAAAATTTTACACACTTCGTGATTCGTCTGTTTGACAGTTGACAACACCAGTGTTGCCACCTTGAATTTTTATAAAGCGCTAAGTCAAAAGTAAAAAATGTCGCCAGATTTCACAAATTTGGACCACAAAGAAACCACCAAATAACCAGGGCTTCATAACGTTATCGAATAACAGAAAAAATATCGTTACGTACTGTTATTTTCATAATGGTAGCCAGATAACGTTATTTTTTAACGATATTTAGTAAAATAACGTTTTAATCCTTCAGGCCTCGCGCGAGCATCGGTGATCGCGACAACAATAGAATACAATAGCAATTCCTGGAAATTCCGACTGAAGTAATATTTACCGTTAATATTATAACGATATTTTTTCGTTATGTATAAACGAAAAAATATCGTTATAATAATAACGGTAAATATAACGTTATTTTCTGGTATCAGGTATGCGATCGTGCACGGTGCACTAAACCTCACTCGCAGCCCACTTTTTTTGCGAGATTTGTGTGAAAATACAAAGAAAAAATACACCTTATAAGCGTGATTACGTTTAGAAAATTTTCCCGCCTGTCATGACTTTCTTGACGGACTATAACGTTATCAAAGAACATATATTTACCGTTATAAATCCTATATAACGTTATAACATTAACCGTTATTAATATCAATTTTTAACGTTATTTTTAATATCGGGTAAATTTTCATAACGTTATCTATGCCCTTGAAGCAGTAACGTTATGAAAAAATAACGTTATTTGAAGCCTTACAAATAACTCTAAATTATTGCCTTAAAATAAATATTGAAATATCATACTTATATGTTGTAAGTGATGTAAAAATTAGACAAATATATTCGTTTTATTGAATACTGGGTTTTTTGTATATCAATGAGTACGCAAAAATAACTTTTGCCGTATATATTATTTCTAGTATCAATATAAATGAAACCGGCCAAGTGCGTGTCGGGCCACACGCAATATAGGGTTCCGTAATACCGCTACTTTTTTTTTAAATATTTGTGTGGTAATGAATGTACATTTATAACGTGTTTTACATTACTAACAACATCATCTCAGTTACTCTCAAAGGAATTTGAACGAAAAGTTCCTTTATACTTCGCCGAATACATTTTTTTTAGTTGATCGACTATTACTCAATAACTTATTTTATTTTTATTTTTATTTTATTTTATTTTAATCAAGGTACAAAAATAACTAATGAACTAAGTCTTTACAGATTAGGTTAGTAAGTTATTAATACATTGGTGAATTCATTAATCTAAATATTGTACACAGCTTTTGTTAGTAAATAAAAAAGAAATTACATTGACAATCAACGTCGTAATTTAGGAAAATATTAACAATTTAAGACTGAAAAACTTACAGTGCATTAAGTATAACTAATTAACATCTACAATAGTTTATTACAATCAAGCAAAGAATTCTTAAAAGCAGAAATTTTTTGATGAAAGATATCGGTATTTACATCAGCCTTTGAACAAATGTCATTATAGGACTGACACATACGATGTAGTGGATTATTCCGTCCAACGTTGTTGCTAAAAGGTGGAATGTCAAAGAGCACTGGCTTTCGCTTAGAGCGTTTACTAATGGATAAATTGATGTTTGCAAGCAATTCATCACTGAGCACACCATTGATAATCTTGTGGAGTGCACATAAGTCTGCAATATTGCGGCGTTGCCCTAAACTGGTAAGACGGTAATGGAGAAGGCGATCCTCGTATTCAGGTAGAGTGTTTCTCAGGCGGTCTTTGTTGCTTAGATATCTAAGAAACTTCCGCTGTATTGACTCAATACTTTCGCTATCAATTTTATATATAGGCGACCATATAGGTGAGCAATATTCTAATTGTGATCTGACCAGAGCGGTGTATAGCACCTTAAGTGACTCAGTGTTTTTAAAAGGTTTTGCAGTTCGTAATACGAAATAGAGCATTCTTTTTGCTGATGTGATCATAGTTTGATACTGAAATTTGAAATTTAATGAGGAATCATACCAGACACCTAGGTCACGAACTAGATCAACTCGAGCCAGATGCGATCCAGCTATAGTATAATAGTATTGTAATGGTTTCTTTTTTTTTGTGAATGTTATATATTGGCATTTTTTTACATTAAGATTCATGTCATTTGATAAACACCAGTAATGTACAATATTAATGTTATGCTGAAGAAGAACACAGTCATTGATATTTACTATTTCGTTGAACAATTTTATGTCATCAGCATAAGCTAGACATGAGCATGTAAATTGATCGAGTAAATCGTTTATATGTATTAAAAAAAGGAGAGGACCTAAGTTAGAGCCTTGTGGAACGCCTGATAATGGCTCGAAAGGTATTGAGTCAAAACCGTACAGGGCAACTATTTGGGTGCGATTAATAAGATATGAATGAAACCAGCGATGAAGATCACCATGAATTCCAAGATGTTTAAGTTTGATTAAAAGTACATTGTGATTGACGCGGTCGAATGCCTTGGAAAAATCCAAATATATTGAGTCCACTTGGGATTTTTTATTAAAAGACTGACACAGAAAATTTGAGTATACCAGCAAATTAGAAAGTGTAGACTTACCTGATATAAAACCGTGTTGTTTTGGGCTGAGATAATGAAGTATATGGTTGTAGAGTGAATCGTATATCATTCCCTCAAAGATCTTAGCTAGGCAATTGAGGATGCTAATAGGCCTGTAATTTGTGACATCGTTTTTGTCACCGGACTTATAAATGGGTGTTATTTTAGCTATCTTCCATAAATCGGGGAAAGTGCCTTGGCTAAGCGATTTGTTAAAGATTATACTCAAGGGGATACTCAGAGCCGAACCACACATCTGTACGAATAAAGGTGGGATACCGTCCGGGCCACTCCCTTTCGAGATATCGATTCCGCATATACGTTTATAGACATCGCTTTCACTAACCATCAAGCGACTAAGACTATAGTTTGCTGCTTTAAAATCGGGTTTGTAGGATGTGGAGCTAATATTGGGGGACTTATGAACAGAAGAAAAGTATTCTGCAAACAAGTTTGCTATTTCTGTGCCAGTAGTGGCAGTTTTATCATTATACTTAACTGATAATGGGAGATCATTAGTCATGCGTTTAGCCTTGGTATAACGCCAGAAGGCTTTGACATTTTTGGCTAAATCTTCTTCAATGCTTGATATGTACTTTGCAAAACATTTGTAAATCATACATTTTGTGCGTGTTCTGAGCAGGGAATACGAGTCATAATCGCGGGGATTACGGTAAGTTTTGAATTTATGATGGTACTTGTTTTGTTCTTTTAGGGCTTTTATAAGTGATTTAGAAAACCATGACGGGTAGCGACTATTTTTGTAAGTTGAAAGAGGCGTGCAAGTGTGAATAATGTCGAACACTTTGTTATAAAAAAATTGTAAGTAGTCATTGACATTGTCTATACTTTTAGCATAATGTTCCCAATCTATTTCTTCAATTTCAGTTTTACATTTAGTGTAATCAGTTTTTCGAAAATTAAGTTTTTGTAATGATATATTTTCTTTTAAAGATTTGTATGACACGATTGTAAAATCGAGTGGAGGATGGAACTTGTCAATTTTGCTTAATGGGAGAGTTTGAGAAACATTTGTCACATTTAGATCCGATAGTATTAGTTCTAGTACATTATTGCAGCAGTTAGAAATTCTGTTAAACTGATTAAGATTATTTTTCAAAATGAACTCGTTTAATAAAGAAAGTCTCTCACTGTTTTTAGTCGAGGTATTAGTTTGTGGACCGAACCATAACGTATCGGGAATATTGAAATCACCCATTATCAATGTTTTATTCTTTGGGCAAGAGGTAACGGTTTGGCTACATAAGTCAAGAAAATTTTTGAAGGTCTCTAGTGGGATGTACGATGGTATATAAGCTAGACACACGTTTATAAAATAATTTTTGTAAAAATTTATGCGAATACACACTTGCTCTATGTCACTTTCTAAATTTACAACTTCAAAATCTATGTCCTTTTTTAGTGCTATTAACACTCCACCTCCGTGATTTTTACCATATAATTTTAGGAAATTAGTCGTCCTGTCTCTTCTTATAACCCGATATCTATCGTCAAAAAGCTCAGATGATAACACAGAATCAGTAAGCCAAGTTTCAATAAAGCATATAATATCATAGTCACAACAGAGCACAGAGTTATATATTTCAAGACATTTTGATTTTGAACCACGTATATTTTGTACGTATACTTTAAGGTGAATATTACTATACATATTTTAAAATGTAACTTGCTAAATAATAATTATTATATTAAATTTCTATGGTAATAACTTAAACGATTTTATCTAGAGAGTGTTGGGACTTAATGAGTATGAACCTCGAGTTCTCATCTTTACGCACAAAGATCTGTCCATCTCTAACCCAAACAAATTTGTACTTCATTTCTTTGGCCTTTAGTCGAGCAGCGTAATGAAGTGCTTTATTAGCCGGAGACAAGTGTTCAGCGACGTAAATTGGGGTGTTTTCACTGTGATATCCCAGAATACTTGTACTGATTTTGTTGTTAGGATTTGATTTGTTGTAGCGGGATACAGATGAAATGAACTCGTCGCGACGCCTTGGACTAATCAGTTTGGCAACAATAGTGCGCGGTTTTTTGCTATCCTTATTAAATTTAGCAACTCTTGTTACTTTCACGATATCATTATCGCTGAGTGAGTATGAAGTCGTTTCGGCAATTTTTTTGATAATATTGCATAAATTTTCAGATCTCGATTCGCTTACACCATGTATCTCTATATTGCAGTCTCTTAATTGTTGTTCAAGAAGGTTTATTTTTTCATTTAGTTTATGCAAGTCATCGGTGTTCTGGGTGATTAATTTTTCGTGGCGATCGCTGACAGAGACAAGTTTATCCATCCGAGCACTAAAATCGTCGTATTTGTCGCTAAGGAAAGCTACAGAAGTCTGCAGATCTTTTACCAAGTTTTCTAGAGGTGTTATGACCGCAGCCAATTGTTCACGAATCAGTTTAGGTAACTCTATTTTTAGAGCGCTTATTATTTCATCTTTGTACGAAGATCCCTGGGAAGCACCTACATCAGGTGAGTGAAGCTCGTTTGTAATATCATCACATAGAGCTGGTGATAAAGCTGGCTTAATCGGAGTGTTGGAGTTGTCACCGCCTCGCTTTGTCTTGGCAGAACAGTCGGGACAGGTCCATCCTTCATTGAATTTTAGCGACAAGGCAGCGCTACTCTGGTAGTTAACACAGGTGTTATGGAATGTTCTATGACATTTGGAGCAGTTGATTATCATTTTATTTCCGCGCTTCACCTCCTTATTGCAGCCACCACAGGTAAGTGTCATATTTTTTTAAAGAAAAAAAAAAAATAGTAAAAAAGTAGGAAAAAAAATACAAAAAACAAAAAGTATCTCCTTGGGTTTGAACTCAGGCACTATAGCTCCCACGCAGAGACGACTTGCGCTTGGACCACTAGGCTAGAACGGTGCCCGCATCACAATGGTTGACAGCTTGTTGACACAGCGGTTATTGATGAAGTTTGTAGACTACCCTTCTTATCAGTTATTGTTCCGCAATTGATAACACAAATTGCTTGAAAAAACAATCAAATCCAGAGACTTTTGAGAAAAATATTTTGATTCACGATAGATTGACACTTTGTCCGGACTTTGAGCACAAAATTTTAGAACATAGACGATTTTAAACACGCGAATTAATATTGTTATAGCAGGAGCTCGCAATGCACTTGTGTACTTGTGAATGACGTTGACGTATATATGAATTATGAAGTCTTATTATGTAATTTATGAAGTCTTCTTAGCCGTGATAGTTTTCCTTTCAAATTGAGCATATTTCCTATTCCCGTGAATTCAAATTCACATTTCCAGAAGCAACCGTTTAGCTGGTAGAATGGAATCCACTTTAAAACTTAATATTTCACAAACGGATCCCTAAATCGAAAAATTATCGATAAATACTCATAATAGTTTTAAAAAACTTACGACACCCCACACGATGGGGTGGGCGCGAAAAAAAAATTTCATCCCCACAAATTCTTTCATTAAGATTTCATTTACCATTTTGTTGCCATAATTAATATGTGCATTCATGCCAAATTACAGCTTTGTAGGTCCTATAGTCTCTGAGCAAAACCGCGGACAGACAGACAGACGGACAGACAGACGGACAGACAGACGGACGGACAGACCGAAACTATAAGGATTCCTTGTTGACTACGGAACCCTAAAAGTAGATAAAAATCTATTATCAGGCCTAACGAATGTACATACTCATTGAAATCGGTTGAGCCGTTTTGGAGGAGTTTGCGCACAAACACTGTGACACGAGAATTTTATACAATAGATATTTATATTGGATTATATTAAACATAACGACTTCACACGCTGTAACCTATCAAAACGACTTTATCAAACTTTTTAGATTTCAACAGCATTACTTCAGTCGGAATTTCCAGGAATTGCTATTGTATTCTATTGTTGTCGCGATCACCGGTGCTCGCGCGGGGCCTGAAGGATTAAAAGAAAACATTAACAACGAGTCCTGCGCTAATTCAGGGATTCCCCGGTTGTAGAGTAAGCATAAAACAATAATATGAAATTCTGATTGTGCTTAGGATTTCCCCAGATTACATACTGAAAAAACCGCTAAAAACCACTAAAAAAAATAAAAACGCAATGTAACTAGAAAAATCTTCTAAAGGCTTTAAAAAAGCTCCAGTTCTGGTGGAAAAACCACCAAGGTGGCAACACTGGACAACACGTTGACTCAGGTGCACGAAATTCCCGAACAAAAAAAAATTTGGGTTCCAAATTTAAACGTAGCTACTAAACGAAACAGCTAATCTGTGCAAGGTCGACTGTGATTGGCTGATAAAAAAGACCATAGAGATTATAAACTACATCAGAAAAAAGACGAAGAAGGAGTTTAAAATTCAAAGCAAAGAGCATGTAAACTATAGAGCTTCTACAGATGACGCGAACCCGGTCTGCAGAGTGCAGACCGCGTCCGTGAGGGACGCCGTCCGTCCGTGAGACGGTGAGAGACAAATTTGACAGTTTTGACGGTTCGTCGTCCCGCTACACACTACACGAACCTCGTACCGTCAAACCGGAATGACATTTGTAAAATTGTTTTCGGATTTTAAACTCTATTAATTTGTAATAGAGTTCCAAATGTCCTAAAAGCTTCATTTTCGTAAAGTATTACCAATTCTGGAATAAATATTTTCGCCACACTGTATTTGTCAAGTATATTTTGTTAACTCGGGCGTGATACAAAAATCACAGATCATCAGATGGACAATTTTTTTTGTGAAGAATGTGTATGTACATGTGTGTTTACATAGTAGGTACAACTACATAACAATTAACAATACGTACCTAGTACCTATCCCCTTAGAAGTCTGATACTGCATTTACAAATTCGCGTTCGCCATTCGCCGCGTCATCGACAAAGCATTCGACGAAGCATTCGACGAAGCATTCGTACACGAATACTGTCGCGAACTACCGTTCACACATTCGTGGGGTGGGGTCATTTTGACATTCGCACACGAACTTTTCATTCACACAAGACTCAGATGATGAAGAACACATGAAGAATGTTTACAGCGTTTTAGTTAATTTATAGACACCAATCTTCTTCAAGAGTATGTTGTAAAAAATACTTAAATAAAAACAAGATTTTTAAAAACATTACTTTTTATTTATTTCAAGTAAAAAAGTATCTCACATAATATCTTTGTTGAAACAGTCACCGATGCTTGACGAATGCTAGTGACTCGTATGCTGCCATTAGTTCTCAGTTCTTCTACATTCCTTTTTTTTTTTTTTTTTTCCGCAGAGAAATGCTGTGACGCATTCGACGCAGGGGATGGGGACTCCCACTGCGGATATGTAGGGCTCGCCGCGGCGAAGATGGTGAGTGCCGCGGCCCTACCCACTAAAACTCTGCGGTGCTCCTCTCCACCACTTTTAACGGTGACGTGGGAACTGTACAGACACCACATCACCGTCAGTGGACGTCTGCTCGTGTGTTGCAGACTCCTCTCTGTGGGAGCGTTTACTCGCCCCCCAGGCCGAACAGAGGCCCCTGTAGGGGCTTGTTTAGGCCATTCCACTGCCTTTTGTCGCGATGCGCACGAGCACCCTGCGCATCACGACCCACTCGGGGACTCAGTGCAATGGACGACGGCATCCCCATACCGTCGCCCTGAGCACCCCGGTTATGGCGGGACGTCGTTATCGCCATTATTGGCACGACGTCTTCGCCTTGGCCGTCTTCTGGGGTCAAGCACCTCCCTCTCTCTTGTGCGCTCAGTCTCCTCTTTAGCGGAGATGACCTCTTCCGCGAAGTCTTCTACCGCTTTCCAGTCCGTGTCACCGCGCAGCATTGAGCGGATCAATGCTGGCAGTGTTAAGTCATGTCCAATGGCGGCCTCAAGGGCCGCACGTTGTCTTATCCAGGAGGGACAGGCCGTCACGGTGTGCTCGGCCGTGTCCCTGTCCGCGCCACAATGATGACAGCGTGTAGTCTCTTCTCTTCTAGCAATCTCGCACAGGTACCGGCCGAAGCACCCGTGCCCGGTTAGCACCTGTGTGAGGCGGAACGAGAGTGCTCCGGCTTCTCTGTCAATCCATTGTTTCAGAACAGGGCGGATAGCTAGGATTAGATCCACGCTAACTCGTGGATTTTCTAGCCGCTCCTTCCACTGTTCTATGGCCCTCTCTCTTGCGTCGTTCCTCCACCGACGTACGGCGTCCGGTGGGGTGTTGCCGCTCCCCGCGCGGAACGCTGCGCAACGCCAGAAAACGTCGGCGAGGGCACGCGCGTCCAAGTCCCAGGGGATGGCTCCCGCGAGCAGGCACGCCGCATCCTTAGAAATTGTGCGGTAGCCTCGAACGGCTCGGGTAGCCATCACCCTTTGCAGCCTGCCCAATGCGAGCTGATTTTCCTGCTGCAAACGATCCGCCCAGATCGGCGCCACATACATGACCATGGAGCGCACGACCCCCATGTATAATCGTCGGCAGCCAAGGCTCGGGCCCCCGAGGTTCGGGAGCAACGAGGCCAGGGCTCCGGCCGACTTCGTCACCTTCGTTTGTAGCTTGTCGAAGTATGCCTTGAACGACTATCTACTGTCCAGGATGAGACCCAGATACGTCATTGAGGATGAAACTTTTATCTGGGTCCCACCAACTACTATCGCCGAGTCGCGGGGTGGAGAATGCCTTGGCCCGTGAAAGCATATGGCTTCGGACTTCTCCAGTGCCACTTTCAGTCCCAGAGCGCGGATCTTGCGGACGGTCTGGGCGACTCCGGCTGTTGCACGGATGGCAGCCTCGCGGTATGTTTTGCCACGGCTGAGGGTGCAGGTGTCGTCAGCGTAGCACACCTCTTCAACTCCGGGTAAGTTAGCTCCAGAGAGCACCGGATTATATCCAACATTCCACAGAGTTGGTCCTACGGCAGACCCCTGTGGAACGCCACAGTCTACGTCTTCTTCTTCCCAGCCGTCCTGGGTTGGGTATTGCACTGAGCGTTCCGAGAGATAGTCGCCGATGACTTTGCGTATGTACCTCGGAACGCCGTGCCGTCTTAATCCCTCTTTGATGGTTGCCCAGGGCAGGGAGTTGAAGGCGTTGGAAATGTCAAGTGACACAGCCAACACAACGCCGCCCCGAGACACCTCTTCCTCTACCACATCGCGCAGTCGCGCTACCGCTCCTATTGTGGATCTCCCCGAGCGGAACCCATACTGGTTCTCGCTGAGGTTTGGCCCAACGCCCTCCAGATGTTGGTTGAGGCGCGCCGCCAAGATTCTCTCCAGCACCTTGGCTATCTCATCTAAGAGCACAATAGGGCGGTACGCCGACGGCTGATCTTCGGCCCTTCCGGCCTTCCGCAGTAACACAAGTTTCCCCGTCTTCCAGCGCCGCGGTACTCTACCCTGAACCAAACAGTTGGTCAAAGCGGTGAGCACGTGCGACTCCATCTCCTTCATGGCGAGGACCCATGCGCGTCCCGGGATGCCGTCAAGGCCGGGGGCAGTGTTCTTTAGGCCCATTCTGTGAACCGCCGCCGCTAATTCCGCGGAGGTGACAGGCGGGATCTCTTCGTCATCGTCAGAAGTCTCCTCCCGATGGGCCATCATGGGTGGACTCGACTCGGCCCCGGATGGAAAGAGGGCCGAGATGACCCTGTTGCGGAGGTCCGGTTGGAGACTTTGGGTCAGCGGTGGGGCAGCCGGGCGCAATTTCTTGCGCACCCATTTATATGGTTTACCCCACGGATCATCCTCTATCGTTTGCAGCCATTCATTCCAGGCGTCCTTTTTCGCCTTTTGTATGGCTTCCCGAAGAACGGTGCAGGCTGCTTTATACGCCTCATAGAGGGTGTCCTCTTCCTGTTGGACTCTTCTGCGCCGTCTTCGGTAGCGCTTGTATCGGCGTCTTGCGGCTGTACATTCCTTCTGGAGATGGAATAGCTCGGGGCGCCACCAGTAGGTCTGGCGTCGCGGTTTAAACGGGCCCACTCTTGGCATCGCGGCATCGCACACGTTGCGCATCGCCTCGTTGAGCCAATCAGCGCACTCCTCGGGGTCGTTTAAAAAGTGATCGGCGCCCAGGATGCTACTATGGCTGCCTCCTCGAGGAGGTCATGGTCTAGATGCTTCAAGGCCCATCTGGGGCCACCGCCAGATGATGTTGTGCGGCCCAGCTCCGATGCGCGTGCACAAACGTCGAAGCGGATGAATTTATGGTCCGAGAGCGTCTCCGTCTCCTCCTCTACCCGCCAGTTGTTGATGCGGCGGGCGAAGTCCGAACTTACGAGTGTTAGGTCAATAATGGACCCCCCGTTTCTGCGCACACATGTATTAGCGGTGCCACGATTTGCCAGCACAAGACCAGTGGATGTCATCCATCCCTCCATGACGCGGCCTCGCGCGTTTGTCGCCGGGGAACCCCAGAGCGTGGATTTCGCATTGAAGTCCCCGGCCACAATCGTAGGACCAGACGCCCCGCTGATGAAATATGTCAGCCTCAGGAGGAAGGCTTCAAAGTCGGCCAAAGGTCTATTGGGGGAGAAATAGACCCCCACCATCGTGAGGGCCCCCAAACTGGTGACGACGAAGCTTTTTCCTCTCGTTGTTCTCCCGGGAGGTGGGGGAGACATTCGTGGTCCAAAGACAAGAGCGACCGTTCCGTCTGCGTCTCCAATCCAGTCACTTCTGGAGGGTATGCGGTACGGCTCCGACAGAAAGACTAGGTCAATTGACCACTGCGCCATGCTCTGAACCAGGATGTCCTGCGCCCGGGCGCAGTGGTTCAGATTGCCCTGCAGGAAGCGATGGGTCGCCGTTATTAGGCTTCCATCGGGGCCGCACCGGCTCCAGTGCCCGCCACGGTTGGTGTGACGGGCATTTGGGACTCTTGACTCTTTTTAGAGCTCCTTTTCTTCTTCGGCGTAGGCTTGCCGCAGATGCTACTACCGACACTATGGTCGGCTGGCTTCCCGTTTTCTTCACACAAAGCACAGTGTGGTGCATTTTCACACTGGGCAGCTGAATGGTCCGGCCGGCCATAGCGGAAGCATAGCTGGCTGCGGTCAACCTCCTTCGGGCAAGTCGCACGGGTGTGCCCGGTCTCGTGGCACTTGAAGCAACGCATGGGGCGCGCGGATAAGAGCACCACGCGCACCACCGTCCATCCGACGTATATTTTAGTGTTTGGCGCCGAGACCTTGTTGGCGGCTTCGACTGGGCACTTCACCCACACCGAGCCGCGGCCGTTCCGCCCACGCCGAATCACCCCCACCTTCACCTCTTCCGCGGTGCAACCACCTGGTCTGGCGATGGCTTCCGCTATTTCAGCTGCTGTCGCCGTGTCATCCAGCCCCAGGATGCGCAGCTCTGCACACTTTTGGGGTCTGGAGATACGGACCTCTTCCTCGTTCAGGACCTCCCTCAACTTTTGTGCGAGGGCGTCCGCCTTTTCTTTGAAGGCCGTTCCCGAGACCTCGTACATACGGGCCCCAGTCACGGCTTGCTTAAATTTGACGGACGGGATCTCCATTGCTGCCAAGTCCACCTGCCGTTTGGCTTTGTCCATCACCTCTTTGTAGGACACGCCGCGTTCTGCTGCACCCTCCTTCAGCGTTATCACGACCGCTGCAGTCTTAGGGGCGCGCAGTTTCCCACTACGCTTTTTCCTTTTCTTCCTTCCCTCTTCAGGTGCTTTCCTCTTCTGTTCTACTTTCTTTTGCACCTTGCCCTTCTTCTTCACCACTTCTGTCCATGACAGAGAGGAAGCGGGGCCCGGCGCTGCTGGTGTTGGAGCAGCGTCGTGTCTCGACGCAGCTGCTTCTACGGCAGCTGCAGACTTCTTTATTTTCCTCTTCTTCTTTTGAGCCGGGTCAGAATTCAGAGGTGGCGTCAGTGTTGATACCACTGGTTCCGGCTCGGTTCTACCCATATGTTGCGGCGGTTCTGCAGGTGATGGAGCAGGCACCGCACTCTCCTTTGTCTTTTTTGCGTCTGAAGCGAGCGGCGGGCGCAGGCGAGGCGCAGGAAGAAGCCGGGTCTCTAAGGCCTCTAGTCGTGCGTCCAGCCACGCGCTAGACAGACAGACCGCCTCCCGGACCACCCGCGCCAGCATTTCTTCGACGCCGGATGAGGGAGCAGCTGGAGCAGTCGGTGATCGTATGTTTATGAGCTCGCGCTTGACGGTCGCGAGCTCTCCTTTCAACTCTGATATCTCTTTGGAGAGGCGTTTGTTTGCCATCTCCAGAGCTTTTGTCTCTTCCGAGGTGGAATGTCTGAGGAGCGCCGCGCATGACTCTCGGATTACCAGTACGGC